>CM053742.1:111623218-111659831 GCA_028658305.1 Pachyuromys duprasi | reverse complement strand
TTTTCAGCCCTAATTTGTAAAGGCCTCTCCAAAATATTCATCATCTCTAATAAATAATAAACCTTAAGATCATGCTCTCAAGAATTTAAGGCAAAAGCCCATTAGAATTCTGAATATGACCCTACAGCATGGGGCATGTATTTCAGTTCTCCAAACTCTGTAACATGGAGCACACCAGCCATTGTATGAACTTGTTCCAAGACAATACTAAACAGGATCTGCATTTCTAACTTAGCACATACACCTTCATCCAATAATTGAATAGATCATACAATCCCTAGTCTGACCAAATTGCCTATAGATGAAGACTTTCTCTCCAGCATCTCAATGGGCTGCCATTTTGCAATATCTTCAAGCCTCTGTGGACTTTTCTCATCTGGAACTACCTCTTTTGGTGTTATTATAAGTTCCACATTAGATTTATCTGAAAGCTTTCTATTTTGATTCACAGATTTCCTCCAACCTCTGTTCTATGGCCTTTAATTTAGCACCTAGTCTCTCAGTCTCATATTTCTCCAAGTCTGTCTTACCCTGATTTTTCCCAAAGAGGATATATAAAACTGAAATTGTCACTGAAAAAAAATAGTTGTGTGCCAAGAGAAACAAACTCCAATGGTATGCAGAAGCATTCTCTCATTGTGTCTTCCTCCATTTTCAACATAGAAAATTATGTTTTTAAATTTCAAAACCTCTCCCTAAGGACTTTACTTTCTTAGACTCAGCTTCCCTTCTAGACCTTACCAGTTCAGATGCTTGAGGCTTCTCAGTCTGTCTCTGTTTTCTGCTTCCACGGAGAGGTATTTTTTCTGCCTACCTCATTGACTCCTGATCCCCTCCTCACTCTGGGAAGTTGTTTGATCCACAAATGTTTGCTCCTCAAACCAGCAAAAACCTCTTCTCAAAAGGATTTAGCTTCCTGCCTTGACTAGCAAAGTCTGGCTTTGAGAAGCTTACTTGTCAAACAGCCACTATTTTTTTTAACCTAAAGAAACTGTCTCTCTGGGGTTTGTATGTATCAATTTTTGTTTTTCTGCAGCCTGCTGGAAGCCTTGCTACACTGTGGAATCTGTCCAATCAGGAATCTGTGATCTCCTAGTTTAGGAACTGCTGTTGCTTTGTTTTTAAGGAACAGGACTAAGAAACTGCTCTATAGTTTTACTTTTTATGTAAGTTCTTCCTAGATGACTGTAAATTCTGCCTCACATTGGTATGCCATTTGTTGATGATTATTAATATTTACTATTGTTTTTCCTTTTGGTTAAAGAGCAGTTATACTTAAACCAGCTGTATACCCAAGTCTCCACACAGAGACTAGGACTTATTTAATTAACCTACAGCACAATGCTGGCAATAATTACTTCATCCTAAACCTCCAAGCCAGCATAAGCTTCCTCCCATTCAGATTTCCCACAGTGTACTTGCTTTTTAGTCATATCTTAGGTACCGTTCATTTCTGCTGATGTTTCCTGGTCCTCTCTTCTCAGATCTCTCCTCTTCTTCTCTTTCTCCTCCCCTCCTGACCAGGATGTCCTACCCTATTCTTTCCATTGCTCACCACTGGCTGGTTTTTGTTCATTGGCAATACAGAGAACAAATGTTAGCATGTTTACACAAACTTGAGACAGGTGATGCTTAGAATAAGCATCACAAGGCAATGTTAGGATTGAAATCAGATAGTGGGTAGAGAAATCAGCATTTGAATAAACAAGGGTAAATTGTATACATTCCACAAGAACATTATACCAACAAGTCTCTGAAGAAGGAAACTGAAGATATCAGAAGATGGAAAGATCTCCCGTGTTCATGGATCAGTAGGATTAACATAGTAAAAATGGCAATCCTACCAAAAGCAATCTACAAATTCAGTAAAATTCCCATCAAAATACCAACACAATTCTTTATAGACCTTGAAAGAACAATTCTCAACTTCATATGGTAAAACAAAAATCAAGAATAGATAAAACAATCCTGTACAATAAAATGTATTCCATAGTTTTCTTCATCCCTGATCTTAAGCGGTAGTATAGCACAACAGTAATAAAAATGGCATAGTACTGGCATACAAACAGACTAAAATGGAATCAAATAGAAGACCCAGAAATAAACCCACACACCTATAACCACCCGATTTTTTAAAAGAAGCCAAAACCATACAACGGAAATAATATAGCATCTTCAACAAATGGTGCTGGTTTAACTGTATGTCTACATTTAGAAAAATGCAAATAGATCCATATTTATCACCCCACACAAAGTCCAAGTATATCAAGATCCCAACATAAAACCGGACACACTAAATATATTAGAAGAAAAAGTGGGGAAAAGCCTTGAATTCATTGGCAAGGAAGACAACTTCCTGAACAGAACATCAATAGCTCAGGCTATAAGATCTACAATTAATAAATGGGACCTCTTGAAACTGAAAATTTTCTGTAAAGCAAAGGACACCATCAACAGAACAAAACTACTGCCTACAGATTGGGAAAAGATCTTCACCAACACTTCATCTGACAGAAAACTATATCCAGAATATATAAAGAACTCATGAAATTGAACAACAAATCAAATAATCAAATTAAAAATGGGTACAGAGCTAAACAGAGAATTCTCAATAGAAGAATATCAAATGGTGGAGAAACACTTAAAAGAAATGCTCAACATCCTTAGTTATCAGAGAAATGCAAATCAAAAGACTTTGAGATTATACCCAGCAGAATGGCTAAGATCAAAAACTCAAGTGACAGCACATGCTGGAGAGGATGTGGAGAAAGGGGAACCCTCCTCCATTGCTGGTGGCAATGTAAACTTGTACAACCTTTCTGGAAATCAATCCGGTGCTTTCTCAGAAAATTGGTTATAGTGCTACCTCAAGACCCAGCTATACCACTCCTTGGGCATATACCCAAAAGATACCCAACCATTCAACAAGGATATTTGCTCAACTATGTTCATAGAAGTTTTATTCACAATAACCAGAATCCGGCAACAATGAAGATGTCCCTCAACAGAAGAATGGACATAGAAATTATGGTACATTTACACAATGGAATACTACTCAACCATTAAAACAAGGAAATCATGAAATTTGCAGGCAGATGGATGGAACTAGAAAAGATCATCCTGAGTGAGGTAACCCAGACCCAGAAAGACACACAAGGTATGTACTCACTTATAAGTGGATATTAGCCATGTAATATAGAATAAACTTACTAAAGTCTACAGACCTAAAAAAGCTAAACAACAAGGAGGACCCTAAGGAAGATGCTTAATTCTCAATCAGAAGGGCAAACAGGATAGACACAAGAAGCAGTAGAAGAGAGTAAACAGGATGGGAGACTACTACAGATCTCCTCTGAAAGACCCCACATAGCATGGTATCAAAGAAGATCCAGAGACTCACAGCCAAACTTTGGGTCGAGTGCAGGGAATCTTAGGGAAGAAGGGGGAGATAGAAAGACCTGACATGACAGGATCTCCACAAAGAGACCAAGAAAGCCAAAAATTCTGGGCCCAGGAAAACCTGGAGAGACTGATCCATCAACCAAGGACCATGCATGGATAGCGCATAAACGCCCTGCTCAGATGTAGCCCATAGGCAGCTCAGTCTCCATTGGAGTTCCGTGGTAAAGGGAGCAGGTACAGTCTCTGACATGAACTAGGTTACCTGCTCTTTGATCACCTCCACCTAGTGACATGGCCTTACTAGGGTCCAGACAGTCCTGATGAGACCTGATTGCCTAGGGTCAGATAGTAGGGCAAGGAGGACTTCCCCTATCTGTGAGCTAGGGGAGGTGGATGGCAGGGAGAGGGATGGAGGGCAGAATGACAAGATGAGAAAGGGGGCTACAATGAGAATACAAAGTGAATAAATTGTAAATAATAATAATGATAATGATAATAATAATAATGACAGACAAAAATAAAAAATAATAAATAAAAGTCACAGTGATTTTAAAATCATTTCAGCTTCAAAAACCTATAAAGAAAACTTTAAAAGTTCAAAATGAATAAAATATTTAGTTCTTCTGACTGTAAAAAAAGAAAAAGAAAAATAACCTCCAAGTAAATTTGTAATTAAACTTACTTTTTATTTTTAATATTTTTCAAAGATAGTAATTATCTTATTCTTCTGGCTGCTTGTACTCTTCCAATAATTATAATGCTAATAAAGGACATCTTAATCCTTAAAATTAATTTTAGTAGCCATAATTGTTACAGTAGAGAAATAAAAGTGGATTGGTTAATGAAACACTGAAGTAAAAACTGGATAAAATTAGGAAAAAAATTCTGGAGCAGGAAAAGGTAAATTGCAAATGTAACAACATAAAATTTCCATGTTTTCAAGCGGAGTCTAGTAATGTATTTTACACCTGATAGATGTGCATCTCAAATTGCCATGGTACTAAAAACCTGTCACATATGTTGTAACATATGTGAGTGATGTAACATTTTATTTATTTCAAAATATTTGAATTCACAAATTACTTTATAATTTAATTATAATTCTTACAATTAAAATATATATGACAAATATTAGATGTCACCTTAAATATGCATTAAAGTATATGTAGTTTATAAAAAAAATTTTGACGTCCACAGGGAAATAAATGAAGACTCAAGGGTTATCTTGTAGACTGTGGTCTTCTGCATTAGAGATCCAAATGTCTACTCATGCTATCACACAGGATACTTCACATAGTGAAGATGCAGGTGACAGGAGACAAATTTATTAATTTTCAGTGAAAAATAGAACTGTGACACTTACTGCAGGTGCTCATCTCTATGCATGTGGTGACCTTTCCCCCCTGAAAAACCAAAGGGAAGCTGAAGGAAAATTAAACAAGAAAAATGACAACTAATTGATTGCCTCTTAAATGTATATTGTGCCTCTAGTACATCATTACTCAGAGTGGACTGACGCAAAATGATGGATGCTTGATGGTTTTAGTGAGATGGTTGCTGAGTAAACTATGATTCACAACCAGATTTAATTGACATAAATCTATTCTAGTCCTGGGTCTTATAGCAAAGATGGTTTTGCTTACAGGTTAGAAATGTGGGACAGGAAGAATATCTATTTTCATCCTGCTTTTTAAATATAATAGTAGAAGTCTTAGACAGACATATGGCACAGGAAAAAGAAAGATACAAAGTGCAAGAATGAAGGGAGGAATTCAAGCTACTCCTGTTTGCAGATGATATGTTTATGTCTAGAGAAATCTCAAGAATCCATCAGATTCTTTTTAAAAAATTGAGAGGTTGGTTATTGGTAATTGATAATATTACCACAATCTCAACATCTTTGAAAAACACATTTTCCAGGCTTCTGTAGCTGGTTTATCTACTCCAGCTTCCACAGACCAGTGTCAGGTACTGGTTTAAGGCTCAAGTCCACACTCTTACATAGTGGCTCTTAAGGAGAATGTTTCTTGACACTTATTTCGTGTAATCACCAATCATTTGCTGGCAATTGGTAGACAAACGTCCCACATTCGTTGCCACCTCTGTATTCATAACCTATCAAAGCAAACCCATCTCCCTGTCTCATCTCTCCTCTCTGCCCTCATTTCTCCTTTGCCCTCTTTTTTCCTTCCCCCTTCCCTTCCCTTTCCCCTTCTCCCTCCACCTCTCCTTTCTTATGCCATTTGTCTTCCTCTTCTGCTTATAAGGAAAGACTAGAATTATAATCCAAAGTAACCTCTATATTGAGATCAAATGATAAATAGCATATACTTAAATTCATAGAATCTACATTAATGTTCACCTGAATGATCGGGGATGAAAATCTTGAGAGGTCATGTAATATTCTACTCATCATATTTCCATTTACCTTACATGATTGTATGTTTCCCTGGTAGACTTAATCATTTAAGTCTCAGGTCTGTCATAATTCAAATATTGTATCTATAAAGTGTAAAATTCTTGAATCAAAATCCTTCATGTATCACCTTTTGGTGGCTAACACAACTGATTGAAGAAGTTGAGATGTTCTTCTACTCTATTCCACTGGCCTGTTGCCATGCTTCTGGCCATGATGATAATGAACTCTTTGCCATCTTGAACTGTAGTCCCAGAATACAATAGTCCTTGAATAAGTTTTCTGTTCCTGTTTTTTTTTTAGATTCATTTATTTTTATGTACATTGATGTTTTGCCTACATATATGCTTGTATGAGAGTGTCAGATCTTCTGGAACTGGAGTTACAGACAGTTGTAAGCTGCCATGTGGGTGTTGGGAATTGAATCTGGTGCCTCTAGAAGAGCATCCAGTGCTCTTAAGCAGTGAGCCATCCCTCCAGCTCTCCATTGGTCTTTGTGTCTGCTTTTAGACCAATACCATGGTGCTTTGTTTGCCATGGTTCTATAGCATAGTATGAAGTCAGGTGTTCTGATAGTTCTGCCTTTGCTCTTTTTGATGGGGACCGTTTTGGACTATTTGAGTTTCTGTTTGAATGTGAGGCTATTTAATTCTAGTTCTATGAAAATATCATTGGAACTTTTACTTGTGTCATTTTGCTTGATAAAAAGTCTGGCTTTATGGTTTATAATGGTCTGAAATAGCCTGCTTAGTTTAGGCTAAGATGAAAGACCTGTGCCACTATGAAGGTGGCATTAAATCTAAAGATCAATTTTAAGTGTATGGCCATTTTAACTATACAAGTTCTTGCGGTCCAGAAATGTAGGCAGTTAAGATCTTCTCCAGGCATCTTCCTGATTTTTTTTCTTTGAGTTTTTATACTTATCACTGTAGAAGTCTTTTACCTCTTTGGTTATATTTATTTAAACCAAAGTGTTTATTATTTTTGAAGATATTGTGAATTGTATTATTTTTCTAATTTATTTCTCAGTGAGTTCATTATCAGAGCATAGAAAAAGTACAATTTTTATGTTAATGTTGTACCCTAATGTGGTGGATTAAATGACAATAGCCCACATAGGCTTACATTTTAATACTGTGTCCCTAGTTAGTAGAGTGGTTTGGGAAGGATTAGGAGGTGTGGCCTTTTTAGACCAGGTGTGTCAGGAGGGAGAGGCCTTTACAGTTTCCATAGACTCTTGCCATTTTTAGTCTCTCTCATACTCTCCCTCAATTGCTCCACACCCCCACCTCTTACTTGCCAATCAAGATGTAAGCTCTCAGCTCCTGCTCCGTTGCTATAACTGCCTTTTGCCACGCTTTTGGCCATGATGATAATGAACTGTTTGCCCTCTGGAACTGTAATCCCAGAATAAAAGTCTTCTTTGAATAAGTTGTTTTGGTCATGGTATTTTATCACAGCAATAGAAAAGTCATTGCTCCTATGTCTTACTAAATTTTTCAAGTCAAAAGTCTTTTGGTAGCCTTTTTATGAACTTCTATACCTAAGATATTATGAGATAATAAGGGGAATTTATTTACTACTTTGTTATTTCTCCCTTTGTATTTCTTTGTCTTGATTAATTGACCTGACTAAAGCAGCACATTAAAGGAAAGAAAGGAAAGTGGTCAAAATAACAACCTTGCCTCTTCCTGGTTTTAGAGAAAGGACTGTTATTTTTCCCCTCATTCACTGTATTGGGGGGGGGGTGGTATGAACCTGTTCTATACAGGTTGGAGTACAATTCTTCTCTTTCTACTCTTTTGAGATTTTATAACAAATAGTTTAAATTTTGTCAATGACTTCTCTCTCTCTATTGCCATGGTAATGTTATGCTTGTCATTGATTCTATTTGTTCTATATTGTGTTTACTGCTTTTTATGGTAATCCAGCCTTTCATCCTAGAATGAAAAGATCTAGCTTGTGGTATAGGACCTTTTTATTGTGTTCTTTAATTCAGTATGCAAGTACTTTCTTTTCATTTTAAAAATTATTTTCTTTATTATTATTATTTATTCCAGTATGTTCACTTTATATCTCCCCTGTTGCCCCCTCCCTCATCTTCTCCCTGTCCCACCCTCCCTCCTTCTACCTACCATGTCCCTTCCCTAGTCCACTGATAGGGAAAGTCCTCCTCCCTTGCTGTCTGACCCTAGCCTATCAGGTCTTATCAGGACTACCCGGATGCAAGGCCACCTTGGCAGAGGGTGGAGATCAAAGTGCAGCCACTGAGTCCACTTCAGATTCAGCCCCTACTCCTCTTACGAGGGAACCCACTTGGAGACTGAGCTACTATTCATGGGTTACATCTGAGCAGGGGTTTTGGGACCTGTCCACACATGGTCCTTGGTTGACTCCATCAGTTTCTGCAGGACCCTGAGCACAGATTTATTTTTTCTCTGTTGGTCTCCTTGTGTAGCTCCTGTCTGCTCCAGGTCTTTCTGTCTCTCCCTTCTTCCATAAGATTCTCTGCACTTGGCCCAAAGTGTTGCTAAAAGTCTCCACATCTGCTTTGATACCCTGCTGGGAAGAGTCTTTCAGAAGCCCTTTGTGGTAGGCATCTGTCCTGTTTCCTGTCTTATCCTACTTCCAATGTCTATCCAGTTTGCCTTTCTGAATGAAGATTAAGCCTCTTCTTTAGGGTCATCTTTGTTGTTTAGCTTCTTTAGGACTATCGATTTTACTATGTTTATCCTATATTAAATGGCTAATAACCACTTACAAGTGAGTATATACTGTGTGTGTCTTTCTGGATCTGGGTTACCCCACTCAGGATGATCTTTTTCTAGTTCCCTCCACTTGACAGCAAATTTCATGATTTCCTTGTTTTTGATTGCTGAGTAGTATTCCATTGTATAAATGTACCACAATTTCTATATCCATTCTTCAGCTGAGGGACATCTAGGTTGTTTCCAGATTCTTAAGCATTTTTGCATCTATTTTAATCAAGGATGTTAGCTTATATTTGTGTTCATTATATATTTTCTTGTGTTCTTTAAAATTTTTTTTAATTTTTATTTACTTTTGATGTCTGGCCTATATGTATGTATGAGCATGTTGGAGCCTCTGGAACTGTGATTACAGACAGTTGTGAGCTGCCATGTTGTGCTGGGAATTGAACCTGGTGCTTTTGGAAGAGCAGCCAGGGCTCTCAAGCACTGAACCATTTCTCTAGCCCCTTGTCTTGTGTTCTTTAAAAAAGATTGGTGGCAGTTTTATTTAAAGGACTAGTACAGTTCATGGATGAATCTATATAAACTTCTTTGTACGCTTTGTGTTAGAGTTTCAATCTCACTGTTTGGTTGCTCTGTGTATGCACTTTACAGCCTTTCGGTTCAATTTTGGTACTCTAGAGGTCTATCCATTTATTCTTTATTTTCCAGTGTACTAGAATAAACTTTTTTTTAAAGTACTTTCAATGATTCCCTGTTGTTCTTATAGAGATAGATACACATGATTGAGACATGCCTGTTTTGGGCTTGGTCATCAGCTTTTTTTTTTTTTAATCTCCCCAATTCTTTTATTTAAAGGATTCACTGAAGTTTGAACAGGAATGTGTTGTGGCCGATTTCCTATGCAACACGTTGGGGTGTACTCCTCAGTCCACAGCAGCATGTAAAAATAAGAAGGCAATGCCTAGCAGTGATGACAGTGCGTGCCTTTAGTCTCAGCCCTCGGGAGATAGAGGCAGTGGATCTCTGAATTCAAGACCAGCCTGATCAACAGAGTGAGTTCCAGGATGACTTAGGTTTACACAGAGAAACTCTGTGTGAAAACAAAATCAACAACAAATAACAATAAACAAGTTACAAAAATAAATTAGAAGCCAAGCACCATGGCATCCCCAATCTAAGAATAGCAGTATCAGGAATAGTGAGTGCACAAATAACATAAACCATAATTTTCATCTTCTTAATCTTTTTATTTTCATTGAAATTATAACATCATTTACCCCTTCCCCCTCCTTCCTCTAACTCTTCCATGTCCTTTCTTTCCAACCCTTCCCATGCACCCCCTTTCAAATTTATGGCCTCTTTTTCTTTAGTTTCTGCATTGTGCATGTGTTTGTGAGTGTGTGTGTGTGTGCGCGCGCGTTCATCCTGCTGAGTTCATTTAATAGTGGTTGTATGTATATGATTTCAGGATTAACCACTTGATATTGGATAATCAATTAGATGGCTGATCTCTGAGGATTATTAGGTGTCTATAGTTCTTTGTTTAGGTAGGGAACCCTTTGAGATTTACCCCTTGTCACTGTTTGCATCTTGTTTAGGAAGCTATATTATATGGTTTCATGGGAGTAGTCTCTCTGTCATTGCTAGGAGACATAATTGTCCAGAAGATTTCTCATTCCTCTGGTTCTTAAATCTTTTCCACCTCTTCTTTCTCAGTGTTCTCTGAGTCTTACGTGTGGCATGTGCTACATATGCACCACAAAATCAGTTGTCTTCATGTAATTGTTTCTGACTGTTGTTGAGAACATTCTTTGAAGAGGAGTGAGAGCTACACTTATCTGTGGGCATTGAGACAAATATTTAGAATGTTGTTAGGGATCAAGCTGGTCTTGTAAAGTGTCAATAGTAGGCTCTCCTCTAACATGTATCACCTTACTATCTCCCAGTACTTGGTAACGTTTCCAGTCCCAGCCATGAGTTGGCTCCTGCTGATTGAACTGCTGAGTAGTCCAATCAGAAAACTACTAGTTACTGCCATGATATGTATGCTACCATCACACCATAAGGGATAGCTTGCTATGCTGATCATTATTGAATAAACGAGAATCATTTTTTAAAATTTTTTAGTTTCTAATTATTTATTTTTAAATTTTATATCTTTATTTACTTTTATTCTATGAATGTTTTACCTTACACATAGTCTGTTTGCACATGTAAGTCTGGTTTCTGTGGAAGTCAGAAGTGAGCATCTCCTGGAACAGGAATTACAGGTGAATGTGAACCACTGTGTGGGTTCTGGGAATTGAACATAGGTCATCTGAAAAAGCAGCCAGTGCTCTTAATTGCTGAGCCTTCACCCCATCCCCAAACTAAAATCCTTTAAAAATATGATGAGAAAATAAAAAGAAAAATCAGTACAGAAGCAAATGTAAAACAGAAAACAAAAGAAAAACTATAATGTTAAAAAAGAAAAAGAAAGGAAGGAAGAAAGGAAGGAAGGAAGGAAGGAAGGAAGGAAGGAAGGAAGGAAGAAACAAGGGGGCTGAGAGATGGCTCAGTAGCTAAGAGAACAAGGAGTTCTTGCAGAGAATTTATGAGCACCCACAACAGTTTACAACCATCTGGAGCTCCAGTCCCAGAGCATCCAACATCCTCCTCTATAGGCACTTCATGAAGGTGCTGCACATTCACACAAAACACCCATACACATTAAAAATAAACTGAAACAGGAAATCAGAATAATGGAAATTAAGAGCATGATTACTATAGATGAATGAACATGTTGGGGGTATATGAATATGCAAGAAGATGTTTATACACACATATACATATACAACATATACAACAAAATCCTTTAAAAGTGAAAGTTTAGTCTCTACTAAGGTACTTGAGTTCACCCATGGGTATTAACTTCTTATACCAATCTGTGCTGTTTTCTGTTTTCTTGAGCTATTCATCTCTTGGAGCCAGCAAGGAATGAGGGCTATTAATTCCTTGTTCTCTTTATGTAGTTGCCAATTGGTCAGCTAGAGAACAAAGTAAGGATAGAGAACAAAGTAGCATGGAATGCATACTTCCCGCATCTAGAGTTCACTCTAGGCACTCTAGATAGATCATTGTACTCCCAGAGCTCAATTGATGCTGAGCTCTGTTATTAATCTGTGCTCTTCCATCACCCATGAAATCCACTGAGGGCTGGTCAACAAACAGTACTAGATAGACAGAACTGGCAGTTTCAGCATGTCAGCTCCCATGACATAGCCCCAGTCCCTATGTGCAATCACATATCTCTGCTCCGTTTCTGACCTCCTTTAAAGGGATACTTAAGATTCCAGTCTTAAAGGGAAAAGAGGCTTCACTCTACAACATTTCCATCTGTATTGAGGACTTTCTCAAAGCAGTAAACTCAGACTTAAGTTTTCAAGATGGCTTTCCATTACAGCACCATGCTTAAGTGTTGAGAAGCACAAGTGCTTTTAAGAGCTAGCCTACTATGTAAGCTCATAGACCAGCTACATTAACACTGCTTTTCTGCTCTTTCTTTTTCCACATAATTTCTCTCTGCCCTTCTTCCTGCTTTCAATTATTCTCCTCTGCACCATCTTGTTGCCACCTGTGACATGGTGTTGCACTCTCTCAACCTAATTTATGATAACCAGAATTTCTAGAACTCTCCAGCTTTCTCTTTTCCAATATTGAATGTCAGTGAATTTGCTCAGTCATACACATCCTTAGACACATGGGAACTAGCTGTGCTGTTTCTGAACACTATTTTGGGTTAGTCCCTGTGTCTCTTTATTACCCCTGTTAACCTGTCTATCTTAACCTGTCTCTCTCCAGACTGTAGCTTTCTTGAAGCTCAGTATTATTTAGTTTAGCTTTATGCTTGCAGAACCTAGAAAAGAATCCAGACTGGAACAGGTAATCTTTGGGCCTTGGTGAAATAACTAAATGAATTCTGTGTTTGATACCACCATATAACATTGCTGTTTAGGATTTACAGGCATAATAGGTATGCCTATAATCTCAACTGAAGAAACATGTAGAATGATCTCAAGTTTGAGGCCATCCACTGCTCCAACATGTGTAATGCCAACCAGGAAAATATATGAGGTTCTGTCTCAATAAACAAACAAAATCAGAAAGGCAAAATTCAATATACAAATAAAAGCCACCAAACCAGCTTGTGATTATATTCTATGTGATTATTTCATTTCTTAAATTATATTTTAAACAAAAAATATAGAATAAAAACTATTATTGTGAACAGTAAGGAAAGTCAGGGGTTAGGCAGTTAAAGTCCTGAGACATGGCATGGTTATTTTAACAGTTCTATCTTTAAGTTTGAAAACAGAACCTTCAAAAAGCTTGAGAAGTCTACAAATAAAAGACAAATTTGTCACGTTAATACTCATTTGTTGTCTCACCAGTTTATTTAAATTTAATTACTGAAGAAGCTCATATAGGTTTTCAGTAAAAGCACTCCACCTGGGCCATGGATCATACTTTGTCATCATTTTCTTTAATTTAATGTGTATGAAACCCAAGAACCTATGCCACAATATAGACAAGTTCAAAATATGTGACAGACCTCATATTTATTAAATAACAAGATTAACTGTCCTAGAAAAATACACTAGTTTGTTTATTAAATTTTTGTGAGTGTATGTGCGTGTGTGAGCACTGGGAAGCAGGATGGTATCTTAGATTTTAGGGGGTAAAGAGAGTGATTAATTCCTAATTATAGTGCAGCTGGGGGCTTGAAATGAGGTGGAAGAATTTGTTTTCTTATATCAACACAATGAATTTTCTGGAAATCAAATTAGCATCTGAGAGCCAAAGGCATTAACACCCAGCACGATCCTCCACATCTCACACTTATGGCTCTTCCAGAGGACATAAGTTTGATTCCCAGCACCCATATCTGCTATCTCAGAAAACCCTGTAATTCCAGGTCCAGGAGATCTGACACCTACTACCCTCCACAGGCACCTCACTCATACATCCATAAATATACGCACACACACACACACAGGGGGAGACAGAGAGAGAGAGAGAGAGAGAGAGAGAGAGAGAGAGAGAGAGAGAATCTTTAAAAATGATTGTGTATATCCAACTCATTTTTTGTTTTGTTTTGTTTTTTGAAACAGGGTTTCTGTGTAATAACCCTGGCTGTCCTAGACTTGCTTTGTAGACCAGGCTGGCCTCAAACTCATAGAGATCTGCTTGCCTCTGCTTCCCAAATGCTGGGATTAAAGGTCTGCACACCATGCCCGGGATATAACTAACTCTTTAACTAGTCTGTGCCTTATATATCCCAGTGACTCCTACTTGCTCCTCTTAATATTTCAAAGTACAAACTTGAATGATTGTAAGTTGCAGAAACTGGTTTCTATATAGTTATTTCTATGTCTGATGATCTCAATATCACATTAAACTTTTAGATCATTTCAAATGCTCACAATCAACTCTTGCTTGTGTTTGACTGACAAGGACACCAGTTGGCAATATTTTTGAGACAAGATCTCATTTATGTAGCCCTGGCTGGACTGGAACTTGCTATATAGACCATGATGCCCTCAAACTTGGCAAATATCCAAGTACCTCTACCTCTAAGATCCTGGGATTAAAGGTGTGTGCTACCTCACCTGGCAAGATTAATTTGTTCTTATTTTATGTGCTTGATTGTTTTGCTTGCATGTGTATGTATGTGACTGGTATATGGCATGTGCTAGCATGTGGCATTCCCTGTCTACATGGTGCCATAAAGGGCAGAAAAGGGCATCAGATCCCCTGGACATGGAATTATAGACCACTGTGATTATAGATCATGTTGGTCCTGAGAGCCAAGCTCAGGTCCATTGCAAGAGCAGAAAGTTTTCTAACCATATGTCCATCTTTCCAGCCCAAGTTAGCAGTTTCCAAAGATACTGGAAAAAGTTAAAAAGCTATCCATGGTTTCCATAAGAGTAAATTTATAAGTAGGGATTTATTTAATTGTTTGCAATGCTGCAGTTCTGAGAACTTCAAGAATATTACCAGTGTCAATTCATTTTATCTGCAACAATTTTCTCAAGGGAAATAAATTGTGTGCCTGGTCGAGTTCTCCCAGGTCTCTTTTCTTTTGTTTCTCTAAGGCATTAACATCCAGGAAAGAACATTTTGTTTTCTCCTGCCCTGTTTGTCAGGGTACTTGACTATCTTTCACCCTTGTTTAGCTTCAATTTACATGGCTGAAATTCTAGAACAATATATATGAATATTTATGATTTGCAATTTTAAAATAATGCTCACTTTGTTATCTTCTAGGTTGAATGAATATGTATATGGAGAGAGAGAGAATTAGTCAGCTTTGAGCCTCCTGAATGCTGGGGTTAAAAGGGGGCTACATCATACATGATTTTGAATCTTGAAGAGAAATGCAGCACTCTTTTCTGAGATCACATTTGGATTTCTGATCCTTGCAGTGGGTAGAGTAAAAGTTGTATCTCAGCCTTTGTTTCCAGACACAGTCACAATTTCTCCTTTGCCTAATTCCAATAGCTTTCCTTTCACCCACCCTTAGTTTCCCTGCTTTGACTAGACTCCCTTACATGAATTTCAGCTTTTAAAATCTTCCCTGAAAAATCTCTAGGTATCCACTGGTGATGAAAGAACAGTGGCCTTGATTGCCAAGCTACAATTTCTGCCTGGCTATAATGTCTCCACTTTAGCTAAATCAAAACTCAATCCAAGCTGGGAGAGGGAGAGATGGTCTTCCTTAGAAAAGAAAATGCCAATTTGTTGCCCAGTGCCAACTGGTCAGCCCTGAAAAATACACCTACAAGTAACATTACGCAGAATGAGTAGGTTATATTTAAGAATATATATGCATGCAATAACAATTAATTAAAAAGGCTATGAATTTGAAGGAAAACTGGGAGGGGTATATGAGAGGACTGGAGGAAGGGAAAGGAAGGAAGAAATATAATTAAATTATAATCTCAAAAATTAAGAGACAATCCTCAACCCATAATTTATTTCTCAGGTTTTGTTATTAGTTAACCAATAAATGCTATGGTGTGAATTTTTACTTGTGTATAGCCCCTACATTGTACTCTACCATATGACTAGTATTTAGGAGAAAGCCAAGCAATTAACAAGCATTCAAGAGGACTTTCATAATTTCTGTCTTTCTAAATCTTAAATTTATTGTTTTTCTCTTATCACAGATGACTTCAAGATAGAAACTGAAGAGGCTATAACCTCAGAAAGTCATAGAAAGAAATGCTGATAGATTTTTGAAAACTGAAATTTTCTCTAAAGAGGCAGTACACAAAAGGAGCAAATCTCAGAGTTTGAGTTCAAGGTCTAGTTTGGGCAGGTAATTTAGGAGAATCGTGACTAAGCAAGTCCTTTAAACTCTCCTGTGAATTTCATCTACAAATTGGTGCCACTAATAGTATCTGTCTCATAGAGATGTTGTCATAATTAAATGATAATATATCCAATAAAAAAATACTGGTTCTTCCTTAATGTCTGCATGGTTTCCTCATTCTCTTCACTTTCCATGAGCAAAAGAAAACTCATTTGCAAAGGTGGTACATGGAACCCATTACTATCTCCAATGCTTCCCCCTTGCACCTCAATTCTGGTTAAAATTAACCAAAATGTAATGAAAATTCCGCTAGACTGTCTGTCCTGGAAATAATTGAGAAAGATCTTCCTTCCAAACTGCTTGCTGGGTAAACACACAAAGGTCGTCTTAGCAAATCTCACAGCTCTTTCACAACTTTCCAGCCTGCCTCAGGAGGAAAATCTCAGGACTGATTCTTAAGAGAATTTATTCTACTACTTATTGAGAACAATATGAGAGGAGAAATTGGTTAAATAGTTCATGGATCCCTAAATACTCTTTGTAATAGATGTCTTCATTACTCCCATTTTACAGCTACAGAGACACTAAGACAAATATCTTGGTCAAAAGTCTTAAGGCTAGGTTTTGAGGAAGATGGAATTTGAACTCTAGTGCACAGTTTTCTACTGGAGTCTGAGCTTAATCACAGCAATTCTATGTCAACATGTTCAACTCTGCCCAACAGGCTTCACATGACCCCTGTGTTGTCAACACCAGATCTACATTTACATTCTTGTCTGCATTTTTCTTTACACTCTACTCTAAAACTTATATTACCATCGGATTTATCTCCTTGGCATTTGAAATCTAAATTTTGCTGCAAATTTTGCTCAAATATTTTCTTTTTCTAGAAACGCCATTTTCTAGTAACTCAAGTGTATCTCCAAGTTTCTAATGCTTCTGAATTTCCTGAATGGGTTTCTAAAACGGATTTGTACTCCGCTGTGTTTGTCTTCACCCTAACTATATCTGTCACATGGCCTCCCTTTTATTACTTATATCTCATGGTTTGACAATGACAAAATAGAAATAACACAGATAAAAGAGATTTTTAATTCTTCAAACAGTGAGGAGAAGAATTTATCCTGTCTAAGGACTTCAGGGTTTGTGGTTAATACCATTGTAAGTTTCCTGAAATCCATACATCCCATACAGGACTCCATTTGACCATATCAATACTATACTCCATACTGTCCATACCACATACCAATGCACAAACTGATACAAACACAAACACACACCGACCAACAGACAGAAACACCTCCAAAAATATCCTGACTCCCACCCTGACCCAGGCAAATATATGCAAAAAGAGTCATGTAACAGAACAGAAGGTCTTTTTTGACAATCCCCAATATGTACATATCTCTCTTGCTCTCTGCCCAGCAGTGGAGACTGATTCCATTCCTTTCACCAAAGTACCAGGTGGCATGATTCTGACTCCTACTCCAGGGGGACCAAGTATGAAACTTATCTTCTATCTCTTCAGCCTAGAAAAAGCAGAAGGTTACACAATCAAGGGGAGAGTTAGCTGGTATAAGCAGAGAACATATCAGATCCTTTGCCCAGTGCAAGCCAGTGGTACTAATTTTCCTATGACAGCATTGGCAGAGTGCTGTACTAACGAATTTGTATTAATCCCTTTTCTCGTTGCTGTGACAAAACCCTTGGCAAAAGCAACTTGAGAACTGAAGGGTTTATTTTGGTTCACAGCTTGAAAAGGCACTGTCCTGGCAAGGAAGGCATGACAGTGGGAATATGGGGCTCTTGGCCGTGGTTCAAAACTCAGAAAGACATGACTGTGAATATTCACCTGGCTTCCTCCTTTTAACTCAATTGAAGATTCCAGCCCATGGCTCAATGTCATTAGCATTTGGAATAGGTCTTCCCTCCTCATTTAAACCTCTCTGGAAACACACTCATAGATACGCCATAATATATGCCATGCTAGTATGTTAGATGTCTCTTAATACATTCAGGTTGAAAATAAAAATTAACTACCACAGATTTGAACCTTCATTCTTATTGGCATAAATGAGATGGAACAAAGTTTCCTGAGTTAGAGTTGGTTAACATTCAATTTCTTCCTACTCTTTGTATAGCAGGCTCCTATAGGGAATAAACATGAATACTCCATCAGGAGCTACAAGACTGAAGTAGTTGGTTTTGAGGCATGGTTGATCATCACTTGGCATGTCAAAATTTCCACTCTGCTTAGGACAGGAGGGGGTTAGTCAGTACGTTATTTTTCTCTTACTTTGGTGTCACTGAACTGTGTAGGAAACTGAGTCACCATCTCCATTTAGAATCAAAAAGTGGAAAGCTTTGAATAATAGGGGGTAGAAGGCAAGGTTAATCAGTAGCCTACTTTCTTCTCATTCTCCTCCCTCCAAGCTTCAGGAAAGGTATGAATATGTGGTTTCCTACAGCCATTATACCTAAAGGTTAGTGTTTGCATTCTTTCTCACCATCTGAAGTCAGTTCATCCTAGTAATGACAGTTTACATACCTATATAGAGCTAACATGTGACTCTGTGGCCCAGTTTAAGAAAATGTTGAAAGAGCTGAGAAAAGAGCTAAACTTTTCCTCCCTGGTCAGCATTAAGGAAGGGTGAGTCATTGTTCCACATTTGCAATAACAAAATCCGAGGTGCAAAAAAAAAAAAAAAGATAAACATGAATTTAATGTATCTACCTAGCCCTCATGCTCTGCCTAATAAAGGGACTCTTTACAAAAGCCAAACAAACAAACAAAAAAAGATTAATAATGACCTAGGTCCTCAGCCAGCAATTGGGGCATACACATGTAATTCTTGGAGTTGGAAGGGAAGTGGTAAGGCAAGTAGACTCTTCTACACAGCGAATTCAGGAGAGCTATACCTGTGTATCAAGACCCTATCTAAAACAAAAACTACAAAAATCCAATATAGATCCTAACAATATCTAAAAATATAGGATCTAACATAAAACAATTTTCATGCAAAAATCAATCAAACACTTAAATTATCTGAAAAGAGTAGTGAAGTACTTATTACAAGCAGTGGGGTTTTTGTCTTGTTTTTTTTTTTTTTTTCAATTTCTTCCAAAACAAACAGAAACAAAAACTCAGCAAAACCTGTATAAGCCAAAACCAGAGAGAATCCTAGAATGAAGAGTGGAGTTGGACACAAAATCCCATGTCTAGCCATGGAGCTATTTATTGGCAATTGTTAGCAGTTGGGAGGAGATAGCTTACTTTCATTTTGGTGGAAGCAGAATGAGACAGGGTTTCTCTGTGTAACAGCTCTGGCTGTCCTGGAACTTGCTTTGTAGACCAGGCTGGCCTCGAACTCACAGAGATCTGCCTCCCAAGTGGTGGCATTAAAGGCATATGCTGCCACCTGACGATAGTTTTCCTCAAGAGTTCAGATGAAAAAAAGAAAAAAAAAAGAGTTCAGATGAAGCTCACAAATCCAAGAACATTTGGGCAACAGAAACTGAAAAAAAAAAAAAAGAGAGAGAGACAAAATTGGGTGGTTAGGGAAAAAGGAGTGAGCCTGTGAAGAGTTGGGGAAGTGCCATAGGATCAAAACATGTCATATGAAACTCTCAAAGAGAGTTATAATAAAAAATCAGCAAAAGCATATAGATAATTTAAAAGTTTTATATATATGTGTGTGTGTGCGTTCATGTGTTTATATACACATATATGTGACAGAAAAATAAATTAATGGAAGCAAAACACTCATTGGATTCAGGAATAAAGTGGAGGTGACAGAAAAATTGTTGAATTTAAGACCATACCTATATTCCTCACTCACTGAGGACAACAGGAAGGAACTAGAGACTCAAGATCCTAAAGGAGCTCTCCTAGAAACCATCTGAGACACAGAAGGAAGGAAAAATGGATAAGGACTTGAAGAGGCTTCCTAGGGATAAAAACTACAAACTGACTATATTTGTCTAAAAACAAATATAAAGATTTAAAAAAAAGAAAACCTAAGTAGAACACTCTGGCATTAACTCAGTGGCAGGTTCTCTGATCACCTCCTCCTGGGGGGGGGGGGTGCAGCCTTGCCAGGCTGCAGAGGAAGACAATGCAACTAGTCCTGATGAGACCTAATAGGCTAGGGTCAAATAGACAGGGAGGAGGACCTCCCCTATCAATGGACAAGGGGAGGGGCATAGGGGGAGAAAAGGGAAGGAAGATGGGATTGGAAGGAGACCAGGGAGGGGGCCACAGCAAGGATACAAAGTGAATAAATTGTAATAAATAATAATAATAAATTGTAATAAAAAAGAAAAAAAAAACTAAGTAAGCATAAATAGAATTAAACTAAATAAATACATCTCAGGATTCAAAGCATTAAAATTCTGAAATATAAAGACAAAGATGAAATGTTTAAATGAAGTACACAAGCAGTGGTGGTGACACACACGTCTTCAATGAGCTGAAGAGAATGGGGTAAAAGGGTTGTGAGCTCAAGGCCAGTGTATTTTATTTAGTCAGTCTGGGACCTCATCCCATGTGGGTAATACATTCAGGGTGAGTTTTGACACCTCACCTCAGTCAATCCTCTTTGGAAGATCCCTGACTGACACACCCAAATGTTTCTGTCATTAATCTGCTTAATGTTTCTTAATCGAATCAAATTGACAACTGAAATGAACTCTCACAACTTACAAGTTACTTATGAAAAAATTAAAAAACCTCGTCGGTATTAGAATATAACCTTCAGTGTTTTAAATGCTAACAGCCTAAAGAACATAGATTGCTTTAGTTCAAGACATGATAGTAAATAGCTGTCAATCAATATTATTACATGCAGCAAAGTTATCTTTCATTATTGAAAGAGAAGCGCATTTCAAGATAAGCATAAACTAAAACTATTTATGTCCACAAAGCAAACATTTCAGAAGGGGATCAATAAGGATGAGGAGGAACAAAGTGTAACAGAGGATGAATATAATCCTATATATTATAATATAATCCTGCATATATACATATATGTGCATGTGTATGTCATATAAATATCAATATATACATGTCTGAAAATCTAACAAAACAGTTATCATATATAATGAATATAGGCTAAGAAAGCAGATAAATAAATGAGAATTTTGAAAGAATCAGACACATGTATTTCAACAAAAAGCAGTATAAGGAAATGAATAGGAGAGAAAGAAAAAAAAATATACATTATTCAAAACAACCCAGAAAGTAAAAAAAAAAAAAAGAAAGAAAAGAAAAGAAAAAAAGAAAAAAAAAGATAGCAGGAATTAGTTTACATTTTTCAAAAATAGCTCTGGTAAACTTTTTCAACTCCTTCAAGAAAAAGATTCAGACTATCATATTGAATCTAAAATACGACTTAATTCTTTGTCGTTTCAAAGAAGCTCACCCCTTGACAAAGTTTTCACAAAATGAACAGCAAAAGTTATCTCAAGCAAATGGAATTCAAACACATGCTGGAATCAAGTCAAGTGATATAAAATATAGCACTACATATTGAATAAGATGCAAGTCCATCAAGAAGATACATAACAAATGTAAAGATATATGCATCAAATACCAATGTACTTAATTTTAATAAAACAAGCATTTCTGGACATAGAGCAACAGATAGAGATTAGTTGTGAGTAACTACAATACTCTATTCTTACCAATAGAGAGTTCATCCATGTAAAGCGAATCAACAAAGAAACAGCAGAGACAAAGTGCATGACAGATTCAATAAACTTAACAGAACATTAGTGAAAAATTCTGTTCAAAGGCTGCAATTACTACAGTTTCAGCTGCTCACAGATACTCTTGATAATAGATCACATTTTAGGCCATAATCCACATATTACCAAAAGTGAAAAAATGAAATAAATTATTTTATCTTGTCACATCATCATGAAATAAAATTAAGAATCTACACACACACACACACACACACACACACACACACACACACACACATACCAGAAAACTCATTTGCACATGACTTGAGCAGCTCGTTCAGGGGATGACCTGATGGCAAGCCATTTTCCTTGACCTGAACAATGTGCTCCTCCACACATCCAGGGTATTAATCAAAGGATTTTTAGATGTGGAAAATAACCACTTTCTAATATCAGTACTTCAAACCTTGGCTGCCTTATCCTTTATGATTCGGCAAATCTCCAGAAGTGCTTTCTAGTTTTGAATTTAATGCAAATTACTATCCTTTATTTTCAAGGAGGGATGTAAATGGCTGACTCTTTGTCAACACTCATTTTGTTTTGAACAGACTCAATTCTATCTAAAAGAAAAGGCTTTCAAAGGCAGCTTTCAGGGCTTCACGCTGGAAAAAAAAGAAACTGTTTGGGGGAGGGGAGAGAAGGTTGTACAGGCAATAAAAGCTTAACTAAAGAATGTTACTTCCTGTAGAGGACTGTGTGCTTTACAGCATATGACCCTACCAGAAGATGTTAAAACTATACTCACTAAATGTCATGAGAAGGTCTCCCATTTTTCTTTACAAACGGTGACAGGAAGACTCACAGGAAGAAGACAGGGGCTTTGAGCCTGTCAGGGTACTTCCATGTCATTGTTATGGAAAGGTGAGCAAATGCCTGGGAAGGCTGTCATAAGATGACCATTAAATCCTAAATCACATAACTGATCCATGACAACATTAGAAACCAGTGTATAAAACAGCTTAGTGGAAGCCTACAAGCAACAGTCGTGATAAACAAAGATGGGAGAGGGCCACTGAGGCCACCCCCTATCCTCAAGACATGCTTTCATCTATGTAAGAATGACATGCTGTTTTATAAAGTATGGAAGGCAAAGGCAGCGTATTATTTTAAAGCAAATAAAAAGACTTAATTACATATTTTAGAGGCAACATATAGATTTAGAACTAGTAAAAGTTAAAGCATTCTGTGTGTTGCTGTTCAGTCCCAAAAATAATTTGTTGTAGAATTTTGGAGGGAGTTGGTTTGGTTTGGGTTTGGGCTTGGGCTTGGATTTTTGAAGACATGGTTTCTTTGTGTAGCCTTTGCTACCTTGGACTCGTTTTGTAGACCAGGCTGGCCTCAAACGCACAGAGATCAGCCTGCCTCTGCCTCCATGAGTGCTGGGATTAAAGGTGTGTGCCACCACTGCTATGGCAAAGTTTACCATTTTGTTTATTTGTTTATTTTGTTTTTTGAGGCAGGGTTTCTCTGTGTAGCCTTGGCTGTCCTGGAACTCACTCTGTAGATCAGGCTGGCTTTGAACTCTCAGATAATCAGCTGCCTCTGCTTCCCCGAGTGCTGGGATTACAGATGTGCACCACCACCTTGGTGTAATTTAATGTAGATTTTATTATGATTTGCCCAGCCCTTCTGCTTTCAATAGTGAACCATAAAGATGCATTTACATCTGAAAAGCCAGACTGCATTAATGCAGCTCACCATTGGGAGCATAATATAGAGAACTTGAGAAAACATAACATTTATTAGTCTGCAATTTAGTATTTTTAAAGTTATTTTGTTAAAATTTTAGTATTGTGTCTCCATGTATGTCTCAGGAATACTAAAAGAAAAACAGACAGTTAAGGGGATTTATTCTAGGAATAAGAATAAGCCATGTGGCAAGAAAAGTCGTTTGCCTCTGATGGATACAAAAGATTAGGATTGCTTGCATGTGGGCTAATTACATGTATCTCTACCTTTCCTGCCTTCTGTTGACTATTTTCACACACTTTGACGAAATTAATAGGAAATGGGGCTTTCTTATGAATCACTTTCAGGGTGTCATTTTTAACCTTTGGGTAACTCTTCTTGGAGCTATGGTTATGAAACTCTATACCCCCAGAAACCAAGTCTGCCCACCAACCCTTGAGAAGCCAATTAAAAGCAGGAAATTAATAGTAACAAAGTAAAACAGCCTCCCCACCCCCACCACCAAATAAAAAGCAAACCCAAAAAGCCGAAAAGTGAGCTTTATTCAGTGTGGCCAAATTGGGAGGAAAGTGATTGGGAGAAAAGCAATTGGGAGGAAAGCAATTAAGTGATACCCTTTATCCTTGGGATCCTAAACATAAATGAAGTCTACAGAGAGGGCCATGTATGCACATATCTGAGCAGTCCTAGTGAAGGTCTGGCCTGGCCATCACTGACCTATCATTTTCTAAGCTCCAGTCTCTCCAGAAAAGTGGTCTGACCAGTTGTCAGCACTGTGTGAAATGTTTTCCTGGGAGGCAAGTTTCTGGCTCTGGCTTGTACCAGGCTTCAGCCTTTTTCTTCTCCCAGCATGAGATTCCTGGGGGAATTCCAGTCTCTTAGAGTCACAGTTTCACTAGCATGGTAGTCAGATTGAAGAACACAAATTTTTCCCCTTCAGAACAGGACTTTAATAATAGCAAAAAATAGACAAGTAACACAATGATTATCCTTTGCTTATGTATATTATATTGTTGAAAATATTGGAACATACCTTCTAAAGTTCATTTCATGTTATGCATACTTGATTTAAAATTTGTGAAATAACTTTCCAAAATTTGTTACATATATGAATACTACTATCTAAATCTTTAAATACTGCATCAGAAAAGAATTTATGAAAATCTAACATAATCCTTTAAAAATAGTCTATTTATGATAGTAAAATTAATTTCCAGTATAAAATTGAAATGTCAATAAAATGACATTTTAAAAGAGAAATAACTTGCAATTCTATCTAGAAATGGATTTTCTAGTGAAACTTGCCATTTTGTTCTACCATAATTTTCGTAACTGTCACTCAGTTTTTAGGTTACTCTTGATTTCTTTTGCTACTAAATGCTATCAATGACTTTTGACAGTTTGGGATTATGTTTCCAGGGCCATGTTCACAGTCAAAAAGCAGGCAGTCCCTTTTAGTTCCTTCTCTATATATCTCTGCGGTTCTTCATTTCATCATTTCAAACATAAGCAGTCCATCTTAAGGGCCTTGAGCCCAAGTCTGCTAGTTGCATCTGAGTATTCTAGTAGAGTTGTCAACTGCCTTTTGTATGTTCTGGACACCCTGATGAGACTGTTTAAACTTGAAGATTAGAAAACAATTGCAAATGCCAGTGCATCAGAACCTAAAATATTATGTGCAATTTTTGTAAAGAAAAAAATTTAATATTGATTATATCTCACTATCAATATATGAGCATATTCATCTCACCACTGTAGTTGTAATTTTATTTCGGACATATTTGATGATTACTTACTTGTCAATGAAAAATTCTGTGAATCTTTCACTCTTTAGTTTTGTTTCATTTCTGTTACATCAACATGTCCTTAAATCATATTTTAGCATTTACATAACCAAATTATTGTATCACAAATTTTGTACCCTATTTCAGGGTTCACTTGGAGCTTGATTGTGCCATAGAAAAGCATCGGTTTACAACTAGAAAAAAACTTCTCTGGGACATAAGAAATATTTAGGTTTAATAACTATTTTAACAATAGTTTTTAAAAAAATATGTAACACAAATATATAAATACATGGACACTGGACAATACACTTCTTTTGAGTGATCAGTGGTATATTAAGGAAAAAATGGAAAATATAAAACATCTAAGAATTAAATAAAAGAGAAACACAATTTATCATGGACTGTAGGATATAGTAACAACAGCTCTAAGAGGGAGGTTGATGGGTACAAGTACCTACTTTAAAACCCTTCGAAGCATGTGCTCATGCAGAGTACCTGGTTCAGTTCCCAGCATCCACCTGGTGGCTCATAACCATCCATAACAAGTTCTACAGCTCCAACTCCTTCTTTTGACCTTTGCATGCAACAGACACATTTGTGATGCATAAACATATGTGTAGGCAAACACTCATGCACACAAAATAAATCTAAAAAAACATTAAATTACCAGAGTGATGCCAAATAAACAAAGTATTGATATGTCCTCACAATATTGTACAAAAATTAGAATAAGCCACAGTCAAAATTAGTGGCAGTAAAGAAAAAAACAAATATTAGAAATGAAAATATTGAAATGAAAACACTAATAAAACAATAAATAATAAAATAATAAAACAATAATATTGAAATGAAAACAAAAATAAAAGAATAACAATACAGTAATAAAACAAAAAATGTCATTGAAGTAAAGAGTTACCCTTTAGAAAATATAAATAGAATTTAAGAACCTTTGACATACTAGTCAAAGTTAAAAGATGAAAGTTATGGCAAAGATGATGGTTCTTTAACAGAACTCTCATACCTTAGGAAATAACAACTGAGCAGTGCAACCACAACAAACAAAAAAGGCTTCAGCTTAGCAAAGAAAATAAAGGCAGAGAATGACAAATCTTAGCCAGATTTACAGAAAATGTAAGGTCTTATAGAAAATGTATGACCAGAGTATGGTACAGAGTCAGATACAATGCCTGACACACACACACACACACACACACACACACACACACACACAAAGATTCTTGACCAATCTTTATTTATTTGTTTGTTTGTTTATTTATTTATATGTACATTTGTTGTTTGGCTACATATATGTCTGTGTGAGGGGGTCAGATCCACTGGAATCTGAGTTAGACCAGACAGTTTGAGCTGCCATGTGGGTGCTGGGAATTGAACCAGGATCGTCTGGTAAAGCAGCCATTGAGCCATCTCTGCAGTCCCAACAAATGTTACCACTTACATCTGCTGCTCACCACTTCGGGCTTCACCTGAAGTCTGAGTTTTCTCTTTGGCAGTCATTAACACTAACATTGTTGACCAATGCTAGTACTCAGTGGTGAGGTCATCAAAACTGGTGCAACCATTAACATTGGCATGGCCACCAAAACTGGTGTGGCCACTAACACTGTGCAAGTAGCCAACGGTGTATGCTTTTTGTCCCGGAAGCCTGAACTCCTGACACAGATGATCTGTGAATGGCTTCTGCAAGAGGCTTTGTTGTGGTCTGCTAGCACTTAAGGAAGAAGAACCAGCTATTCACTTCCCATCCACTCGTGATAAACCAACATTTCAAACTCCAGGCAGGCGTGTTTGGAACCACCTTCTGACTTCCAGGAAGAGCATGAGTTCCTCTCTGGAACCAGTTTGGGCAATGACCTGTCATTGACCTGGCAACTCTTCCCAATAATTTGTATATCCAGAGCCCTCTGGGAACAACAGAAGCTAGAAACCAAAGGACCATCCCCCATCCCACCCCATCCCTCTCCAATATGGTACAAGAATTGTCCGTGGAGGAGGCTCTTCTAGTGAAAGCCCCATGCAACCTCAGTCAAAGAGGTTACTAGAGAAGTATGAATGTTAATGAGGAAAAGAGAGAGCCTGAAATATGCACCAGAAACAACTTTCTTGATTAGAGATAATTCTCAGTTAGACTAACTGACTACTAAAAATGCCTGTTACAGTATCAATGGAAGATTCACATTGGATTCTACCACATGTACAATTTTCAAGCATAAATAATTTGATACCATGATTCATCTGAACGACTATAGTGTTCAGAAGCAAGGACAAGGGAACCTGCTTAGAAGCACCTTCCCCACTAATCTGACCAAAACTCTAAGTGGCTTGCCTGGCAAGAAGGGAGATACTCTAAAGAGACACATGTGCTCCTCTCTTTAGTTATCTCTTTAGATATTTAGTATTTTTACTAATAAAGATTACCATAAAATAAAGATTACCATTAAATTGAATGTATGAGCGTATTTACTTGAAGGACAGAGCAGATAATAAGGAACTGGTAGTTTCAACTGATGACTAAGAAAACAGGGGACACAAAAATGTTGCTATTCTTTCCAAATTTCTTATGTTGTGGTTGTAATAAATACTTCATAACAAAAGCCTTCAATTTTAAAAGTTATAGAATGTGTCTGCCCTACATAATAGGGATAGCAAATAATGGGAATGAAATTACCAAATTTCTCCCAATTCCATGTTCATGGTTTCTTAAAATTTTTCCTTACAAATTTCCACATGCAAATAACTCTCCCCAGTGTTCTGGAGAACAGCAGCTTTGCTTTGTTAACCAATTTGTCATGACATCTAATACACTGCCTAGTACATAATAAAAGCCCAATACATTTTCAATAAGTAATTTCTTAGATAATATACACTCCTATCATCATGCAACACATAACATAGTATTTTTTGTTAGGTCTCTTTATTTTTTCTCTTATTAGTCTATCTTACTCATTTTTGCAGAAGTATAGCATGCCTGTGTTTGGATACATCATGAACTATTCAGCAAATTAAAACAATCCTTTAATTCAATAGTATTCATTTAGTGTTAACACCATTTCTCTTTGTTTCAATGACAAAGACAACAGTTGACAAAGAATCCAACATGATATATTGCCATGTGGTGAAGAGCATAATAAAAAATAAAGCAAATGAAAGGAGAGATCATAAAAAGTAGTTAGAAAAGGCTTGTTTTATGAATATGTGTATTGGAAATAATTTCTTCTTCCATTTCTGATGGTAGTACACCATTAATGGTTTCCTATATATCTATTCAAACATTGATCTAGATCTTTTATTTTTTAATTGGGTTGTTTGTTTTCTTGACTTTTTTTTTTAGTTCTTTATATATTATAGAACAACAGCACAGTTTCCTTCTTTTTAAAAAAAATTATTTATTTACTATTTATATAGCATTCTGCCTCCATGTGTGCCTGCACACCAGAAAGGGTACCAGATTTCATTATGGATAGTTATGAGCCACCATGTGGTTGCTGGGAATTGAACTCAGAACCCTTGGAAGAACAGCCAGTGTTCCTAACCTCAGAGCCATGTCTCCAGCCCCACTGCTTCCTTCTTTACTTTACAGTAAAGTGAGATGGCATCATGTAGGTAAAAAAAAATCTCATTAAAGGATTCCATCACTTGATTGCTTAGACCATAGTTTCTCAATCTGTGGGTCACAGCCCCTTTAGTGATTCACATTAGATATCCACATTATGATAAAAAATACAGTTATGAAATAGCAACAAAAGTAATTTTATGATTGGGAGTCACCACAACAGGAGGAACTATATTGAAGGGTCACAGCATTAGGAAGGTTGAGAACCACTGGCCTAAAGTAATTTCCCAATGTCTATTACCTGAAATAACCAAATAGCATTTGGTTTCCTCTACTGTGAATTTTTTTTCATCTTATACCCAGCAAACATATGTTTACATGTTTATCATCTCTATTCATCTCTTCATTATTTTATAACTCCTGTGAACAGAATTCTAACATTGAAACATAGACTAACCAATCATGAGTATTTAGTATGTATTTTTCCAATAACTGATCATTCAAAAGGCACGAATCTAAGACTACCAAATCAACAGTTGTCCTGTTTTAAGGTAACTGATCATAAAGTCGGAACCTGTATAGCTGTAGTAAGTTACCTCTTTTGAAGACAAAGTCACTGCTCTCCACCCTGGTTATTTTTTTATAACTTTCAACTAATATTCTAGGATTTCCTATTAATTTACCACAAATGTCTACAAAGTATAAAATCTCTCAGTTTTATTCACTATAAATACATGTTGAATTAACTTACATAGCTGGAGAAATGGTGTTCTTTCTTTTACTTCTTTCCATGTGGATGTATGTTGTATGGGCACATGAGTATTTGTGTTTACATGTGTATGTGCACATGTATATTTATGAGTACGTGTATGTATGTGCATATATGTGTGAAGGCCCAAGTTTGATGTTGGGAATCTTTCTCAATTTCTTTTTCACATATTCATCTGGGCCTGATCTCACAATCAAACCCACAGCTCACAGGTATGCATAGTCTCCTTCATCATTTTGTTCCCTGTGCTTCTACCTTCCAAGCCTGAAACTCCAGATAGGCCATGGGTTCTGGAGATCCTAACTCTGATTCTCTTACTGGTGTAGCAAGCAGTTTAACTGATGAGCCATGTCCCCAAGACTTATCCAATATTTTAAACAAATTTAATAAAGGTACTTCAAGATAAGTAAGTAAATCTTCACTTCCTTCTGATAATGATTCATTAAATGCCAGTAAATAAATGAAAAGATTGAAATCATAACATCAAATATAATGAAGTGGTCATCAACAGAAGGAAACTTTCGACAGAAAATTGGCATAAAGATTTTGTAGGAAAGTGTTATTGCAGATGGAGCAGCATGAAAGAAAAACAGGCAAGAGTTTTCATTCCATATATCAGCAGATTTAGATGGTAGTGATGAGGTGTGAAGCTAGGAACTGTTGTTGTAAATGCCTCCCAGGCCCTCGCTGTTTTCTATTTCCTCAGCAGCAGAAACTCTCACTGAGCCCCAGATGTGGCATCATTCCCAGGGTTGACTGGCCAGTGACCAGGTAGCAGGTTGACGACATTGGACCACTTCCTCTTGTGAAAGTGTGTTTGTCCTTACTGGAATAGATACTTATTCTAATTATGGATTTGCCTTTCTTGAACATTCTGCTTCTGCCAAAATCACCATCCATGGATTACAGAATGCCATAACCAGAATCCTGGTATTCTAGTCAGTATTGCTTCTGACCAAGGAACTCACTTCACAGCCAGAGAAGTGTGACAGTGGGCCTACGATCATGGAATCTACTGGGTTTACCATGTTGCCCATCATCCTGAAGCTGCTGGTCTTATCGAAAGATGGAATGGCCTTTTGAAGACACAGTTACAGCATCATTTAGGTGACAGCAGCCTCAGGGGCCAGGACAGGGTTCTCCAGAAGGTGGGTATATGCTTTGAATCAGCACCAATACATGGTTCAGTTTTTCTCATATCCAGGATTCATGAGTTCAGGAATCAAGATGTAGAAATGGGAATGGTTCCACTAACTATCACTTCTAGTGATCCACAGGAAACGTTTTGCTTTCTGTTTGAATGACCTTAAATTTGGTGGCCTAGAAGTTTTGATTCCTGATGAGGGAAAACTCCTGCCTGGGACCACAACAAACATTTCATTGAACTGGAGGCTCAGACTTTCTCCTGGCCACTTTGGGCTTCTGATAACCTCTAATGCAACATGGAAGAAAGGAATAACAGTGGTAGGAGGGGTGGTGGATCCAGTTTACCAAGAAAAAATTAGATTGCTTCTCCACAATGAATGTAAGAAAGATTATGTCTGGAGTGTGGGAGATCCTTTAGGCCATCTTTTGGTGCCACCACATCCTGTCATTAAAGTCAATGGGAAACTACAATAACCTGACTCAGGCAGGATGACAAAGGGTACAGACTCTTCATGAGCGAATATATGGAACAGTTAATGACCTATAAGCCTCAGGTAGACTTAGAAGCTTTGAAGAGAGAAGCTGGCTTGAGTGGTAACACCCATGGAAGATTCTGATAAGGAGACCCACACATGAAACTCACCAGTATCTACCACTTCCAGACTGCAGGGCAACTGACCTGCAGATGAACTCTTGCATCCTTAAAGTTTCTCTCTTTCTACCCTATGAAGCCCCAACGCCTCCATGCCACACGTGCACAGTCTCATGTCCACCAAGAGATTGTGGCCCTTCAGTTGTACTGACCAAAGAATAGTTCTGCTTCTGGAGATGCCCGTCTTGTGTCCTTTAGTTCCTCATTGCCTCCATCAATCCTGATCTTACATGTGTCGGCCACTCCTCCATAAAAAAGAATCAAGACCTATTGAAGTGCTTGCTGTGAGTGGAGGAAATACACAATGGGTAGCATAGGAGTGTAATTATAAAGATCATCTAAGGTCATGTGACCAGTTGCAGAAATGAGAATTAAAGCTGACATGAGTGTTTATGTTGCAGAGTGTTAAAAACATGTTTTGTGACTATATACATATATTAAATACATGGTTTTGTTTTCTTTCCTCTGTCTTTATCATGTAATGTAACATCAATTGAGATGATAGCAGTTGTTATCATATTTAAGCACGTGACACTAAAAGAATGTCTCTTGGGCTGGAGAGATGGCATAGGGTTTAAGAGCACTGACTGTTCTTCTAGAGGACCCAGGTTAGATTCACAGCACTCACTTTGCAGCCGAAAATTGTCTGTAACTCCAGGTCCAGATGATCTGACACCCTCACACAGACATACATGCAGGCAAACATACACTCATGAAATGAAAATAAATTTTAAAAAGTGTCTCTTATGGGATATTGCCACCTATTCTAAAATATAGTGTGTGTTTACAATTGTACATGGGATTGTAGTATTTTTATTTCTATCTGTGGTAGTTATATCATGCTAAATATAATTATGACCTCCTTGTTTTCATTTGGAAATTAAGCAGCACATGAGGAGATATGTTTCTGTGTCAAGTGGAAAAGGAATGGGCTTGTGGTGGCTATTCTTAGTTATCAACTTGACCACATATGGAATTAACTAAATTCCAAACTAGGAATACCTGCGAAGGACTTTTATTGATTAGATCGCTTGAGGAGAGAAGATCTATTCTAAATCTGGGTCATTTGAGAAGAAAAGATATTCTAAATCTGGGCCCCATCTTCTGGTGATAGCCCATATAAAAGAACATGGAAGAAGGAAGCTTTTGCTTTTGACTGCTTGTACTCACTCTCTCTGGAAATACACAATGAGTAGTAGGAGGAACTTTTTATTCTTACTACCTCTGGCAAGTTCACCTATCCTGCTACAGAGGTATACTTCACTGGCACTAGATACTACTTCTTCAGCATTCCAATGTGAATTGAGGACCAGCTGAGACCTCCACCCTCACTGGCTGAATAACTATGGCATTCTTGGCCTTTTCATCACAGACAGCCATTATTGGGCTAGCTAGAACACAATCTGTAAGCCACTCCACTAAATCCCTTGTCATATAAATAGATTAGTTCTGTTCTTCTAGAGAACCCTGACTAATGTACATGGTGTCTAGTAACTGGTAGCTAATTAATTATTTTTAGATAGATTAATTTTTGGTTTTCTCATCTTTGTTCATAAAAATAGGTAAACAAAGGATTAACAAGTGTAGTAAAGACCATTGTTCAACATTTGAAAAATACAGAAACATTTGAAAAATTATTTTTAAAATCTCCCGTACAAAAACTTAAAGAGTTATTATTGGCATCTGTATTAACTCCTGTCATTTTACAGAGATAAAGATACAGAGACAGAGGCAGACATACAGACAGACAGACAGAGACAGAGACCCGTTCAAATTAGAAGAAGGATTTAATTAATAAACAATTGGGAAAGTGCAGAGAATAAGTACCAGTGGAAAGCTTGGCCACAAATAAGACATCTATATCACATCCCTCCCCCCAAGGCTCAGGAACCTTGAGGAAGAGGGGGCAGAAAGAGTGTAAAAGCCAGAGGTCAGGGAGGACCAGAGTAAAATGGTATCTTCTGGACATGACAACTGCACCTGTGAAATAATAGCAGCTGTAGTTGTTTGCACAAGATCAAGCTAGTAAAAATTCTAGCATGATTCAGGAATTCATACCCAAATTAAGAAGCTATGGACAGATGGGTTCTGAAAGTAGAAGAGTAAGTTTTCTTTCAGGGTGTGGCTCCTGGTACACTATGTTCCAACTGATAACCCCACCTCTAAAAGTATATGGGCATTACAAACTGGAATTGAGTGATTATTAAACAAAGAGGACACAAGGTTGGGAGAGTAAACTTTAATTGATTATCCAATACCAAGGATCATCCATGGGATCATATACATATAGGCAATAGTAAATGGACTCAGCAGTTTGTATTTATATATTTATGCATATGCGTGTATATATAAAACAACAAAGAAAAGGGGGATATGAATTTTACAGAGAGCAAGGGAACATGAGATGGGTTGAGTGGAGGAAAGCAATAGAGGAAAATGATGTAATTTTAAAATATTATTAGTTACCTAAATTATATACATAGATACATACATGTTTATGTGTATACAAGGTTTAAATAAAATTTTACCTCTTAAGATGGTAATGCTTCCCACAAGATCCATAAACTAGCTAATAAAACCCCATTAAGAGGAATGAGAGATTTCCTCATGAATTGTTGGTCAGAGCTGTTGAAGAGACTCCCAAAACATTACAGTGCATTACTCTTGCCCTTGGTTGCCTCCCAGAGGTAGAATGTGTGTTCCCATTGCTGGAGATGCCATGCACTTTAGACATAAATTGCTGAGTATCTAAGTTGGCTCAAACAGGAAAGCCTACTTCCTAAGGACTAGCTTTCATGGCACCAAAAGATACTATGTAATCTTCCAAGGGATAAAAGCAGCCAATAGTCCTACTTAGTCATGAAGCCTATGAAATAAAACAACACCCAACATACAAAATAACCTTAGGGGTGCAATAGCGACACTCATCTTGGTGGTAACCAATATCTTAAGATATTAAGCATAATATAAAATGGCAGAGAAACAAAGAAATGTTCAAAATCCTTAGTCATCAGGGAAATGCAAATCAAAACGACCCTGAGATTTCACCTTACACTCATCAGAATGGCTAAGATAAAAAACTCAAGTGACAACACATGCTGGAGAGGTTGTGGAGAAAGAGGAACCCTCCTCCATTACTGGTGGGAATGTGAACCACTTTGGGAATTAATCTTGTGCTTTCTCAGAAAATTAAGAATAGTGTTACCTCAAGATCCAGCTATACCACTCCTAGGCATGTATCCAAAATATACTCAAGTACACAACAATGACATTTGCTTAACCATGTTAGTAGCAGCTTTATTCGTGATAGCTTAAAGCTGGAAACAACCCAGATGTCCCTGAGTTGAGGAATGGATACAGAAATTGTGATACTTTTACCCAATGGAATACTACTCAGCAATTAAAAACAAGGAAATCAAGAAATTTGCAGGCAAATGGTGGGATCTAGAAAAGATCAACTGAGTGAGGTATCCCAGAAGCTGAAAGATACACACGGTATATGCTTACTTATAAGTGAATACTAGACCTATAAGATGAGATAAACATACTAAAATCTGGACACCTAAAGAAGCTAAACAAGAAGGAGGTTTCTGGGTAAGATGATCAAACCTCACTTAGAAAGACAAATGAAATGGATATTGGAAGTAGGAGAAAACAAGAAACAGGATAGACACCTACCATAGAGGGGCTCTGAAAGACTCTACTTGGCAATGTATCAAAGTAGATGCTGAGACTCATAACCAAACTTTGGGCGGAGTGTAGGGAATCATATGAAAGAAGGAGGAGTTGGTAAGACCTGGAGAGGACAGGAGCTCCATAAGGACCAAATATATCAGGGCACATGGGGGCTTTTCTGAGACTGATTCTCCAACCAAGGACCATGCATAGATATAACCTAGAATCCCTGCTCAGACATGGCCCATGGTAGCTCAGCATACAAGTGGTTTCCCTAGTAAGCGGAACAGGGGCTGTCTCTGACATGAACTCAGTGGCTGGCTCTTTGACCTCCCCATCCTCTGTGGGATGAGCAGACTAGCTGGGACACAGAGGAGGACATTGCAGCCAGTCCTGATGAGACCTGATAAACTAGGGTGAGATGGAAGGGGAGGTGGACCTCCCCTATTGGTGGACTTGGAGAGGGCCATGGGAAGAGATGAGGGAGGGAGGGTGGGATTGGGAGGGAATGGGGGAAGGGGCTACAGCTGGGATACAAAGTAAATACACTGTAATTATAAAAAAATTAAAATATAAAAAATAAAAACCATGAAAGCCAAACTGAAAAAAATTAGAAAGATATTGAACATAAGTTTTACCCAACAATAGGGAAATCATTACTAAGCACTGAAAATATAGCCAACCACTCAGGCTTGTGAGGTCATAGATATTGGAGGAGAAGATAAAGCTGTCACTTTACTAAACCTACTAATTTCCTAACTTCATTTCAATTATATATTCTTTTTTAATGTAATTTATTTATTTTTATATCAATCACAGGTTAGGTACTTTGCATCCCAGGTGTAGCCCTCTCATTCATTCCCTCCCACTCTCCCCATCCCTCCCTCATCTCCTCCCCGGCCCCTCCAAGTCCACCTACAGGGGAGGACTTCCTCCCCTTCCATCGGACCCCAGTTCATCTTGTCTCCTCAGGACAGGCTACCATGTCCTCCCCTGGGATCTAGCTAGGCTGTTACTCCCTGGCGTGTATGGGGGAGTGTCAAAGAGCCAGCCATTGAGTTCATGACAGAAACAGTCCCTGTTCCCCTTACTAGGTTCTTCAGTTGGGCACCGAGCTACCATGGGCCACATCTGAGCAGGGGTTCTAGGCCATATCCATGCATGGATCTTGGTTTGAGAAACTGTCTCATAAAAGACCCCTGTGTCCTGCTCAATTTGGTCTTTGTGGGGCTCTTGTTCTCCCCAAGTCTTACTAACTTCCCCTATTTTTATTATTATTTCCCGCCCTCTGCCGAAGGCTTGGTTGTGAGTCTTAATATCTGCTTTGATACATGGCTATACTGATTCTTTCAGAGGCCCTCTTTGGTATGCTCCTGTCCTGTTGCTTGTTTTCTCCACCATTCAATGTCCATCCCATTTGTTCATCTAAACGAGCATTGATCATACCAACCTGCATCCTCCTTCTTGTTTATCTTCCCTAGGTATATAGATTTCAGCATGACCTTCCTATCCTATACATCTACATAAGTGAGTATATACCATATGTTTCTTTCTGCTTTTGGGATACCTCACTTAGGATGATTGTTTCCAAGTACCACCATTTGCCTGCGAATTTCATGATTTCTTCGTTTTTAATTGTTGAGTAGTATTCCATTGTGTAAAAGTACCATAATTTCTGTATCCATTCCTC
>CM053742.1:111609427-111622718 GCA_028658305.1 Pachyuromys duprasi | reverse complement strand
GGAGGGAATGGGGGAGGGGGCTACGCCTGGGATTCAAAGTACCTAACCTGTGATTGAGATAAAAATAAATAAATTAAAAAAAAAAAGAAAAACATGATTGTGTTCTTTGCTTTTCAGAAGCAAAAAAAAAAAAAGCTGCAAATTGGCCCATTTATATATTGTCTGTAATATTGGAATCCTGTTCAGAAAGTCCTTTCCTGTACCAATTAGTCCATGATTATGGGCCCATTTATTAATTGACTATGCCCTTGGGTACTGTTCAGGAAGTCCTTTCCTGTGCCAATGAATCCAAGATAAATGTGTACTTTCTCTTCTATTGGATTCAGGGTATCTAATCATATATTTAGATACTTGATCTTTTTGGAGTTGAAGTTTGTACAGCATGATTGATATAGATCTATTTGCATTCTTTTACATGCAGCCATCTAGTTTGACCAGCATCATTTGTGGAAGATGCTGACTTTTCTTTAGTGAGTATTTCTGCTTCTTGGGAAAAAACCAGGTGTCTTTAAGTCTAATTAAGTCTGGGTCTTCACTTTAATTCCACTGATTAATGTGTCTGTTTTATGCCAATTAATTGCTGTTTTTACTACTGTAAGTTTTTAATGCATCTTGAAATCAGGACTGGTGATACCTCCAGTAGTTATTTTACTATCCAGGCTAGTAGCTATCCTGTTTTGTTGTTGTTGTTTTGTTTTGTTTTGTTTTTGCAGGCATTTAGTACTATGAGTTTACACCTTAGAACTATCTTCATTGTGACCCATAAGTTTGTATATGTTATGTTTTCATTTTAATTCAGTTTTAAAACCTTTTTATTTCTTTCTTGATTTCTACCTATTTTTTTCATTCAGAAGTGTTATTCAACTTCTATGATTTTCTATACTTTCTGCTATTTCAATCGTTGTTATACTCAGCTTTAATCCATTGTGGTCAGGGTGCTACTATTTCAATATTTTATATCTGCTTTGTGTCCCAATATGTGGTCAATTTTGAAAAAAGCTCCATGGGTTGCTGAGAAGAAAGTGAAGTCTTTAGTGTTTGGGTGAAATGTTCAGTAGTTATCTATTAGGTCTGTTTGGTTTATGATGTCATTTGATTCAGTGTTTCTCGGTTTAATTTTTTTTGTCTATATCAGTTTAGTTCTATTTATTTAGTTTCTCATTTTAGTATTTTGTTTTTAAACTGGGATCTAGGCATCTGGAGTTATGATGTTTCAAGTGTTCTTGGTGTAGATATCTGGTCTCATCTTTGTTGAGTGGATAAATATTCTGTTCTTTGATTGTTGTTGTCCATTCTGAATCTTAACCAACTGTTGCATCTCTGTGGTCTTGAGTCTAAGACAACTGTGGTGGCTTGTTTTGTCCATAGTAGAGAGCAGTTCTGTAGGTCAGTGAGGAATCACAAAGGAATAGATATAGGTTATAAAGAAAGGCTTAGAGGGCAATGAGAAACAACTGAAAGAGTCCGGGATCCACAACAATAGGTTGAGTCCCAAGTTGATAGAGGCAGACTAGAAGCAAAGGCTAAAGTAGGTATTGGGAAAGAACTAGGGGTCCACACCAAAAGGCCAAATGGAAGAGGAGAAGGAGCAGGAGCTCAGGCAGGGAGGCTGCAGCAGGACTAAGAAGGATTCTGGAGAGACTTGAATGGAGGACAAGAAAGAGGATGTCTTACTGTTCTATTGCTTTGAAGAGACACCATGACCAAGTCAACTTGTAAAAGAAAGCACTTAATTTGGGGTCATGGTTCCAGAGGATCAGAGTCCATGAACATCATAGCAGGGATCATGGCAGCCATCAGGTATGCATGGTGCTGCTGTAATAGCTGATAGTTTATATCTCACTCACAAACACAGGGCACAGAAAGAGAAAGACAACTTGGAAAGGCACAGACTTTTTTAAACCTTAAAGCCCACCCCCAATAACTCCCCTCCTCCAATAAGGCCACATCTCACAATCTTTCACAAAAAGTTTCACTAGAAACAGACCAAGCATTCAATATACAAGCCTGTGGGAGTCTAATCAGCTAGAATTCTCCCTAGAGGTCAACAAAATACTAAAAAATATTTGTATAATTATATAACATAATTGATATCTCAACACTCCTACTTCTGTTGCAGATTGTTCAATAGCACTCCAAATAGCTCAGCAGAGCCTCAGAGTCCTGTCACAGTAAGACACTCAAAGCCCGTTATATACATTGGGCAATATGCCAAGTAGTATACCAGAATGGAAAGACCTCTGAAGAACTCCTACACAGGTATGTCTTCAGTTCCTCCTTATCCCTTCCAAGACAGTTACAAAAACTCCATGATGAACCTCATTCCTTTGTATGCTGACTTAAAATTTTAGTTAAAAAAGAAAAGAAAAACAGCTTATAAACTTGAAGACAAATGCTTCATTTCAGTGCTTTGAGGCTATTTAGTGTCTACTGGTTTTTACATAAATTACTATCTTTTATCCTCCCCCCTCCCATTTTTAGGGATGAAAACACAGAGAGTCATTTTAACTGTCATCACATCCTACATGTAATTCCTTTCTGGATCCCCCTAGCACTTGTTCAGAGTAATGGTGTTTTCTAGAGTTGTGGGTATCATGAAAGGTAGAGGCAGAAAATGGACTCTACTGAGAATATGGTGCAGGCAGTGGGAGAAAACATCTTCAAAAAGTGTCAAAAAATGAAAAAAAATGGTTTTGGCTTCTAGAACAAATGTTTTACACTAGGTTGTGCACAGTGTTATTATTAGACCACAAAACAAATGTTACTCTGTGGTGTTTTAATATTTTAAATCAGCAAACAAAAAGACAAATCTAACATCCAACATGCAGGCTTTTGATATAAAAATAGTGCCATATAAATGACTCTGTAAACACTTCATTATGATTCATAAAATTAGGCCTGTTTCTTTGGGTCTTAAGGCACTTCTTTAGTTATACTTTTTTGTCCAAATCAGGAGGGTGATTCCAGAGTTAAGGTGTACTTATCAGCTAGCCTGGAACCATGTCTGCAGCTGGTACCTAGGAGCTAGGACTTTGTCCCTACTAAGCAAACCTTTGACATACCTCTCTAAGCCTATCTTGAAAGTATGGGCATCTGTCTATTAAGGCACTGTATTTTTTTCAGAGCAATTTCAGCAATTGTCTCATTTCTGTGAGTGTCCATTTCCCTGTCAGTCTGGGTGAAAGGCTCTGGTGGCCATGCAGAAGGAGTATGCTTCTGAAAGTTACTTTCATGGGCAATAAAAAAGCTCTGGAGAAGATTTGACAACATCTGTTTTAACAAACAAAAACAGACTTCTTGATTGCTTGAAATGGTTCAACCTCTCTAATTTTAAAAGAGAGAAAAAAGGTAGGTTGAACTAGGGATGCATCTGATATTTTAAAGAGACTGAAAAACAACTTGGCTTTTAGAGGTATATTGGTATCTGAGAGGTAATCACTTCTGCTCAGTATATGAATGTTATTTCTCCATAGGTGCTTCTAAAGGCTTGAAAACCTTGTTCTTTCCATAATTGCTGAGCACCTATACTTGTAGCAATGTAATGTATGCGCTTAATAAAATTTTACCACACACAATATAGCAGTTAAATTCATTCCAAGCCTGTTCAGATCATTCAATTTTTTCCTCTTTTTTCATGCTTCTCATGTGTGATATACATGCATGTGTGTATGCATGCATTTGTAGATGTGTATGCATTGGTATGTACATGTGAAAGCCTGAAGTTGATGTTGGGAATATTCAATCACTCCTGCACATAATTCATTGAGGCAGAGTGTCTCAATAAAATCTAGAGAGCACTGATACTTCTAGCCTTGCTAGCTATCTTTCTCTGCAGATCCCCTACCTTCATTGATCTGAAGCTAGCACTACAGAGGGGCAGCCATGACCACTCAGCATTTACATAAATTCTTGGGTTTTAAATCCATATCCTCGGGTGCTGAAGAGATGGCTCAGTGATTAAGAGCACTGGCTGCTCTTCCAGAGGACCTGGGTTCAAGTACTAGCACCCACATGGCAGCTCACAACTGTCTGCAACTCCAGCTCCAGTTCTGACCCCTTCACACAGACATGCATGAAGGTGAAATGCCAATGCACATTAAAATAAATAAATATTTTAAAAATAAATAAATAAATAAATCCATATCCTCTTGCTCTCTCAGCAAGCACTTTAACCAGCAAGCATCCCCTCAGGCCAGATTATGCAAAATCTTCATAAGAGGGTCTAAATTAATGATATATAATAGTGGCACTCTTTCTTCAATAGCCACCATAGGATGTTCATTGACCTTAACCTGGATAGGATCAGAGGCAGGGAGAACAAATAGGAGGGAAGACACAGGAAGAACTATGAGAGGCAACCAGGCAGTGCTGCCATACACCTTTGATCCCAGCCAAGGCTTCACAGAGAACCCTGTCTCAAACAACAACAAAACAAAACAAAAATTATGAGAGTCAGTTACCCAAATCAGCCTGTTAGGTAGATGTTAGATTTATTAATGGTAGCCAGGATGTAATGGTGCTACCAACAGCTGCAACCACAGAAGAGTCGGTGTTATGTAGCAATTAAGATTTGTCAGCTCCTGTCCTGTTCCCTGTTCCCCCCACCCCCGCCTCTTCTGATGTCCATCATCTTTGCCTTTCTGAATGATGATTGAGCATCTTACCCAGGGTCCTCCTTCTTGATTAGCTTCTTTAAGTGTACAGATTTTAGTATGTTTATCCTATATTATAAGTCTAATATCCACTTATGAGTAAGTATATACTTTGTGTGTTTTTCTCCTTTTGGGATACCTCACTCAGGATGATCTTTTCTAGGTCGTACCACATAGGGCCTCTGAAAGACTACTCTGCAGAGATTCAAAGCAGATGCTGAGACTCATAGACAAACTTTGGGCAGTGTGCACGGAATCTTATAAAAGAAGGGGGAGATAGAAAGACCTGGAGGGGACAGGAACACCACAAGGAGAGCAACAAAACCAAAAAATCTGGACACAGGGGTGGAATCTGACACTGATACTCCAATCATGGACCATTCATGGAGATAACCTAGAACCGCTGCACAGATGTAAACCTTGGCAGCTCAGTGTCCAAGTGGGTTCCCTAGTAATGGGAACAGGGACTGTCTCAGACACAAACTGATTGGCCTGCTCTTTGATCACCTCCCCCTCATGGGGGGGTACTGCCTTACCAGGCCACAGAAGAAAACAATGCAACCACTTTTGATGAGACCTGATAGACTAGGATCAGATGGAAGGGGAGGAGGACCTCTCCCATCAGTGGACTGGAGGAGGGGCATGGGTGGAGAAGAGGGAGAGGAGGTATGGTTAAGAGGGGAAGAGGAAGGGAGCTACAGGTCAGATACAAAGGGAATAAACTATAATTAACAAAAATAAAATATACTAAAAAAGAAAAAAAGATTTGTCAACTCTAGTCTAAAGTATATTTTACTAGGAGAGACAACAACAGAAAACATTTTTAAACCTGAAGAATATCTTCTTCCTGAGCTCTTTAAATTACCTCCTTATTCCATAGAATGATTAATTAAAAATCTAATCTATTAAACAAACAGTCAGATAGAGAGAAAGAGATTACTCCAATGTCCTACCTTATGATATCTTAAGGAGGACTGAAAATTTGGAAAGGCTTGTTTCCCTATTTTGGAAAACAGGTTTTTAAAAGAATTTATTTATTTTTATATTAATCACAGGTTATGTACTATGTATCCCAGCTGGGAAACAGTTTTGTTTTTGTTTTTGTTTTGTTTTGTTTACCAGATACTTGGATCTAGGGATGCTTTCACCCACTTTTTTCCACATCCTACTACTTACTCACTGTGTTCTAAAATGAATATATTTAGCAGTTAGATCTATGTGACATACTGAAAGAATTCAAGGAGCAATGGAATATTCTCTGCCTAGAAGCAGCAGAGAAAAATTTGGCTCATTTATAATTTATTAGGGGATTATTAAAGCCCACCCCCCATATCGTCACTCTTTGCAAAATGACAACTTCAGTCAAGAAAAAAAAAAGAATTACAAGTTAGCCATAATAGCAAAAAATGAGTATTTATACAGAGAAGTCAGCTCCCTATAAATAAACCTTATACCATCTGCAATTTATTCATGGCTATAATTACTTTGGGAACAAATAGAATTATTACATTATCTTTGGCCCTGCACTGAAAGCCTGCACATTACTTCATGGACCATGATCAAAATACATGAGATACAAGGTAAATTAAGAGCATCTAGTACTTACATCATCATGAACAAAGAAGAACACATGTAATAAGGGGCCATGGGAAGTAAGTGACCATAGCAGAACAATGGGTACCATTAAGCGAGAGGCTAGAATCATATAAAATTTAGAGAAATGAAACATCAGCATCATATCTCCACAGATGGAAGAGAGAGTCTCCATTTTGTAGGAGTAAGGGAAACTTTCAGTCTTCACCAACTTGCACATATATATCTAAACAGAAACAACCTTGATCTAAAAATAGTTCTCAGACTATTTCTCCCTTAATATCTAGGGTGCTGTATACTGAAACCATTTCAAGATATTAGATATTGTCTTAAGTAGATATTGTCTTAATTGTTTTAATTGAGTAGTTTAAGGGTCTCGTTTTTAGGCTATAAGGGGATTCCAGTGCAATGGTTTTAGGAGTAAGCTGTCTCACAAACAAAGCTTGGTCCAACAGAATAACTGTAACCTAAGCATGCAGAGTGGGATGCAATGTAGGGAGTGAATGTTATGGTGGAAGACAATGGAATAAGCTGTTCTCAAGAACCATATCAAGCTGGTGTCACCAAAGGTATGGTCAGTCACATGTGGAATTGATTTAAAATGTGATAACTATAATGTGTTCATCCTTGAAGCAGATGAGTCACAATCCACATATGATAATATTCAATTTAATTTGAAAATCACTGTAAGCATAAGTTAATTAATTGTGTAATTTAAACGCTGATTTTTGTGCTCCCGTATCTGGTTGCAATCCTTGTTCTCAGAATCTCCTGTCTCAGTGTTGTGTAAACACTGCTCCCCAAGTGTCCGTTGATATGCCAATAAAGCAGCTTATAGCCAATTGCTGAGCAGGGGAGAGAAGAGGCTTGGAATTACTGCCAGCCAGGAGAGGGGGAGTGAGAAGAAGTAGCAAGACACTGAGCCACCAGCAGATACCCAGAATAATCATGAGAGAGAGAGATGAGCAAAGAAAGCTACAAAGTGCAATTATCTCTGGGATGGAATTCCTCTGTGCTGAGAGGAAGCCAAATTATCTTAGAGTTAAGAAAACCTCCCCTATCAGTAGACTTGGAGAGGGGAATGGGAGGAGATAAGGTAAGGAGGGTGGGATAGGGAGGGAGGAAGGGAGGGAGCTACAGCTGGGATACAAAGTCAATAAACTGTAATTAATATAAAAAAATGAAAATAAGAATACAGTAACACATTTCCACCAACAATGGAAATGTTTCCCCTTTCTCCACATCCTCTCCAGCATGTGTTGTCACTTGAGTTTTTGATCTTAGGCATTCTAATGAGTGTAAGGTGAAATCTCAGGGTCATTTTGATTTGCATTTCCTTGATGGCTAAGGACGTTGAGCATTTCTTTAAGTGTTTTTCTGCCATTGGATATTCCTCTATAGATAATTTTCGGTTTAGCTTCGTACCCCATTTTTAATTGGATTACTTGATTTATTGCTTTTTTAAATTGAATTTCTATTTTTTATATTAATTAGTTTATTCACTTTGTGTCACAGCTGTAGCCCCCTCCTTCATTCCCTCCCAATCCCACCCTCCCTCCATAATCTCCTCCCATTCCCCTCTCCAAGTCCACTGATAGGGTAGGTCCTTCTCCCCTTATATCTGACCTTAGCTTATCAGGCCTCATCAGGACTAGCTGCATTGTCCTCCTCCTGACAAGGCTGCTCTTCCATCAGGGGTGGGGGTCAAAGAGCCAGCCACTGAGTTCATGTCAGAGAGAGACTCTGTTCCCCTTACTAGGAAACCCTCTTGGATTTGAGCTGCCATAGGTTACATGTGAGCAGGGATTCTAGGTTATATCCATGAATGGTCCTTGGTTGGAGCATCAGTCTCAGAAAAGACCCCTGTGCCCAGATATTTTGGTTCTGTTGCTCTCCTTGTGGAGCTCCTGTCTTCTCCAGATTTTACTATCTCTCCCTTCTTTCATAAGATTCCCTGCTCTCTGCCCAAAGTTTGGTAATGAGTCTCAGCATCTGCTTTTATACATTGCTGGGTAGAGTCTTTCAGAGGCCCTCTGTGGTAGGCTCCTGTCCCTTTTCCTGTTTTATTCTTCTTCCAATGTATATCCCATTTGTCTTTCTGAGTGAGGATTGATCATCTTACCCAGGGTCCTCCTTCTTGCTTAGCGCCTTTAGGTGTACAGACTTTAGTATGTTTATCCTATATTATAGGTCTAGTGTCTACTTACAAGTGACTATAAACCATGTGTGTCTTTCTGCTTCTGGGATACCTTACTCAGCATGATTTTTAACTTCTTGAGTTCTTTATATATTCTGGATATTAGCCCTCTGTCAGATAGGGTTGGTGACAATCCTTTCCCAGTCTGTAGACTCTCATTTTGTTCTGATAACAGTGTCCTTTGCTTTACAGAAGCTTTTCAGTTTCAAGAGGTCCCATTTATTTGTTTTTGTGATATTTGAACCTGTGCTGTTGATGTTCTGTTCAGGAAGTTGTCTCCTGTGCCAATGAGTTCAAGGTTCTTCCCCACTTTGTCATCTAACAGATTTAGTGTATCTGGTTTTATATTGAGGTCTTTGATCCACTTGGACTTTAGTTTTGTGCAGGGTGATGAATATGGATCTATTTGCATTTTCTACATGTAGACATCCAGTTAGACCAGCACCATTTGTTAAAGATGCTGACTTTTTTCCATTGTATGGTTTTGGCTTCTTTGTCAAAAATTAAGTATCTGTAGGTGTGTGCGTCTATTTCTTGGTTTTCTATTCAATTCCATTGATCTGTCACTCTGTTTCTATGCCAGTATTATGTACTTTTTGGAAATTAATCTGGTACTTTCTCAGTCAATTAGGAATAGTGTTTCCTCATATCCAGCTATACCACTGCTAGGCATATATCCAAAATATGCTCAAGTACACAACAAGGATATTTGCTCAACCATGTTCATAGCAGCTTTATTCGTAATAGCTAGAATTTGGAAATAACCCAGATATCCCTGAATTGAAGAATGGATGCAGAAATTGTGGTACATTTATACAATGCAATTCAAAACAAGGAAATCTTGAAATTTGCAGGCAAATGGTGGAACCAGAAAAGATCATCCTGAGTGACTTATTTCAGAAGCAGAAAGACATACATGGTATAATCTCACTTATAAGTGGGTATTAGACATATAACATAGGATAAACATACTAAAATCTATACACCTAAAGAAGCTACTCAAGAAGGAGGACCCTGAATAAGGTGATCAGTCCCCATTCAGAAAGGCAAACAGAATGGACATCAGAAGAGGGAGAAAACAGGAAATAGGACTGGAGCCTACTGCATAAGGCCTTTGAAAGACTCTACCCAGCAAGGTATGAGTCTTAGCAGATGCTGAGACTCATAGACAAACTTTAGGCAGAGTGCAGGAAATCTTATGAAAGAAGGGGGGATAAAAAGAACTGGAGGGGACAGGTCTCCACAAGGAGAACAACAGAACCAAAAAAAATCTTAGGGGTCTTTTCTGAGACTGATACTCAAACCAAGGACCATGCATGGAGATAGTGTTGATCTCCTGTACAGATATAGTCCATGGCAGCTCAGTGTCCAAGTGGGCACCCTAGTAAGGGGAACACAGACTGTCTCTGACATGAACTCAGTGGCTGACTCTTTGATCAACTCCCCCTGATGGGCCATCAGCCTTACCAGGCCTCAGAGGAAGACAATGCAGCCAGTCCTGAGACCTGATAGGCTAGGATCAGGTGGAAGGGAGGAGAACTACCCTATCAGTGGACTTGGAGAGGGGAATGGGAGGAGATGAAGGAGGGAGGGTAGGATTGGGAAGGAATTAGGGAGGGTGCTACAGCTGGGATACAAAGGGAATAAACTATAATTAATTAAAAAAACCAAAAAAACAGAAAAAAAGAATAGAATAGCAATTGCTCTATTCCTGTGCTCTGAAGTTTATTAAACAAATATAATAGAGTATCGATTATTTGTTTGATAGCTGGGGTAAGAGAAAAAGTGAAAAACAAGCATAATTTTATAAAAATAACTTTAACACCAGGAGAACAGCAAATATATTTTAGTATATTTCTAACCTATCATATAGAACGTGTCTATACTAAAATAATTTGCTTTTTCTTTGAAATTTAGTTTTTGTACTAATCTGGGTTCTCAAGGGGGACAAGAACTGACAGGATGAACAAATTGTAAATGAGATTTATTTTATTGTCTTATATGATATGGCCAAAGTAGTCTATCAATGGCTGTCTCACAATAAATAATCTTAGAATTCTGTCATTTCTCAGTCTATGAGGTTGGATGGTTCAGTAGTCTCAATTTGATGCCAAAGGCTTAGAATATTTCTGGATAGCCACTGATCTTCAGTTCACATTAGAAATCCTAAAAAGCTAGTTCCAATATAAGAGAAGAAAACAAAAGCAGCAGCATCCAGGTAAATAAGCAAGTGAAAGGGAGAATCTACCCTTTTTCCATGTCCTTTTATCTGGACCACTACCAAAAGGTGCTGCCCACATTTAGAGTGGATCTTTCCATATCAATTAAAGCAGTAAAGACAAGCCCCACAAACAAGGCAAGGGTACAAGATAATGTAGGCAATTCCTCATTGAGATGTTTTCCAGGCTTTGTTTTTTTTTTTGTTTGTTTTGTTATTTTTGTTTTTTGCCAATCAAAACTATCACTGTATTGTTATAGATGTATCCTTTCGGACTAGCCTCTTTAACTCTGCATTTTGATCGTGGTTTTCTATAATGGTCTTCTGAGATATACTTCTCTATTGAAAGAAATGTTTCCTTGATATGAGGTAAGGACTATACTTACCTCATATCATATGTGGGTCTAAGAACAATCATTTAGAATGTAGGTAGAAATTATGCTACCTACATATCCCAGACACTCAGAATGAGAAGCTCTCTTTTGAGTTTCTGGTCAAAGTTGTCCAAGAGAGTCCTCAAATGTTGCATGCTATTGCTATTCCTTTTGGTATCCCCTAGAGATGGAAGGTAAGTCACTATTGCTGAAGATACCATGTACTTCAGACACAGGTCCCAGAGGCCTCTGATCTGATCTGATCTGAAAGCCTCCTCCCTGGGGACTAGCTTTTATAGCAGCACATGGTACCATGAAAGTTTCCAAGGGAGGAAAGCAACCTACATAGCTATGATGCCTATGAATCAAAAGAAAGACAATATAGCAGGATAATCCTAAGAGTGAAATAGTGGCACATATACTTTGGTGGTAACCAAAATCTCTCTAAATAGACTTAAAAGTTGCTCAAAAAGATGGAAATCATACCTGGTACTGGAAACCTTCCTAACTGCCCAGGGTTAATGAAGCCAGGGACCTTGGATGAGAACCTAATATCTTCACTTTACTAGAGATACTTTTTCTATGGTTTCTGAGATTTTCAACATATGAAATATACTTATATATTGTAAATGTTTGGATGGACTACTTTTTACTACTACAGTGAAAAGTCATCATTCAAAATTAATTTATTGCTAATAAATATTTTATTATAGTTTTATGAGAGTATATAACTTAATATCTAATTTGATGTGTTGAAATATTATAAAATTCTCAAGAGAAAGTCAACAGTGTTGAAAAAGAGAAAATGTCAGATTTAGAGTACTGTGCAACTTGAATCATGAGTCAATATTTATATTTAAACAGAAAGTAATTTCATGAAATGTATAATATAATGCCACACAAATAAGTCTCTGGCAGATGCAAGATGATGAACATGGCATTAAAAAGTCTGTTCATACATTTTTTAATGATTTTCAGATGAAGTGCTTTTTCAATGACTATATACTGCTTACATCTATAAATGACATTCATAATTTGTCTGGAGTAAAGATATAGACAGATATTAGGCTTATAAAAATTAAATCATGTAAGAAAGATTTATGTGAAATTAGACTGATCAAACTATTCTCTATAAGGATTTCTGCTAATGTTTTATATCCAAAGCAATTAAACCTTAGAATATTGATCCACTTTCAATAACATTTACAAAAGGCTATGTTTTATTTTTTTATTTTTTCATAGCAGCTTAAATTTTTAAGTAATTTTTAAATTTTTATTAATTCTAGTTTATTCACTTTGTATGAGGAAGGTTATCTTTTAAAAGATAGTAATTTAGTACTTTATGCTTCCTGGTTATTTTTTAATGCTTTTCAAAAACAGAATCAAGACTCAATTCTGTTTTGGTTGAAATTTTTATTATTTTTAATTATGTGAAGTTGATTGCATGTATGTGCATGTTCACATGAGAACAGGTTGAAATTTGTTAAAATTTCAAATAAGTCTGTTATATAAGTGAGATGTATTTATGCATCAAGTGATTAGTCTATTTATGATAGATAGTTGATGCTACCTTTTTGATAGAGGAAAACTGCCCTAAATTAAAGGAAAACACATAAAATACCAAATGGGCAAAACCAGAAAAGAAACTTCTCTCAACATGCTATAGTTGAAAGACTAAGTATACAGAACAAAGAAAGTACATTGAAAGCTGCAAAAGAAAAAAGTACAAGCCACATATAAAGAAGAACCTATCACAAATACAGATGATTTCTCAGTAGAAACTGTGAAAACTAGAAGAACCTGGAGCAATGCATTCCAACCTCTAAAAGACTAAGATAGCCTTTATAACGACAAAAACTCTCTGCCATAGATGAAAGAGGAAGAAAAAATCATTCCATGATCCAAACAACCTAAAAGAATATATATCTAGCAGACCAACACTAAACAGAATATGGGAAGCCATAGTTTGGACTGAAGAAAATAAGCATAGCCAAGATAATATAGGGAAAGGGGACCTATAATTACTGGAATACAAAGTATAACTAAAAACACAAAAGGGAAATAAAAAAGAAAAAATAAAACAACCAAAATAAAATAATTGCAATCAACACACATCATTTTAATAATTACTTTAAATATTAATGGACTCTTCCATTGACAAGATACAGGCAAGAGGAATGAATTAAAAAACAAAAATACAACTTTCTTTTCTCTACAACAAATTCAGCCTTAAAGTTGGTAAAGTTAAGGTAAAAGG
>CM053742.1:111592235-111609327 GCA_028658305.1 Pachyuromys duprasi | reverse complement strand
CAAGCCTCTGACAGAGGGCGAGAAGTAACGATAGATCTGGGGGAGGTTGTTGAGACTTGGGGAGAACAATAGCTCCACAAAGACCAAACTGAGCAGGGCACAGGGGTCTTGTATGAGACGGTTTCTACAATCAAGGACCATGTGTGGATGTGGACTGGAACCCCCGCACAGATGGGGCCCATGATAGCTCGGTGTAGGACTGAAGACCCTATTCAGGGAAACAGGGACTGTTTCAGTCATGGTCTTGATGGCTGACTCTTTGAACTTCCCCCATACAAGCCGGGGAGTGACAGACTGGCTAGATCCCAGGGGAGGACATTGCAGCCAGCCCTGAGGAGTCAGGATAAGCTGGGGTTGGATGGAAGGGAAGGAGGTGTCCCCTGTTGGTGGACTTGGAGGGGGCGGGGAGGAGGGAGATGAAGGAGGGAGTGGGAGGGTAGGAGGGACTGAGGGAGGGGGCTACGCCTGGGTTCAAAGTACCTAACCTGTGATTGAGATAAAAATAAATAAATTAAAAAAAAAAAACCACAAATGAGACCAGGAATCAAGCAGGTGTTGCTATTGTAATATTTGATAAATGGACTGTAAATTAAAACTAATCAATAGAAATAAAGAAGGGAACTTCATTCTAATGAAGGGAAAAATTAATGAAGAAAACATTATAATCCTTAACATATATGCAGCAAAAGCCTCATGCCCCAATTTCATAAAAATCTACTACTGGATTTAAAGACAAACATTACATCAACCCATTAATATTAGTTGATTTCAATACCCCATTTTCTCCAATAGCAAGACCATTTGGGAAAAAAAAACAGAGAAACATCAGAATCTGTTAACATCATTTATGAAATGGACTTGCAGTTATCTATTAAATCTATCCAAACACCAAGGAGTACACATTCTACTCAGCAGCCCAAGGAAACTCTTCTAAAATGGACCATATCCTGGGGCTCAAAATAAATTTTTACAAATTCAAAAAGATTGAAATTACTCCTTGTATCCTATTTGACCACAATGTAATAAAATTGAGAACTGACAACCAAAAATGCCTCTAGTAAATACACAAACTCATGGAAATTAAACAACTCCTGACTGGATGGTACATGAATCAAAGAATAGAGCAAGCAAAAAAGGAAAAAAAAATTCCTGGAACTAGATTAAATGGAAAACTCAACACAACAAAACCTCTTGGACACATTGAAAACAATTCTATGAGGGAAATTTATACCTCTAAGTGCCTACATTAAAAAAAAAAAAGCATAAATGCCTTGATGATGCAATTAAAAATTGGGAAAAAGGAGAGCAAAAGAAACTTTAACCCACTCAATATCAAAAAAATAATAAAAATCAGAACAGAAATCAATTCAGCAAAATAGAAACAAAGAATACAATAGAAAGAGTCAACAAATCTGAAAGCGGTTCTTTTGAGAAGATAAAATCAACAAACCATAGGTCCAACTACCTGAAAGAAAGGATCCAAGTTATCAGAATCAGAAATGAACAGGGAAACATTACAATAGACACCAACAAAATTCAGTACAGTACAAGGAACTACTTATATAAACGTGTGCTCCATTAAGTTTGAAAACCTCAAAAAAAAAAAAAATGGAGCTTTTTCTAGATTCAGCCAGATCACCTAAGTTAAACCAAGAAGAGATCAACAACTTCAACAGACCTGTAACATGAGGAGATTTGAAAAACTCTTTCACAATAAGACCTGGAGAGGACAGGAGCTCCACAAGGAGAGCAACAGAAACAAAAAATCTGGGCCCAGGGGTCTTTCCTGAGACTGATACTCCAAACAAGCACCATGCATGGAGATAACCTAGAATCCCTGCTCAGATGTAGCCCACGGCAGCTCAGTCTCCAAGTGGGTTCCCTAGTAATGGGAACAGGGACTGTCTCCCCCCCCCCCAGTGAGGAGCAGCCTTGCTAGGCCACAGAGGAGGACAATGCAGCCAAATCTGATGAGACCTGATAGCATAGGCTCAGATGGAAGGGGAGGAGGACCTCCCCTATCAGAGGTCTTGGAGAGGGGCATGGGAGAAAATAAGGGAAGGTGGGGAGATTGGGAGAGAATGAGAGAAGGGGCTCCAGCTGTGATACAAAGTGAATAAACTAAAATTAATATAAAAATAAAAAATTTATTAAAAAATAAAGAAAATAAAAATAATTAAAAAATAATAAAGAAAGAGTCTTTCAGTTGAAAGAAGTCCAGGCCCAGATAGAGTCATGGCAAATTCTACCAGACATTCAAAGAACTATAGCCAGTTATTCAATTATTCAAAAGGAAGGGAGAGAGGAAAGGAGGATGACTACAATCATAAAGTAGTCAAAGAAAATATTTTCACATGTCTGGTCCCTATAATCAGCACCATTTAGATTAACTTGCCATTTGGAAATCTGTCTGTCGTAATCAGTGTTCTATTGCTGTGAAGAGATACGATGGCCAAGGCAACTCTTGTAAAAGAAACTATTTAATCAGGGCTTGCTTACAGTTTCAGAGGTTTAGTCCATTATCATCATGTGGGCATGTAGGCAGACATGGTGCTGGAGAGGTAGCTGAGACTTCTATATCCTGATCCATAATCAGAGAGATTCTTGGGCTTGGCATGAGCTTATGAAACTTCAAAGTCTACCCCCAGTGACACACTTCCTCCAACAAGGTCACACTTTCTAATCTTTCTCAAATAGTTCCAATCCCGGATGACTAAACATTCAAATATATGAACCTATGGGGGCCATTTTCATTCAAACCACCACACCAACGTATTTAAATCCCAGTATAACTTTATATGCTTTCACTAAAGAAGCGTTTTGTTGTTGTATATATGAGGTACACTTACATTTCAGAAAATGAGTCTATTTGTGAAATTTTTTAATGTCCCTCAAATTTGTGAGAGATCTGAAGTTTTTATTTTTTTTTGCCTACGTTGTAGACATATTATTTTACCAAACCTAGCGTTTTAAACTTTGTTTCAAAGTAGAAGCTAAACACACACACACACACGCACGCACACACATACATGTACACAACACACATATGCACACATGCATACATGCACCTTCTATGTGTTTATGTGACAATTGTTCTGTGCTTCTTTGTATGTTGAGTAATTAAGCTTCTAGAATAGAAAGCTTAGGAGAAAACTTTGCCAAACCAGTGTCTTCCTAACTGGAATTGTAAATGGTGATAACCTTTTCTAAGCTTGTGTTCACATATTCTTAATTGCATCATTGGTACTCTCTTTAAGAAAAGATAATTAGGTATGTCGTATTGCAATGCACTCCAAGCAGTGCCAACTAATTATTTTAAAGTAACAGATAATTGGTAGCCTGAGGAGTGTGACTACAAACAAAAGCATTCTACTTTGTGTTTTTTTTTAAGTAGTTTTGTTTACACTTTTAAAACACTTTTACATTTATTCAATGATAGGGCATGCATGTAGAATCAGGAGAAAACCTGGAGATTCTCTCTTTCAACCTCTGAGCTTTCTGAAATTGAATCCAGGTAGTTAGGGTTTGGAAGCAAGTGTCCTTAGCCAATGGACCATCTTACCAGCCCCATTTTTTGTTGTTGTTTATTCTTAGAAAACAACATTAAATGAGGATTTATGTATAAAAATAACCTAGAAAAACATATCATTCTTTAAGAAAAAATTAACTGAATCTATTTTTTTAAAATAAGAAGAATTAGGATAGGCTGTTGATCAACATACTACTACTACCCGTGAGTAATTATATACAATGAAATCATAGATCACGTTGCTTTACCCATTACTAAATTTTCTGCAAAATTCTAACCCTGGTGATTCTAAGCCTTTTTTCAGCCACAGTCCTGATTCTTTTCTATAGCACCCACAATCAAGTTGATGAAAAGTGACTGTAACAAGTAATTGTTTTTCAAAATAGTAGTTTTTAAATTGTGTGTTCTTGTTGGTTATATTTTTTTTTATTTTCCTTGTAAAAGTCTATGACTATTGTTTGTTGACATTTTTGCAGAAAGCCAACCTCTAACAAAATGACCTAACAATTTATCTTGAAGATGCTACTATTTCAAGCCTGAGTTAGAGTTTAGAGGGCCTGCAACTGAAGTCTCCTTGCTCTTCTTTCCCAGGACAAAGAATTGTACCATGAGGGTCAGTGAGAAGGTTCAGTGGGCAAAGACACTTTGCATACAAACCTGGCCATCTGAGTTCAATTCCCAGAAGCATCACAGAGGACAGTGGTTCTCAACCTACCTAACACTGTAACCTTTTAATACCTACAGTTCCTCATGTTGTGGTGACCCCCAACCATAAAATTCTTTCTGTTGTTACTTCATAACTGTAATTTTGCTACAGTTATGGATAGCAATGTAAATATCTGTGTTTGCTGATGATTTTAAGAGACACCCATGAAAGGGTCATTCAACCCCTCCAGGAGGTTACAACCTACAGGTTGAGAACCACTGATATAGGAAGGAAAGAACCAACATAAAGTTGTCTTCTGGCCTCCAAACATATACCATGGCACAAGTATATGAACACACACACATATACACACATGCACATGCATCCCACAATACTAATAGATGAAATAAAAATTGAAAGGAAAAAAAAAGTATTGCACCAGGGTTGCATGATAATATATGAGATAGTATAGTTAAAAAGTGAAAGATACTCTGGAGAATGGGAGTGAGCTAGTAAGTTGGGAAACGAAATAGGCTGAAAAATGCTAGGCCCCAAGTTGTGTGGCCCTTTCTTCATAGGTCATTTACACAACACTTGCCTGTATCCCCTTTATATATGGAGGGTTTTTCTTACACATGCACTGCTGGTTGCATGTAGCCCTGGTGAATAAATGTTTCCAGTCTTTTTTTGTCAACTGGCCTCTTTCATGTTTTACTTGTTTCAGTCCCTATTCTCTTGTCACACTAAGGAATCACATATAGGACAGACAGAAATTAAATTCAAAAGTGGATTTTAAATGAGCTTGTCATCAGAGTTACTCCTTCTAGAATCTAGAACTTTAGTTGCTTGAATTTGTCCATCAAGAGTTTAATTGATACAAAGTCCTTGACATCTGTTGTTACTTCCAATCCTAATATACCTCATCCTAGTCAATGAAAGAGTCTAAAACAAACTTATAGTCAGCAATGCCTTAAAAGAAAATCATTCAGAGTTAAGGGGAGAACTTGACAGGCTTAAATGAATTCACACTGGACATGATACAACTTTGTAGTTCCAATATTGAAAGGCTAAAGCAAGAAAACCCTAAGGTCAGCTTTGGGTACATAGAAAGACCCTCTCTGAATGCTAGTGACAAAAATGGAGTCTTTTATAGTAGCTGTTTCAAAAGGAACTATAACCAAGAGATTATGAAGACACTGTTTTGACACATAGTTACTTGCAGAAACAAAAGACATGAACTAAAAAAAGCAAAGTCATCTATTCTCTTTAATCAGTAACTGTTTGGTGTCTGACCTGGTAACTTAGGATGTCTTACACAAAAAATTAGACCCTAACTCTTTTTTTAAAAACTTTTTATTGGTTCTTCATAGATTATACATCATGTACCCCAATCCCACTAATTTCCCCCCTCTCTTCATACCTGCCCTCTACCCTTGCAACCCCCCGTAACAGAGAAAAAAAAATCTCATAGTGGAAGCTGTAGTATGTCACAGTGTGTCCCATAGTATACCCTTTTGTCCACACTTCTTTGCTTGCAAATGTTCATTGTGACGACTCATTGTAGACACTAATTCTTAATGAAATCTGCCACCTCACCTCAAATAAGCAGTCTCAGGAGGAAAGAGACACATTTTACTGAGCAGACAGTGAACTCTCCTCCTCTTATCTGTTGAAATGGGCCTAAAGGCAAGGCCAGAAAACTTTTCTTAACTGATCTAAAAGGTCCCCATGTACCTGGGGAGAAGGTGAGTATCTTTCTCTCATACCTTCTGTGCATCTGTTCACAGTTTTTATTCTTTATTAAAATGTCACAGTCACTAGAATTCACTGCTAGTAGTCCTGGGCTTTTGAGTCTTGGTGAGCTTAACAGGGGAGTAGGATGCGAGGTCATTATAGTTACCAAAGCTCTCCTGAGCCAGTTGTTGTTGGGCTTCTTGTCCATGCTCAACATGAACAAGAAAGCATGGACAAGGAACAAACAGAGAGAATGTACATTTATTAAGGAATGTGAGAAAGACTCCTGAGAGTAAGAATTCCAAAAGAGATACCACTATGCTACCTAGTTCAGAGAAATTAAGGTAGTTTTTAATTACCATTTCTCATTCTTTGAGTGGCTCAAAGTTCAGCCAATGAGGCCTCTGTACAGCCTATGCATGCTTCCTAAGTTCAACCAGAGAGATAATCGTGGGTTACTCATCCAATCAAGGGAGTTGTCACACATTGTTGTCTCCTTTTATCCACTCTGTGTTTCAACCCATTTAACTTACTCTGTAAGTTATTTTATTAGTTCATGATCCATCTTGGACTCTTCCCTTTCTTCCTTCAGGGAGATAACTCCTGTCCCACTTGGTTGAGATATTAATAAATGTGTCTGCCTATAGAAGTTATGTAATTGGGTGTCTTCCAAATTTGGCTTCTAAAATTTATTTATTTATTCACTTTACATCCAAATCACAGCCCCCTCCCTCCTCTCCTCCTGGTCCCACCCTCTTCCCCCTTTTTTCTCTCCTCTTCTCCTCAGAAAAGGAGCTCCCCCTACCAACCCACCACAGCAAAACAAGTTGCATCTGGACTAAGGACATTTTCTTCCTCTGACTCCAGACAAGGCAGCCCAGCTAGGCAAAACATATCCAAAAGCAAGCATCAAAGTTCATCTCAGAGACAGCCTCTGGCTCAACTTGCTAGGAGACCCACATGAAGACTAAGCTACCCATTAGCTACTTATGTGTAAGGGATCTATTTCCAGTTCAAACATGTTCGTTGGTTGTTCAGCTCAAACATGTTCAGCTCTATAAGGCCCCATGGGCCTAGGTTGGTTTACTCTGTTGGTCTCCTTGTAAAGTTCTTGTCTCCTCCAGGCCTCTCTGTCCTTCCCCCCATTCTTCTACAAGACTCCCCGAGCTCTGCCTAATGTTTGGCTACAGGTCTCAGCATCTTTTTCCATCTGCTGCTGAGTATACAACCACTTTGAAAATCAGTCTGGTCCTTTCTCAGAAAATTAGGAATAGTTCTACCTCAAGACCCAGTTATACCACTCCTGGCCATATACCCAAAAGATGATCCACCATACCACAAGGACATTTGCTCAACTATGTTCATAGTTCAAATAAGAAGTATGTTTCTTATTTGTAATAACCAGAAACTGGAAACAACCCAGATGTCTCTCAACCAAAGAATAGATAAATTGTGGTGCATTTTCACAATGGAATACTACTCAGCAATTAAAAACAAGGAAATCATGAAATTTGCATGCAAATGGATGGAACTAGAAAATATCCTGAGTGAGATAACACAGACCCAGAAAGACATATATGGTATGTATTCACTTATAAGCGGATATCAGCCATGTAGTACAAGATACTATAACTATAATTTGCAGGCCCAAAGAACAAAGAGGACCCAAGGGAGGATGCTTGAATCTTACCCAGAAGGGGAAATAGAACAGACATTGGGAGTTGATGAAGAAAGGGAACTGTATGAAAGAGGGTGTGGGTAGGGGAGCAAGGGTAGGAATAAGAAGAGGAGGGTGGGAGGTGAGTGGGCAGGGAAAGAGAATGTTCTTTCTTTGTATTATGCAACAGTTTCTCTCATCAGGATGAAACCATCAGGGTTCACTTGTATGTTTCATCCACTACAGCCTCTGCCCTTCTCACCCACTAGTTTCCTCTAGGGCAGGGAACTTCCAAAACCAGATTGGGTGACACCCTAACTCTCTAACTGACATACAAAGGTGAAGATTATTAATTTGGGGAGAGATGATGAGCTGACTTGTCTTCTTGTAATTTTCTGCATTTGTCATTTATTGTTCTTTAGTGGGAGTTTATTTTAATTCACACAATACCCTTTTAAATATTTACAAGTGATCATTGTAAAAACAAAAAGGTTTCTTTTTTTCCAAAATGAAAAAAAAATAATGCTTTTTCTCCTTTCTTGCAGCTTTTCCTCGAGATATTTACCTAGTATTTGTAAATCTGTCCCTTTGATGTGTATGAAAAATAATTTTCTTGGATTCCTTGTAGCCCAAGAAAGTTTTAATTAAATGTTCCAGAGCTATCTCTTTGAAATGTAAATATCAAGTGAAATAAGACCCCTATATCCTCACCCTGAGTGCTCTGCCTAGAGCTTTACTTCAAGCATTAACTATGTGCCTCTCAAAGACTAATGAAAAGTGATATTATTCTTACATCCAAAAGCAGCTAGGTTTCTGAAGTTACTCGGTGAATTTGTGATGAACACCAGCGAAAAAAGCACAGGCAAACAGTGACAAGTTATTGTTTACTTTGAGAACCTGTATATCAAGGATTTAATTTTCCAGGATTATATGTAATTTACATGGTTATTCTACCTAAGTTTATCCAATAATATTGGTGTGAATTATGCATATTTCTGGGTGACATCTCATCAAACGAAAAGTTCATTTTTAAAGATTGCCATGAAATCTTTACATATATTTACAAAATATCCTTTTAATATTGCACTCTAAGAACTTTATCAAAAGCAAAACCCATTGTTTTTCCTCTATAGGTTCAAAAAATCCCGCTCTTTCCTTTGGTTGTAAGAAATGTCCAGATATAGTTTTGGAGTATATTTCGTAGATTACAGTAACAACAGTTATTGGCATTCCTTTTTGAGATTTCAAAAATAAATCTACCTTTATTGTAGCTCTTATTAGCAAGTTTTTCAGTTCAGAGAATTGAAGCCAATTTGTGTTGGTGGAACCTCTGTAGGCCTGGACATGTTATACAGAACATGGATAGGAGTTTCTAAGAGAAGACACTTTTCTGCCTAGTAGCCCACATTACTATAGAACCATCTAGCGTCCAGCATTGGTGCAATTCTTGTCCTCCTTGAGCAAACTGCCAGTTCTGTCTACGGTGGACTTTAAATTAGTTAGCTAATCCTCAAATGTTGGTGCTAGCAGATATGTCTTGTTTTGTATTGGTAAGCATGCCATCCCTAATAAACCTTAGGATAGTATCTAACACTGTTGGGGAGCTAGTTAAGTATTATCAGCATTAGTGGACATTGGAACTGTCCCCTTGTTCATAATCAACAGCCTGCTAAGCCAAACACTGAAACTATCCATTTCTAAGTATTAGTCAGAAGAATGGGATCTGTGTCTTATCTCTGGACCCCGGAGGAATCATGATATCCTGGATTGCCCTATGGTCCCTAACTGATAACTCTCTTGACTTTGCTTGCAAAAGTTCAAAACCTTGTTAAATTTTTATCTAGCAGGAGGCTTTCTGGTAAAGAATAAGGACAAACCATTGCCCTTTTCTGTAAGAGTCTATCTAAATAGGTCCATCAATCATTTGGACAGGAAAATGACCCTCAAAAAAGCTGCCTGTACCTGTGAACTTAGAAATAACATGAAGCCTTTGTAAAATGTAGATGATCACTGTGGTCTCTTTGTCCACTGTCTATACACTCTTACTCTCTGAGAGTGTGTTGTCTTCCATTCTGAAGTAAACTCTGACAATCTAACTCCACTTCATTCGGTCTCATGTGGATTCTTTCTTTCAAAAAGAAAGAAAGGACACTTTCTTATGTTTGCAGTGATGTATTTACTAAACACAGTCCTGTGTAGAAATTGTATACTATCCATCTAGACACATGTTGGTTACACCTTGCCTGTTGATAGAATAGTTCCAATTATGTTTTATGCATCAAAAAGCTTTGAACTTGACCAGGCTATCCATTAATCGTCTCTGGAAAAGTCCCATTGAAAAAAAAGACAGAAAAATCCCATTTGGTTTTTAGCTCTATTTTTAACAGCATTAAAAAGCTTTCCTGACTATTATTTCTCTGTACAATGGCATTGAGTAGACAGAGCTCTTCATCACACAGATGCTCCACATCCAGAACTTAGGAGACAGCCTTCCTGACCACCTCACAGACTTCTTCCTCTGACAGGCTGCCTTCTGGGCCAGATCCCAATGCCATTGAAAATACCAGCAGCTGTCCTACATGCAACTGGCATTAGAGTAACAGGTCTGGGCCATCATGGGTGGGAGAAACAGGCACTGTCATAATATCCAGGCAACTGGAGACTCTTTCTTTTTTTTAAATCCAAATTTAGATAAAAAACCAAGGGTATGAACCCATGGCAACAAAGTGTACCTATGTGACTCAGTTACAGAGACATTGAGACATGATTCAAATCCCTTTCCTCTGTCTGCAGAGCCTTGAGGTCATCCTACAAAGTGTGCACCAAAAAAAAAAAAAATAAGAGGGTAGACAAAGTTTGATGTATCTCATCATACAAGTATTTATTTTGACATAGAAGTATCAAATCTTTGTGTACACACTTAGTCTTACTGGAGCAAAACAACTTGCACATTTTTTTTTCTTAATTTTCTCTTCCCCTCAATCCCTCCAAGCTCTCTTATATACCCCTACCCACTCTCCTACAAATTCATCACTTTTTTCACTAATTGTTATTGCATGCATATATGTGTATATTCCTATATGTACATGTTTTCAGGTCGACTCTTTGGTAGCAGGTAAATGATTGATGGACTCTTCCCTAAGAAAGAAAGAGTTCTCTCTCTCTCTCTCTCTCTCTCTCTCTCTCTCTCTCTTCTCTCTCTCTCTCTCTCTCTCTCTCTCTCTCTCTCTCTCTCTCTCTCTCTCTCTCTCTCTCTGTCTCTCTCTCTCTGTGTGTGTGTGTGTGTCTGCCTCTGTCTCTGTCTCTCAGCATTCTTCAGTTGTCCACAGTTCTTTATGTACCATTGAGGTCTCATGGGCTTTCCCCTTATCCACTTTGTCATGTTTGTTGGTGTCATCATTGTTGAGTTCATGTTTGAAGAGTCATGCTGGTAAGACTCTATGGGTGTACACTTTTATTCTTTAAAACTGAGCATCTTTTTTTTTTCCTTTCCAGTAAACACTCCCTAGCAATTTAATTATAACAGAGAATGTCAATTCCAAATAAGATCCTTTGGGTTCTACTGATTCTCCTAGAGTGTCATCATTAGGAGAGAATTTTATCTTAAAATTGTCATCATAAACTACAAGGATGTCCATTAAGCATCACAATTAAATGCGCCAGAGAGAAGACATAGTGTCAGAATGCACATTTAACCCACCCAAACATTTCAAACCCACTCTTTTTCTGACCTTCTGTAACCATTTTCCTACTTTTCCTTTCTGATTAAACAAGAAAAAGTAGAAAGTTACATGTTAGTAAATGCCAACTGTCTGCATTCACGTAGAGGCACACTGTATACTCTGAGCCTGATAGAGAAAAGGGAGGAAAAGGCTAGACTTCTTTGTATTACTATACAGGAGTCTAGCACTCTCCAGGCTCCAGGAGCATGAAGGCAACAAGAGGTTTTTTTTTTTCCCATGGAACACTATGACAGTGCTGAATCTGCACAGTTTTTGAGATAAGAAGGGATGAAAATACATTTAGAAGACTAGAGATGCTTTCCCTATTGTATTTTGCTCAAGGTATTTCTACCTCAAATAAACTGAGAACTGTAGTGCTTCACTTCTTTATTGTAGTAACTAAATGTGCTCTGCAGGCTTCTGGGGGCAAGAAAGCAGAGATCTTACTTACTACTGCACCTACATGGCACAGTGCTGACCTGCTAGTGACATTTGCCCAGGGGTAAAACAGCAGCATTATTATGGGGTAAGCAACTGTTTTCTCGCTGGATTTGAGGCCTGCTTCACAGGAGAGAATTTAGGAGTGGAACTAGCTATTGTTTCCTGCCAAATTGTCACTTCGTCAGACTACCTTCTAAATACTTCTTTTTATCCCATAGACCTGGGCTGCTTTCAAGCTTCAACAGAGAACCTTCTTTTTTTGGAGTGGACAACATTCAATGCAGATAATAACTGATGCTGAGAATACATGCTTGTATTTATCAATCCCCCTACTACCAAAGATTAGAGCATGTCTTGAAAGAAGAAAGAACAGAAGAGTCAGAAAATGTGGAGGTGTGCTGTGAAATGCTGTCTTCCAGACTTGGCTTGGTTGTTGAGCTCATGAACTTAATAGCTGTTGGTTACTAATTCAGCCAAAACTCCTGTATTGGGGAGTAACTCTCTGTCTGAAGAGATATTTGCAGTTGATAGCTTGTGGGACAGGGACAATCACTCCTCTTTAGGGATTTAGACACTATAAATAATGTTGCTCATACTCCAGTTGGATGGCCTCATACCTGTGCACATATGAGAAACACTAAGTTTCTGAGTTATAAAAAAAAAGGAGGAAAGAAGAGAAGGAGGAATAATATGAAGAAATGAAGTTGGGAAGTAGATGTGACTGAGATAGATATCTGGGGTGAGCTTGAGAGGGGTAATTGGGAGATAAATATATACATACATACATACATATATATATATATATATATATATATATCATGATATATATGCATGAAGTTTCTCAAAAACTTAAAGCAGTGAACTCTTCTCTTATCTGTTGAAGTGGGCCTGAAGGCAAGGCCAGAAAACTTTTCTTAATTGATCTAACAGGCACCCATGCACCTGGGGAGAAGGAATCTTTCTCTCATACCTTCTGTGCATCTGTTCACGGTTTTTATTCTTTATTAAAACTTCCTGGTCACTAGAATTCACTGCTAGTAGTCCTAGGTTTATTTAGAGGGATGGATGCACTCTTGGCTCATGGCGAGCTTAACAGGGGAGTAGGATGCCAGGTCACTAAGGTGACCAAAGCTCTCCTGGGCCAGTTGTTGCTGGGCTTCTTGTCCATGCTCAACATGAAGAAGAAAACATGGACAAAGAATTACAGCAGGGTTTTATTGTCTTTAAACCAAACAAGTCATAACTGTAAGCCTTAAACATTAATATATTCATAATACCCAGAGAGAATAAAGATTACTATAGAAAGAATTTGCAGAAACTTTTCGAATTTACTCCAAAATAAATATTTCAGTCTTCATATGACATATATATATATATGTGTGTGTGTGTGTGTGTGTGTGTGTGTGCGCGCACATATGCAAAACATGCACATAAGTGGGAATCTTCTTAGGCAAAACTATGATGGGAATGTCACTTATCTTATGAACAGTGTAGCTTGTGTCTTTTGATACCAATTTTTCTCTATTGCTTCTATGTTAAATGTTCTTTTCAGTTTCAGACTCCTATGTTTCTTACATCACCATCGTTTGGGAACTGGATTCAGACTTCAAGTGTGTTCTATCTAACTGAAAGAAAATTTAACATTTTTAAATTAACAACTAAAAATCCCCCATGTTCCCACAAAAATGAGTCCATGCACATGTCCACACATATTCATGTTTATTTCATTATATCTTATAGGATATATTGTATTCATATATATAAATATTATTATTTCATTATATCTTCTATGATACAATTTTAGCCAAAATACTAAAAGCCTATGATATTTTATTCTTTTTTTCTTCTTCTTTTTCTTTTGGTTCTCTGTGTATCCTTGGCTGTCCTGTACTCGCTTTGTAACCAGGCTGGCTTCGAATTCATAGAGATCTGCCTGCCTGAGTGCTTGGATTATAGGCATGTGCCATGCACCCAATTTATGTTTTATTCTTAACAAATGAAAGATTTATCATAGTCATATTAGAATGGCAAAAATATGCTGAATCTACCCGAATCTAATGGCTGCCTCTTTAAAGGAAGTCAACACTAACTCAAGTGTCATGGGCCTAACTATTTATTGTATAGTCGGAGTTAGGATTAGAGCCTGGGCTCTGACAGCTCCCTAAATAAGCAGACTTACAGTACCATTAAAGAAACATAGGATGTTTTAGAGAAGGAATATATATTTATGGAGACAATTTGGGAAAATCCAAAAGGTCCAGTGTTTTCTCCATGCCAAACTTATCTTTAGGGTACTAACTGGGAGTAGGTTTAAGTTTAAATAGATGGCCAGAGCACAGCTGAGCAGTTCCTGTCTGACCCACCCACCCATCACCACTGTCTCAGTTTTAATCTCTTAAGTAAACTGACCTGACAAGTCAGCACTGTGTGAAATCTTTTTTGTGTAGATAAGTGTCTCTCCGGGCTAGCACTCCCAGGCCTTTTCTTCTCCCAGCAGACACATGGGAAAATTCCAGGTTCTTGGAGCTCCATGTGCCAAGAGTCCACAACCAAAGGGAAGGGCACAGATGGCTCTTTAGAACACATTTTATTCCTTCAAGGACAGTTAGATTTGCTTTGAGTCATTTTAGATATATGAGGGAACAAAACTACTTAAGACTGCAGGCTTTGTGTTTTGTTGTTGTTCCTGGAGAAAGATAGGGAGAGGTGGGAGGTGGGGAAGAAGCATGTAAGTTGGGTGCATAGGGAGGATCTGGGTGGAGTTATAAAGGGGAAGGAATACGATCAAAATATATTGTGTGAAAAGATTTTTAAATAAAAGTTAATTCATTTTCTAAAGACTGTAAGCTTTTCTTTGGGAGCAAAAACCTGCAGATGGGATTCTCAGTGAGAATCTGTGCCTGCCATCCACACACAAGCTGAGAGATAAGAGAGAAAAAGGTGAAGGGGCAGGAAGGAGGTTGAAGAGTTACTTTAGGGCCCAAAATGGGCTTTTGTTTGTTAGAACTGATAAAGAATGGTGAGTCCTGACTGAAAGAATGTCAGGTAATTGATAACATCTCCACAGCCAGCCATTAGGAGGTAGCCTGCAGCTGGGGTAGTGGCAGGAATCTCTGGGGAAAAGTCACTTTAACACTGGAATCCTGATTACTGTGGCTTGAGAGAAACTGCCAGAACTTTTCAAAATGGTGGCCAGAGCTAATACTAACTACATTGCCTGCTTTGTTCCTGTAAGAACTTAGATTTCCAATTTCAATTTTGCCCACATACTCTGTAGAACTAATACTAACTTGTATGTGATTTTCACTTGCTTGTTTGTGTTCATTTCAAGATTTTATTTTCTTTTTTGTTGTTTGTTTGGTTTTTTTTGTTTTTGTTTTTGTTTTTGTTTTTTGAGACAGGATTTCTTTGTGTCAAGGTTTCTCTTGACTATCCTGGACTTTGCTTTGTAGACCAGGCTGCCTCTGCCTCCCTGATGGCTGGACTAAAGGCGTGAGCTACCATGCCCAGCTTATTTCAAGATTTTTTTTTTTTTGAGGCTGTTCTGAATGGGATTGGTGTCCTGATATTTTTCAGAGTATACTTGTTATGTGTATATAAAAAGCTGCTGATAGTTGTTAATAATTTTATATTGTGCCATTTTGTTGGAAGCTTCGATCAGTTCCAGGAGTCTCCTGCTGATGTCTTTAGGGTCTATTACATATAGAATCATATCGTCTATGAATAAGGATACTTGGACTTCGTCATTTCCCATTTGTTTCCCCTTTCTGTTTTTTTTTTCTTCTGTGTTATTGTTCTAGTTAAAAGTCTACACATGGTACTGAACAGGGATGAAAAAAGTGGGCATCCTTGTCATCATCTGCATTGCAGTGGATATGCTTTGAATTTCTCCCCCTTTAGTTAATTATAGGTAACTCACATTCAACCTTTAGTAAGATAGTTCTTTCTATCTATTCCTAGTTTCTCCAAGGCTTTTTATCATTTAAAAAAATTGGATTTTTGTCACAAAACATTTTCCCCTCTATTTAGATGACTCTTTGATATTTTTGAAATATTTTTGAATACCTCAATTGTACTTTGTAGTCAAGTATTTGAGAAGTTTTGCTTCAGTATTCATCACAGAGACTGGCTTAAAATTTTCTTTTTCTAAAATAAGTTTCATTTTGACTGATTCTCCTCATTTCCCTGCCCACTTTCTCTGCTCTATGCTTTCACTTTTTCTTGTTGTCTTCTCCTTATTCCTCCCTTTAGAGCTTCTTTATGTTTTGAGTCACATGGGCTCTTCTGTTTAGTTTCCTGGCCTTTCCCCATATTTATTCCCACCTTTATTTACATATTAGACAGTTATAGTCTAGGATGTACATGTGAGAAAATATGTATCATAGTTTTCTGTTTGAGCCTGGGTTGTCTCAATATAATGTTTTCCAGATTTCATTTTTCTTTATGGTGGAATAAAATTCCATTGTATTTATGAAACACATTTGGATTATGTATGCATCTGTTGATAGACATCTATGACCTACTTTGTTAATTTTTTTCACTTTTATCTAATTTTGTTATTAGCATAATGGCAGTGTTCCTTCTGTGGTACTTTGAATTTGTTTGAGAAACACTGGCATTTCCAATTCTTTAAAGATCTAATGAAATTTCCATTTGAGTGGATACTTTATTATATATATATATATATATATACACATACATATTTATAATTTACTTTACTTCCTTGTTGTACACCCATCCCTCCTCCCCTCCCAGGCTCACCCTCTCTCCCTCTTCTTCCCCTTTTCCTCAGAAAAAAGGAGGGGTCCCTTTCCCATCCACCCCAGCTCATCAAATTGCATCAAGACTGAGTGTGTCCTCATCCCCTGTGGGACCTAGCAAGACAATCCCACCAGGGGAAAGTGATCAAAAGCTGGCAAGTGAGTATGTGTTGGATGCAGTGGTGGATACTTTCTTTTTTTTAAATGTTATTTATTTATTTTTATATCAGTCACAGGTTAGGTACTTTGCATCCCAGGTATAGCCACCTCCCTCATTCCTTCCCACTCTCTCCATCCCTCCCTTATCTCCTCTCTGCCCCCTCCAAGTCCACCAACAGGGGAGGACCTCCTCCCCTTCCATCCGACCCCAGATCATCTTGTCTCCTCAGGGCTGGCTACCATGTCCTCCTCTGGGAATAGCTAGGCTGTTACTCCCTGGAGTGTATGGGGGAGGGTCAAAGAGCCAGCCATCGAGTTCATGACAGAAACAGTCCCTGTTCCCCTTACTAGGTTCTTCAGTTGGGCACTGAGCTACCATGGGCCTCATCTGAGCGGGGGTTCTAGTCCATATCCATACATGGTCCTTGGTTGGAGAAACTGTCT
>CM053742.1:111478351-111591735 GCA_028658305.1 Pachyuromys duprasi | reverse complement strand
TTGCATTCCCACCAGCAATGGAGGAGGGTTCCTCTTTCTCCACAACCTCTCCAGCATGCATTGTCAGTAGAGTTTTTGATCTTAGCCATTCTGGTGGGTGTAAGGTGAAATCTCAGGGTCGTTTTGATTTGCATCTCCCTGATGGCGTTGACGTTGAGCATTTCTTTAAGTGTTTTCTTTAACTGAGGTTTTTTGTTTGTTTGTTTGTTTAATACAGCCTCATAGGTTATTATGCCCTGGTTTCAATTGCTTGCCTTGGTTTACTTTTCCAACTAAAAGTTCATTAACTATTTTCGGTTTTAAATTTATCTGAATATAGGATTTTTAAGGCATGTCCTAATAGTTTTCTTGATTTTACTAGTTTCTGTTATAATGTCATTTTCACCTCTAATTTTATTAATTTGGGTACTCTCGCTTTGATTTTGTTAGTTTGGCTAGGGGCACTCAAACTTTCTTATCTTTTCAAAGAATGAATTCTTTGGTTCACAGATTCTTTGTATTATTTTTCATTTCATTAATTTTTGCTCCAATCTTAATTATTTCTATAAACTGATTTTAGGCTTCCCTATTGTTTTTCAAAACCTGCAAGTTCCACTGTTAGGCTGTTTGAGACCTCTCCCTTTTTTATCTCTCTCTCCCTCTCCCTCTCGTTTTTTTAAATGCAAGCACTTGTAGGGATAAACTTTTTTTGAGTGCTTGCAAGATGTCTCACAGGCTTTTGTATATTTTGTTTTCAACTTCCTGTGATGCTAAGAGAATTTAAATTTCCCTTCTGATTTGTCACTTGTATTTCATTCACATTCCATAAACCTGTGCATGCTCTACAGTTTATCTTACAGTGGCTTTCTAGTTTCATTTTATTGTATTCGGATAGAAGACAAGAAATTGTTTCAGTTTTCCTCTGTTGGCTAAAACTTGCTTTGTGATTCGTGATGTGATCTTTTTTAGGGAAAGTTCTAGGGCTGTTAAGACTCTGTAGTGTGAAGTCTGTTTCATCTACAGGTATTTAACTCAAATGTTTCTCTGTATTTTTTTAAAGGATAAACTGTGTGCGCTTAACAGTTTTATATCACCTTGACATCAGCTGGAGAAACACTGGTTCTCACCTCGTGGGTCACTACCACTTTGGGGGTTCAAAAGACTCTTTCCTAGAGGTCACATATTAGATATTTACATTATGATTCGTAACACCAACAAAATGACAGTTATGAAGCAGCAACAAGAATGATTTTATTGTTGGGGGTCACAACAACATGAGGAACTGCATTAAAGGGTTGCAGCATTTGGAAGGTTGAAAACCACTGAGTTAGAGTTTTTTGAGAAAAGGTGACCTTAATTCCCAAATCACTGTGGGTGGTACCACTCTTGGGCCTGTTTTCAAGGATGCTACAAAAAAGCAGGCAGAACAAGTCATGAAAACCATGGCAGTAAACAGCACCCCTCTATGGCCTCTGTTCAGTTTTAACCTCTAGGTTTCTGCCTTGGGTTCCTGCTCTGACATCCCTCAGTGATGGACAGTGATGTAGAAGTGTAAACTGAAATAAATCCTTCCCTTTCCAAGTTGCTTTGGCCTTGGTGTTTTATCATAACAATAGAAACTCTCAGACAACCTGCTTATTACTGAGAGGAGGTACACTGCTCTTCCTGTCTTGAGGTTAGAGTGCATCTTTACATTCAGTATTGTTTGTTTTATGAAGTTGTAAGCAGTGATATGCAATGTGTATGTGTATGTTTACAATTTCTATTTTTCCTTTCCTTAGTTATTTCCTCTGTATCTTTTTGAACTAATTTTAAAAAGAGATGAGTACTTTTTATTTATGTGTAAATACATGTGTCTGCACATAAGTATGTGCATGTGATTACACATGCCATGGATGCTAGAACAAGGAATTGGATCGGCTGAAGCTGAAGTTACAGGCCGTTGGGACCTGAGTTTGGCTCTTAAAGAGTAATAAACGTTCTTTATTTCTGTGCCATCTTTCCAGACCTATTTTCCGACAAATCTTGTCAGAAATCTATTAGAAGAGTGACTCCTATCCATTTCTGTTTCCGTTTGCTTGCAATGCCCTTTTCCATTCTTTGACTCTTATGTTTTTACCATATTTTATATGTTCAATTCATTCCAGCTCCTCCACTGTCTCAATTCTTAAGCCTCAAAAAAGATTCTGACTACCCAGCTCCAGTGGACCCAACACTCACTTTGACAGTGGTCCAGGAACACAGATTTATAGTATACTGAATGACATCCACTGTAGAAAAAGTTACATAAATCTCTGTTGTGAAAAAAAAAAGAAAAAGAAAAAAATTCGGTGCATTTATCAAGCACACAGGTGGGAACACCAGGTATGTGGGTTACAACAGCAGAAAGATCTCTGCTGCGAGTTGCAGATGCAATCTCTTAACCGTTTTAGCTTTAGGGTTGGTGGAAACTAGTGGTCTGTTAAGTTTAACAATGCATTCCAGAAGTTTTACCTAACAATCACAAAGTTAGATCAGATATAGAGGCTGGGAATAAATGGCCATTATGTGGATCAAAGATAGGCTGGAATGATTTGGCTCCTGATCTGTAACATTCCATCTCTCCCCAAATCATGAAGTTCTAGTAAGTTAATCTGTTTTCAGAATCTTTTACACATATATGGCTTCTTGAGAAAATTTCAGTACACAGCATAGTTACAAAGTTAACTCTATTGTGCCTTTCTTTTTGTGAAATTTGATTTTTCCCCCCTCAGGTATCCTACTTTAAGACACACCACTCTTTATATCCTGTCAAATGAATCCCCCAGATTCATTTGTGTTTGGTTACACACGATCAATTTGCTAGTCATTCTCACATATGTTTGAGACATGCATAGATACCAAATTATTATTTAAGGGTTTTCTTAACTTACAAACAAAAATATAGAGATAGTAGAATCTACAATCTAGAGTAAAACAAAAACTGAAATACTATGGGGAAAATTAAATAGAAGGATGGAAGTCATATAAGCAATTTTATGCTTTGTTTCCTCTATAAATATTTCTTCCTATGTGACTCTTTAAACGTGCTCTCATTTTAATATTATTAATTGTATCTACCTGTGCAGAAGCCGAAATAACCTCTTCTTAGCTTTTGTTTTTCTCGTATTTTACCTTTATGTAAACACTCTACAGCCTACCTTCACCTTTGAATCCAAGGTATTTCAGGCAAGCATATAAATTTTATTAATCCTATTTGTGGTTTTTGAGTATTTACCATTTTGCAAGTTTTACTTGATGGCAAAGAAATGATCTGATTTTGTGTGTCTTTCGAGATCATAGTGTAATAAAACTAGAAATAAAAAAAATATAGAAACTAGACAAATAGATAAAGACTGACCAATGCACCCTTGAATGACCAGTGGGTCATTGAAGAAAGCAGGAAGACATTTTAAAATGCTTGGAATTAAATGAAAATGACAGCACACCCTACTAGAATCTTTGAGATAATACCAAATTATAGGTATGAATGCTTACATTGAAAAAATCAGAATGATCTCAGATAAAATAAGGATGTACCTCAAAGTCTTTGAACAATCCAAAATCAAAAAATAATAAAGAATAGGGTAGAAATTTATGAAATGGAGTCTAAAAAAACAATGCATAGAATCAAAGAGATGGTTGTTTAAAAAAAAATAAAGAAGACTGACAAACCCTTAGTCAATTAACAAAAAGAAAAAGAAAAAAAGAAAGTAATAAAATTGGAGGTGAAGTGGCCCAAGTCTTTAAAACTAGAACTCAGAGGCAGAGGCAGGAAGACCTCTGAGTTTAAGGTCAGCCTGGTCTACAGAACAAGTTTTAGGGCTACACCGAGAAACCTTGTCTTGAAAAATAAACATAGAAACAAACAAAAAGGAAAAAACAAATTTGAGATGATAAAAGAAAGGTTATAACAAGTTACTATGATATCCAGACATTCATTAGGGAATACTTTGAAAACTTATATTCTAAAAATCTAGATAATCTGTATGAAATGTATAATTTCCTGGATAGTTATTAACTGCCAATTTTAAATAAAGATTGCACAATCAGTGTAAACACATCAATGATTTTTGAATCATTACTAAAATATCTCCCTGTATATACAAACACACACACCATCACCACCACTAACAACAATAACAACAAAGAAAAATTTAAGAAAAGTCCAGGATGAGATGGATTTACTGACAAATTCAACGAAGTCTTAAAACAGAGATAAACCAATGCTTGTCAAATTGTTTCATAAAGTAGAAGACAGAGGTACACTACAATACCACTAAACAAGGCAAGTACTAAAACCAGATAAAGACATAAGAAATGAATCTATACATCACTTTCCCTGTGAACTCAGAAGCAAATGTTCTCAGTAAAATTCTTGTAACTGGATTCAAGAATTCAATGAAAACTCACAATATATCAACACCCATGAAGTACAATCAAGGCAGTCATAAGAGGTAAGTTTATAAACCTCAATTATTACATTTAAAATGTGTAAGATCTCTCAAAGATCATAATTATGAACCTTAGAAAAACAAAAACAAACTGTACTTCCAAACCTGTAGACAGGAGGAAATAATTAAAATCAGAACAGAAATTAATGAAATAGAAATGAAAAAAGTCAATGTAACAAAGAGTCAGTTCTTATAAAAGATAAAAAGATTAATAAACCCCTAACCAAATTAGCTTAAAGAAATAAAGACAGAGAAACCAAATTAATAAAATTAACCCACATGAATAAAATTGGAGATAAAAAGGGAGAGATGGCAACATATGAAATTCAGGAAATCATAAGGACGTTCCATAAACACCTCTATTCCACTAAATTGGAAAATCTAAAAGAAATGGATGAGTTTGTAAATGCATATGACCTACCATAATTCAAACAAGAAAAAATAAATAAATTAAACAGGTCTATATCCAGCAAGAGATTAGAGCAGCAATAAGTCTTAAATTAAAATTTGTTCAGGGACAGATGGATTCACTTAAGAATGAAAAACCAATACCAGTACTTCTCAAAATATTTCACAGAATATAAAAGAAGGAATATTTCCAAATTCTTTTTTATTAAGGCAGTATTGCCCTGATATCAAAACTAAATAAAGAAGGACACAGCAAAAAAGAAAGTCACAGGTCAATCTCCCTAATGAACACAGATTCAAATATTCTCAATAAAATACTTCATTTAATATGATCTTGAATTTGAAATCATATATGACAAACTTAGAGCCAACAACATACTAAATGAAGAAAAATTCAAATATTCTACAATCAGGAAAAAATAACAAGTCTGATACAAGTCTATCCCTCATAGACCCCTGAGATTGGTGGAGAAGAGATTGTTTGTTTGTTTGTTTATTATTTTTGTTTGTTAAGACAAAGTTTCTCTGTGTAGACTTGGCTGACCTGGACTTGCTTTGTAGACCAGGCTGCCTCAAACTCACAGAGATCCACCTGCCTCTGTAAGTGCTGGGATTATAGGTATGTGCCGCCACACCCAGCTCACTCTTCTTATATTGTTTGTTTTGCTTTTTTTTTTTTTTTTGAGAGAGAGAGAGAGGAGGAAAGAGAGGGAGGGAGAGAATAAGAACATGATGTGGGAAGTATCTAGGAGGAGTTGGAAGATGGAAAACATGATCAAAATATATTGGAAGCAAACAAACAACCCCATGAACTAAAGGGAGAGATTAAAAAAAAAAAAAGACATAGTACACTGGAAAAGTGTTCCTGCTAAAGTTCTCATTGATTTTTTTTTGTCTGTTTGTTTTTGTTTTAGGTAAAACATACAGAACAGAAGACACATATATGATTATTTACTAGGAAAGGGGGTTTGGTATCTAGAATTTAATAAGGAACTCAAGAGGAAAACAGGAACAACACGAACAATCCAATTAAACAAGTGACACTTCTCACATGAAGATATGCAAATGTTTAAAAAGTATATTTAAGAAAATTCTCCCTTACACCTGTCAGAATGGCTAAGATCAAAAACTCAAGTGACAACACATGCTGGAGAGGATGTGGAGAAAGAGGAACCCTCCTCCATTGCTGGTGGGAATGTAAACTGGTACAACCACTCTGGAAATCAATTTGGCGCTTTGTTAGACAATTAGGAATAGCGATTCCTCAAGACCCAGCTATACCACTCTTAGGCATATATCCAAAAGATGCTCAAGTACACAACAAGGACATTTGCTCAACTATGTTCGTAGCAGCTTTATTCGTAATAGCCAGAACCTGGAAACAACCCAGATGTCCCTCAGTTGAGGAATGGATACAGAAATTATGGTACTTTTACACAATGGAATACTACTCAGCAATTAAAGATGAGGAAATCATGAAATTTGCAGGCAAATGGTGGGACCTGGAAACAATCATCCTGAGTGAGGTATCTCAAAAGCAGAAAGAAACATATGGTATATACTCACTTATATAGACCTAAAGGATAGGATAGGCATGCTGAAATCTATACACCTAGGGAAGATTAGCAAGAAGGAGGACCAAGGGTGGGATGATCAATCATCAGTTAGATGGACAAACGGGATGGATATTGAATGTAGGAGAAAACAATCAACAGGACAGGAGCCTACCACAGAGGGCCTCTGAAAGACTCTAACTAGCAATGTATCAAAGTAGATAATAAGACTCACAACAAAGCCTTCGGCACAGTGCAGGAAATCATAGGAAAAAAGGGGGAGTTAGTAAGACTTGGCAAGGACAAGAGCTCCACAAAGACCAAATAGATCAGGGCACAGGGGTCTTCTATGAGACTGTTTCTCCAACCAAGGACCACGTATGGATACAAACTATAACCCCTGCTCAGATGTGGCCCATGGTAGCTCAGTACATAACTGGGTACCCTAGTAAGGGGAACAGGGACTATTTCTGTCATGAACTCAATGGCTGGCTTATTGACTGCCCCCCCCCCCGAGGGAGGAGCAGCCTAACTAGATCCCAGAAGAGGACATTGCAGCCAGCCCTGAAGAAACATGATAAGCTAGGGTCAGATGGAAGGCGGAGAGGTCCTCCCCTATCAGTGGACTTGGAGGGGGCAGGGAGAAGATGAGGGAGGGATAGGGAGAGTGGGAGGGAATGAGGGAGTGGGCTACAGCTGGGACACAAAGTATTTAACCTGTGATTAATATAAAAATAAATAAATTACTTTAAAAAAAAGAAAATTCTCACTCTCACTAAGTGTCAGGTAATTGCAGCCAAATATGAAAACATAATGAGATATCATATTACTTCAGTTAAAATTACTATCGTGAAAATTTTAAAAATAATAAAAGCTGGCAAGCATGTAGATAAAAGAGATCTTTTATATACTGTTTGAAATTTAGGCTTCATGGGAAACAGCATTGATATTCCTCACAAAGCTGCCAAGTAGTCAGGATAGCCAGGCCTACAGAGACAAACCATATTGTGAACCGCCCCACACCCCCGCCAAAGTTGCAAGTAGAAATACCATATAATCCAATAATCCCACAGCTAAGAATATATCCAAAGGAGATGAGGTACCAAAGGCACATGCATTCCCATTTTTAATGAAGCACTATTCAATATCTAAATTATAGAAAATTTCTACCTATCCTTCAGTAAATTTAGAGTACAAAGAAATTCTGGTTTTTTTAGTAACATGTGTGAAACTTAAGATCTTTATGCTAAGTGGAAAAAAGCCAGACACAGAACAAACACTACACATTCTTAATCATTTTTTAAATCTAATGAACCAATCACATATAAGACTGAACTGGAATAGTGGTTAGTTGAGACTAGGAAGGTGGGGTAAGTGTGTGGAAAGAAGTTCAATATAGGGTTTTAAATCATAGCTGCAGTGCAGGAACTACTCTTTATACTTCTCTAACACCACAGAGTAACACCAGGTTAAAATATATAAAGTATCTCAAAGTGACTAGACAAAGAGCTTAGAATTGACAACATAAAAACATTATTGAGATAAAAATACTATCTTGATCTGATTACATAACCTTTTGCATGTGAGCATGTGTGTGTGTTGTATGTGTGCGTGTGTTTAGGCCTACCGAAGAAGTCTTCCTAACCCTTGACCTGATTTGCACATTGTGTACATTCATAGGCTACCATAATATACTCCATAAAGATATATGAACATGTCTCAATTAAAAGGAGCTGAGTTGTGGCACAGACCTGTAATCCCAGTACTCAGAGTGACAGAGGCAGGAGGATCTCTACACATAGAAGGAGGCTACACATAGAAATTCAGTCTCAAAAGCAAAACAAAAATGAAAACAAAAAGAGCTGGGTATGGTGGTACATGACTATAATTACAATACACATGAGGATAGAATTGGAGGTCAGCCAGGGTTACACAGTGATATAATGATTTTGCACACAGAAGAGGGAGGGGGAAAGGCAAAGAAAGAGGGGAAGAGAGGAAGGGGAAAGGGTCAGGTACGTTGATGCACCCAGGCAATCCTGGTAGTGTACATGCTGAAGCAAGAGGATTGGAAATTTGAGACCAGCCTATACTACAGAGTAAGGACATATTCATAAGGTACAAAGTTATATTACAATTTATAAACATAACATAATAATTAAATGAACTTTATTAATACATATACCACCCCAAATAGTTTTTCACAATTTATTTATTACATATCCCAGTTGAAATACCCTCCCTCAACTCCCCCAAGTCCCAACATCCCTTTCTCTTTCCTCCCTCCCCTTCCCCTAGTCCACTGAAAGGGGCTGTCCTCCACCATTGCCATCTACCCAGAGCTTGTCAAGTCTCATCAGGACTGCCTTGATCCTCTTCCTCCGTGGCCTGGCAAGGCCACATCACCATGGTAAGATTTTTTTAAATTTATTTATGAAAAAAGTATTTATGTATATGAGTGCTCTGTCTTCACACACGCCAGAAGAGGGAATTATATACCATTATAGATGGTTATGAGCCACCATGTGTGTTCTGGAAATTGAACTCAGGACTCCCAGAAGTGCAGCCAGTGTTCTTAACCACTGAGCCATCTCTCCAGCCCAAGTGAGAAATTTTTATGTTAAGAACATTTGAAATTTGTTCTTAGCAGTTAGTGAATGCATAATATACTGCTGCTAACAATGTTCACCACACTGTGAAAGTAATCTTTTTTTTTTTTTTTGAGATAGGGTTTCTTTGTATAGCCTTGGCTGTCATGGAACTCCTTTGTTGATCAGGCTGGCCTCAAACTCACAGAGATCCCCCTGCCTCTGCCACCTGAGCACCAAGATTAGGAGCATGCATCACCACTGCCTGGCAAGAATCTTTAAAAATGAAACAGGGTTTAGAGAGATGTCTCAGAAATTACAAGTACTGGCTTCCTTTCCAGAGACCCAAGTTCAATACCTACCACCTACACAGCAGCTCACAACTGTCTATGACTCCAGTTCCAGAGGATCTGACACCCTCACACTGACATGAATACAGAATACCAATTTACATATAAATAAATAAATCTCTTAAAAAAGGAAAAGAGACAAAAAGAAAACAATGAAGACTGATGTGCAAAACTACAAGCTGTATAATAGTATTTAATTTAAACTGTAGTTAAAGTGAATTCATGCTACAAAGAAAACCACAGCTCAATATTAGAAAACTGACAATATAAATCACCAAATCAATGACTCAAGGAATAAAAACATATGATGAGAGTTTCCCACCCAATACCAACCTTTATTATACAACTATTATTCTACATGCATCATCAGAACAGAAATGAAGCTCCTGGCATAGAGACCTGCATTCCGTACTATAACTGTGACATTATCAGTGAGAAAATGATAGATGTTTCAACAAACCGTATTAAAACAAAATGTTTATCCACATAGAATAATGATAAATGATTTATACATCCCATCATATATAAAAATTAGTTCTAGGTGCAAACTGTTTAAATTTGAAAAATGTAATTTCAGTTATGTTAGAACAATAATATAAAAGGCATATTGGGATATGTAGTCAGATTGAAAATCTATAGGCAAGTAGAGACAACAGCATAGAAAGAAATGCAAAATTTGAATATAAAAACAGCAAAGGATTCAGACAAGTTCAGCATGTTCTGAAGCTCCAATGTGCTTTAAAATTGCCTCCAAGTGGGAAAAGGATGCCAATTTTTATACCCACATGCATCAATCATTGGATATAAGTTAATTGTAAGAGGGGCATGTACCTCTGAATAAGCATGATGTGGAGAATTCACTGAGATGTGCTGTTGCTATGACAAATACTATGACCAAAACATTAAAGGAGAGGAAAGAGTTTATTCACTTTACAACTCAAGGTAATGGTCTATTATTTAGGGAAGTCAAGACATGAACTCAAGTTATAGCACATCTGTAATAAGAGCAGAAGGAAATGGATGTATCTGCTGGTTAGCTTTCTTCACTCTTATACTGTTCAGGACGTAGGCCAGGAAAGCCCACAGTGGGCTGGGTAAATTAACAATGAAGACAGTCTTCAATGGACATTCTCACAGGCCAACATAATCTTGACATCTCCTTAATGAAGACTCTCTTCTCAGGTGATTCTAGGTTGTGAATATGTATCCTGACAAAATATATGGTATAACATGTACCTCCTACCAACATTCCCAGTAATTTGGAAATATGTACTTCTATCTTAGAAGCAGGAATCTGGGATTCTTCAACAGATATTTTAACAGAAGACACCATAAAGCAACTGAAGAAAAAAAATTTCATCAGCATCAAGGAAATGCTAAGAGAAGCCATTGGCATAGTTTTTCAAACTATGGATGGAAACTGACCTAAAAGCCTCCTCCTGGAGAACTAGCTCTCACTGGAAAAGGAGCCATGGAAGTTTCCAAATGATGGAGGCAACCAATAGTCCTACCTAGCTGTGATCCCTACAAATCACATGCCAGCACAGCACTATAGTACTCAGTTTCAGTACTGTGGCACTCATACCTTGCCAATAACCAACAGCTCTCTAATTGAATTTAAGCCCTGCTTAACAAGAGAGAAAGCATGCCTGGTACTGGAAACCTAGACCACCTACCCTGGGGAATCGAACACATGGATCTTAAAGGAGAACCTACAAACTGTCACTTTATTAAAACAGCATAACCCCTAAGTACATTCTAAAAATATATCTTTATACCCACAAGTAAGTGTAGTCTTCCCTTTTCATCAAGGAAAACATTCTGTTCTCAAAAGAATCATTGTAGAAAGCCACAACCAACCAAAATGCAGAATGGTGAAACCCAGTTCCAAGAAATACATCTATAATACAACTCTTGTATCTGAGGCCCAGACAACATTGAGGAAGGGAAGGAAAGGAAGAGAGACTGTAAGAGTTAAACAAAGGGCTTTTGCTGTGAGATTGTAACCTCTACAAAAGTCAGAAGCCACACCCATAAAGATTGACCAGGATCTGAACAAGGAATGAACATGTTAAAGTAGAGGGCAGGAGAAATCCAGGAAGCCTCAAACCTAGACAAAGAACTACAGAACCAAGAAATGCTTAGAGTGGAAGAAACAGTCTTCTTCAGGGAACAATATACTAATTGGTCATCCAATACCTAATGGTCAGCCCTGAAATCATACACATACAAATGACCTTAAGTGGACTGAGAAGATCGTATTTGTGTATTTAGGAATATATATGTATATAATAATAGTTAACAAAAATGAGGTCCCAAATTTGAAAGCAAGAAGGGAGGAATACATGGAAGAGTTTAGAGGGAGAATGAGAAAGGAAGAAATGTGATTATATTATAATTTCAAATGATGTGATTTTAATCTCAAAATAATAAAAAAAATTACAAGAAGAGTGACATGATTATCACTGAAATAGGACAGAGGTCACCCCTGACAAGGAAATGACAATCAACCTCAATACAGAAATTGGGGAAGTTAAAAATCTTCATCTGAGGCCTTAGAGATTTCCATTTTGGAAGTAAACAGGTACAGTAACTCTGAAGGTAGGAAAAGCATGTGCTTATATTGGTGGGAGCTGTTGGATTTTAAGAAATGGGAGTGCAAACTTGTACAATCACTTTGGAAATCAATCTGGTACTTTCTCAAAAAATTGGGAATAGCTTTACCTCAGGCCCCAGCTATAGCTCTCTTGGATATATAACCAAAAGACACTCCACTATACAACAAGAACACTTGCTCAACTATGTTCATAACAGCTTTACTCGTAATAGCCAGGATCTGGAAACAAGCCAGATGTCCCTCAGTTAAAGAATGGATACAGAAATTACGGCACATTTACACAATGGAATACTACTTAGCCATTAAAAACAAGGAAATCATGAAATTTGCAGGCAAATGGTGGAATCTAGAAAAGATCATCCTGAGTGAGGTAACCCAGATCCAGAAAGACATACATTGTATGTACTCATTTATAAGTGGATTTTAGCCAGATAGTACAGTATACAGTCACCTTAATGCACAGACTCAAAGAAGGTAAGTAACAAAGAGGATCCAAGGGAGGATGAATAAATCTTACTCAAAAGAGGAGATAGAATTCATAGAGGTAGTGGCTGAAGAAAGGGAACAAGGTTGGATATGGGGCGCAATGAGTTAAGAGGGTGGAGAACTAACCTGAGAAGAGCAAATGCGAGAAGACAGAAGGACTGCAGAGAAAAGAGAAACTGGGGGTGGGGGTGTATCTGTGACAAGCTGGAGACCTAAGTCAAGGCAGGCTCCTGGGAGGATATGAGGGGGATTCAGGCAGAGACTCCTAGTAGCAGAGGCCATAGACACTGAACAGGATACCCACTAACTAGACTAGTCTCCTAATAGAGGGAGGAAAACACCAACTCACCCACAAAAATTTCGACCCAAAATTTATCCTGCCTACAAGATATGTAGGGATAAAAATAGAGCAAACAGAGCAGAGACTGAGGGAATTCCCAACCAATACCTGGCCCAACCAAAGACCCACCCTATTGGAGAGTGCCACCCCCTGACACTATGAAGGACACTTTCAGGCTCCTCTCTGTTAAACTGGCAGAGAGGAGCCTGAAAGAGTTGTCCTCTGAGAGACTCTACTAAGCAGCTCCTCAAAACAGATGCTGGGACTCAAAGCTAGAAAATTGGGAGGAAAGAGAAAAGGGCTTGGAAGTTACAGGAGCTCCACAAGAAGACCAACAGACACAACTAACCAGGGTCCAGAGGGGCTTGATGAGACTGATGCATCAACCAAGGACAATACATGAACTGGACCTAGGTCCTCTATAAAGATACAGCAGATGGGCAGCTTAGGCCTCATGTGGGCACCTTAGTAAGGGAAGTGCATCTGATAAGGACTCACTTGCCAGCTTTCTGATCACTTTACCCTGACCAGACTGCCTTGCCAGGCCACAAAGGAAGAGGATATGCTCAGTCCCTGTTGTAACTTGATGAGTTGTGCTGAATGGGAAAAGGAGCTCCCGTTTTCTAAGGAAAAGAGGATGGGAGGGGAAGGGTAGGACTGGGAGGGGAGGAGGGATGGGGCAATAACAAAGATGTAAAGTGAATTGAAAAATTATATATATAATTATAAATTATATATATATATATATATATATATATAAATTTATAAAGAAAGAAAGAATTGGGCTGTTCCTTTTGGATCCTGTTCCCCTAACTGGACTGTCATGTCTGGCCTCAGAGGGAAAGGATGTGCCTAGTTCTGCAACGACTTAATGTGTCAGGGCAGGTTGATACCCATGAGGGACCTTTCTCCTCTGAGAAAGAGAGGGAGGAGTGGGGGGAGGAGTGTCTGAAGAGGAGGACTGGAAGTAGAGGAGGTGCTGCAATCAGGACATAAAGTGAATAAATAAATAAATTACAAAAGAAAATTGTGAAAACAAAACCAAAAAGAAATGGACTACATGAGTACTAGATGGCAGGAAAAGGTTGTACACACAGAATACAAATGCACATAAGGAAACTGTCCAATAATCATTTGTCATGTGTTAAGCCACCAGGCACAAAATAATTGTCACTCATTCTGGTCATTACAGGTGCTTGAGATGCAAAGGTGGAGGTGCTCAAAGTTCATAAGTCCTGCTTCCTTAATGACCTCCTAACTTCATTTTGTAAAGCTCTTTTTAATGAAACTTTTATAATACTGTTCTCTTCTCACACACACACACACACAAAACCAGAATTCTGGGAAATCTGTTAGCTCTATTGTTTGTTATTTTTAGGATCTGTAGTGAAAACCTCATTCCGACAGCCCTGGGAACAGCCACTTTTGTCTTTCTAACTTCTGGCCCCATTCTCCTTCACAGAATTTTCCTCCTTTTACTTTTCTCCTAATGTTTCTCTGTACTACAAATGTTTTGAATGAGACTTCTTCCGTGGTCTGCTCAAGACTACTATTGTATTGAGATGTCTTTGAAGTTTAAAGTTGTCCCAATACTCTCCTTTACCTATTTACTTCCCACTGAAAAACTAAAATGTCAAAGGGCCTAGGCAAAACAAACAAACAAAAAAACTCTAGGCAATTAAGTGTATATCCCCCACCCAATCTCATGGGATCCTATATAGGAAATATGAAAACATAGCATACAATCTCCATCAAGTCCTATCCATGGGTATGCTTGAATACATCAGTAAGAATTGGGAGGGGTGCATGTGCTTAAACAGAGAAATCATTGAGATAGTCTGGCTTCCTTTATTGCTACACAATACTATACATTACTTCAATTACAACTTTCTTGTTTTTGTTTTGTTTTTCTTGACAGGGTTTCTCTCATGTAGCCCTAGCTGTCCTGGAACTCACTCTATAGAGCAGACTGGCCCCAAGCTCCAAGATCATCCCTTCTCTGCCTCTGAGAGTTGGGAGGCATGCGCCACCATGAGGCAACAACTTTTTAGTCACTTTCAAAAAGAAAGGAGGCTACTTGCTCCATGTTGAGGAAATACAATGAGAAGACAAACTGAGCACAAAACCCATAGTTTCTGGTTTAAAATATTTTTATTGTTAAAAAAGTACAGTAATCAGACAGAACAAGATTGCTTAGTACTCCAGCACACACCCTGCCTGGAAGCTGCAATGGGAGTACCCCACTGAGCTACAACAGAGTAACCTCTGCTTGGCCTCGCTTACTGAGGCCATTCTTGAGAATCTTCAGGTACACGACATACTTGGATAGGAGAGATTGCTCAACACCATACCTCCGAACAGGAACAAGTATAAAATGGAATGAAAATAGGTGCTGCTCTAAAGCACTAAAAAAAAAGGAGGCACAAACAGAAAAGTTAAGAGACTAACACATAATACACTATTATATAATTTCTTCAAATAATGACAAAAATCCAATAAATCCCTTCACTGCAGGCTCCTTTCCCCACCACAAAAAAAAGAGTCAGTTTCTGGTACTGCTCTCCTGCTGTGACCCCCTGTTAAAAACAGGGATGAATACTACTAGGGACTTTCTTCCCTTTATTCAGGAATACAATAAAATCAGCACTTGATACAACATAGTTATAAAAGTAATATCCAACACAGCTATTTGAACTGACCCTAGGAACCATCTACTGGAAGGGAAGGAGAATTTGTTAACAAAATAGTATATTTTCCCTTGCCCACAACCCACCACCAGAAAAAAAGAAATAGAAAGTGATAACCAGTGTTTGTAAAAACACCTACATAAATTCCATTGTCTTCCACTCCACTCCCAACCCAACCATCCCACCCACTCCCCTCCTACCTTTACTGTTCAATGTACAGTACACGCAGAAAGAGACATTTCAAATGATGAAACAGAACTGACCAAAGACTGAAAAGCTTTGAGAAATTGTCTTTGTGCTTCTGACAAAGTTTTATACATATAATGCAGTTCAACCAGAGTAAGAAAGGAAGAAAAAATAGAATTTCAAAATTACTATGTACTTTGCCTCCTATTATTTTAGGTCTGTATATGTTTCGAGTCTGGAAACAGTTGATAATCCTATAGTTAGAGGATATAGGGAAAAGTGAGGGTAACAGAACAAATAATATTGCCTCCACTGGCTACTCTTCATTGATCTTTCTTACTGACTTGAATGTAGCTGTTTACTAACAATAAGGGGTAATCTCCTTTTTCCATAGGATAAATATAGGGTACTCTAATTATCATCATAGTAATGATTATAATACTTTCTCACTCATTTAGAGATCACGCATAATTTTTTTAGCATCTATTAATAAGAAGCCTCACAACACTCCTGTGAGGTAGATATGTGGATCCCCATTTTTAGATGGGTTAATAGAGGCACAGAGAGGTGATGCAACTTGCCTTGAAACTGGGGAAAACACAGAATAGAGGCAAATCAGGGTAACACCCTTTGTCAGAGATCCATATTTAGTTCAGAAAAGACAGTGTTTCTTTAAATTAGGCCCATGTGGCTGCTTTCTCAATGGTCCCTTATACAGGAATTAACATACTGTGAAAGATCAACAATTTCCCTTGGCTTATTCAAGGTTAGGTCAATCACCAATGGTTTGCTTCATGTATGAGAAAGCATTTGAGGACTATGATAAAACTGAGAATAAATCTCTAATTCAGGAATCTTGTAGATCATTCTGTTTCGAAGAGTTGTTGAAGTTCTAAAAATGTTACTATCACGTACATAAGCACCAGGTTCTAGTTGATTGATTTTTCTCATGGGTATACAGGATAACACGTAAGACACTGTTAACATGTATATAAACTGGATTTCAACAATTAATAAATAAATGACAGAAGGTGGAGCTATGGTTCTCGCTGTTACAATGCAAATCTATTCAGATAACTAAGAGCTAAAGAAAACAGTATGAACTCATATACAGATAAATAAAGATGATTACATATGGATATGTTTATAGACAGGTGTGTGTGTATAAAACTTAATATATGCATATCTTTTTTTTTGTTCTACTGGCTGATAAGGCCTTGAAGAAATAATATTCCCAAAGTAGTGAACATATATAGTGCCCAGATCTTGGTTTCTGAAACAATTCTTCAGTAAAAACTCACTGAAGAAATGACTGATTATAGAACTCCCTCCACAAAACAAAAGCAAGATGAGCCTGGAATGTTTTGCAACACCAAAAATTAATCACATGCTAAAAAAGATGATGGGGTATGTAAAAAAGACTTAAGGATCAATTCAAAGGAGTTTCTAACAGTCAAAGCTACCATTTGGACGACAAAATAAAAGTAGAACTGGATTATAAAATAAACTATAAAATAAATATGAATGAGTCCATGCTGATATAAATAAACTATTATGTAAATAAATAAACAGAGAGGAGGCAAAGCTCCCATGCAGAAGAATTCCAAAGAATTTATGTAGACCATTGCTCTCAAGGACATAGTGCATAACTCACCTTTTCCCTATGTGTGGGTTGAACATAGTAACTTTCTTCCAAAGAGTGCAGTATTATGATAGGAAAGGGGCTACATGGGAAAAATCTCATATACGCCATCTCAGCTATATGACTAAGAATAACATTCTCCAACCAAGGACCATGCATGAATATAACCTAGAACCCCTACTCAGATGTAGCCCATGGCAGCTCAGTATCCAAGTGTGTTCCCTAGTAATGGGAATAGGGACTATCTCTGACATGAACTCAGTGGCTGGCTCTTTGACCTCCCCTCCATGGGGGAGCAGCCTTGCCAGGAGAAGGACAATGCAGCTAGTCCTGATGAGGCCTGATAAGCTAGGGTCAGATGGAAGGGGAGGAGGTCCTCCCCTATCAGTGGACTTGGAGAGGCACATGAGAGGAGATGAGGGAGAGAGGGTGGGATTGCGAGGGAATAAGGGAGGGGCTAAGTTGGGATACAAAGCAAATAAAATGTAATTAATGTAAAAAAATAAGAATTTAATTAAGAAAAGAAATATGTTATGAAAATAGTAACCACCTGTGTGGTTGTTCGGGCTCAAATCCATTAACCTAGTTTTGTTTTGTTTGCCTTTTTTTTTTTTTCATTAGAAAAATAACAAATAATTCCAACTGAAAATATCTTCCCAATGTCCTTGAGAGCAAGGAAGTCTGAGATAGCTGTTACAATGAGGAGGAGAATGAGGAGTTATGACTATTAATACAATGTTGTATTTTGAAATGGATATTACAACAGAGAAAAGGACGGCAGATATAAACAAAGGTTGTCTGAATAAAGCATTCACTACAGTTAAAATTAATGTATCAATATTGTTCACTAATTATAACAAGTGTACCATATTGATGTAAGATGTGGAGTAAACAGGAACTCTGTTCTACCTTCACATTTTTTTCTGAAAATCTAAAAAGGAGTTACAACATGGAAAGTTTATTTAAAAAGAAATTTTTTCCATAAACATTGTGTTCTGCACATAATGAACTCCACTAACCCATCAAACCAGTTTACATTTCCTACATTTTACAATGGCAACTATCAATACTTATGTTCAGTTGCCAAATGTCTACAGAAGAAGAAATTCCACTACAATAAATCCCTGCATATTATCCATCCCGACAAAGTTTCAGTATCCTAGGCAAATGTGCTACTAAGAGTCTTTTGCTGTTGCAAGTCTATTAAAATTAATTAAACCTCGGATGCTGGCCAAGGGAGATGTACTGTTTCCTTTCTACTCCACTCTCTAGCAAACTTATATGTGCTTTTGGTGCAGGAGCTCTTCACTATACTGCATTTGGATCCACATTCTCTGCAGATTTCTCTTAATCGTCACACATTTTTAAAGAAGATGTTTGTGATTGGAAAGATTTTTACCATTTTTGGAAAAAAGAGCAAAGAGAATAGGGTCAGAATTGCTTCTTGACTAAAGACCATGAGCAAATCATTTGCAAAGTCCACTGTGACTCTGCAGAAACATATTTTGAATAAAGGCTCAGAAATGCTAGGAACATTGGTATCTGTGATCCTCATTTGATCACCTTTTTATGAGCACTATAATTTGAAAGTGCTCATTCACAAATATGTCTTCATGTAAATATCATAAATATATGTCTCAGTATGAGGTCTAAGGGGCACATGCCAATTCTGAATTCCGTAAAACAAATCTTAGGATCCAAAGTGGAAAAAAAAAAGTGGGTAAGTCTTTCGACTCCATTCTACAATATTGTAGCAACTACTCAATTATAAGCTTAAGCTCATGCATGGTAATAATATACATTTACCAATCTGTCTTATACTGTGGTCCCCATTAATAGACTAGCCATGGATATTTATTAGTGCTTTAGTAAAGAGTATACAGCTTGGAACTTGTATTCCCCAAGTCAGGAAAAATCCCATATCAAAATAAGAGTAAAACCTACATGTCATCTTGAAAAGTACAAGGAGGCCTTAACTTATGGAGAGTTTATGGTCTGGAGAGACACTGAAATTTGAAACAAGGTAAATTTTCAAAAACTGAAATTATAAAAAATGAGAATAGAAACACTGTGTGCCTGGTGTTAACTGGCAATGACCATGAGCACAACTTACTGTGTAATTGACTCTATATGAATTTTGTGTGATCTAAAGTTTTCTGAACAATAACAGATAAAATTGGACAAATATCGCAACCAATCACATAACTTTCTTTAATTTGGTTTACTAGTGTGATCCCTGGGAGAAGGAGTATACATGTCTATAAGGCCTCAAGGAAGTATCTGGAGAGAGAATCTGACCCGTATTTGCCTTGTCTGTAAAAGTGAGAAATGGGTAGAAGTAGACAGGACCCCTTCTGGATGGTAGAATTCTAGGATTTAGTTAGAAAGTACAGCCACAGGAGGTAGTAACCTAAAGTGTTCAAGCCAGAACTTTTTGAATATCTGCCAAGAAAAAAGGTTTAGTATGAAAACAACCTTTAGGCAAGAGGCTGTGTCCAATCTTACTGATATCAAAGCCGCTCTCCTTTTTCCCCAGGAGAGGAAATATGCCATAAGGAGGTAGATCTAAGGTCCAGGGCCAGGAACAGAGGGTTTTATGCCCCAGAATATTATTAACAGTCTGACTGGGCAACCAAATGTATCTTATGTATCCTGCTGTTATGTCTAAAATAAATGGTCTGGGTACTGATAGCAGTTGTAAAACATTAAAAATGGTTTTTACATGTCAGTGTCAGAAAGAAAACCCTTTCCATCCCATTAAAAACAGAAGAATGAGGGCATGAAGTAAACAAAAATCTTTAGTGCAACCCCTCACCTCTCTATAACATGCTCAGTGTGCAATTTCTCATCAGGTAATACGCTGAATGGTTGCTTTATGTAAACAAAAGAATGAGCAGTACAGTGTGGCCCATTGAAAGTGCTGTTTCAACAGACTGCCCTCTGAATGAGGTTTGGAATTAACAGCAGTTCTAATGCCTTATCCAAGTAGTTACTCACAGGGTCCTCCCTGGTCTTCTTTTTCCTGTCGCTGTCTGACATATTTTCCTAGAATACTTCTCCCTATCTTTCTGTGCTTTGAATATTTGTCCAAACTTAAACTAAAAGTAATGAAATTGTGCCATAAAACTTTTAACTATAAAGGAGCATGAGGAGGAAGAGGAGGTCAAGAAAATCCCTTCATTTCTTTTGGTGGACCTCAAAAGGAGGGCTGGCACTGTTTGTAAACCAAACTGCTAAGAAAAAGTAAAAATGGATCTACAAAACCATCAGGGTTGGTATGAGACTCTGTATTTCAGACTCAATTCTCTGTAAATTTGACCAATCAACTCCACTGCTATGCCTCTTGTAGCTTCGACTTTGAAAAATTAAAAAAAAAAAAAAAAAAAAGACAAAAAAACCCTCATTTTAGGACACTGCTAAGTGACTTTAAGTACTGGTTACAGTATACATACATACATATATATGTATGTATATATGTATATATACATATATATGTATAAAAGTTTTAGAAAACAAGAAAAAATGTGGGGGGTAGGGGGAGCAGCGTATGTTTGTTCACAGCCTTGAGTTTGATTCCTGTTTTTGTATGTTTATCATAGGAAAAATGTCTATAACATAGCATGAGGGATCAGGGAGGGCAGCCATGGGCGCCGCACTAGAATTCAACCCAGGAAGAGGTTGAAAAAACTGAAATCTGGACAGTGGAGAGGTGAAAGTGGAATAGGAAGAGCCACATGGGAGACCAGCTAACTTTTTCTGCAGTCTCATGAACCTGGCTCAGTAGGCTGTTCTAACCCCAATCACAGGGCAAGTTGTAGTCAGAGGCAAACATAGTCTTGACTTCAGCACATACTCAGGAGACCAGTGCAGCATGTCTGCTGTGGCCTGTGATATTCACATGGTGTCATGACGACGGCGGTGCAGGGACAAGTGGTCAGACCGAGAAAAACTGCGGTTGCAGTCTGTGCACCGGAAGGGCTTGATGCCTGTGTGCTTACGGAAATGGCGAGTGAGCTCATCCGAGCGAGCAAATTTCCAGGAGCAGCCATCCCAGGTGCATTTGTAAGGCTTCTCTCCTGCAGGGGGAACATGACGACATGAAGGTAATCAGGAAATGACTGGCTACCAGAAAAACAGCAGAATACCTAATTTATATTTATATAAAAACTTTAGATTAAAAGTAAGAAGGGGTGCTCGCATTTAACTCTTTAATTAACAAGTTTGCCAAATAAACAACATATTGCTTGCCTTGTACAAGTTTCAAGATATACACGCACTATGGGACTGGATAAATATATGTAAGTAGCATATGTATTACTTCACATACTGTTTTTTTGTGGTCAGGAACTTAAAAATTTACCCATCTACACAGTGTTGTTTGCAGAAGTTGTAAAGTTAGGCCGAGACAGTAAAGTGGAAATAACACAGGCTTTCAAAGGATCTTTGGGTTCCGCCTTTATCACACTAACCATATATTAAATAATCTATTTCCCCTGACCAAGTCTATTTTCTCAACTCTAAACATAGGCAAAAATATCTCACAAGGTTGCTCAAAGCATTTTAGAAGGTAGAGGCCAGTCATAGGAGAGCATACTTATAATCCTAGCATTCAAGAGGAAGAGGCAGGAGGAGCATTGCAGGTTTGAGGCCAGGCTAGTCTAAATAGTGAGTTCCAGCCTATGCAAGGCTGTATAGTGAGGCACACTCAAAAGAAAACACAAAAAAGAAAACCAAGCTTTCTAGTAAGCAGTACAATTGAAATCCAAACTTTATTAGTAACATTTCCCATTTCTGTGACCAAATGCCGACAAGAAGTAAGTTAGGGAAGAAAGGATTTATTTTTGGCTCACAGTTTGAGGGAATAAAGTCCATTACGGCAAAGTAGACATAGTGTCAAGAGGTGCCATTCTGTCAGAAGCCTGGTTCACAGCTCTGGAGATCAAAAAGCAGAAAGAGGACAGAAAGTGGGCCTGTGCTATATGACTGCCACCCAGAGTTTCACTTCCTACAGCCAAGCTCCCACTGCCAAAATTTCCACAACCTCCCCAAATAGCATAACCAGCTGGTGTCCAAGTTTTCAAACACATGGGCTGGTAGGCAGAATTTCACATGCAAATTGTAACACAAATCCAGGTTGCTGCCACTTTCTACTCTACCATACTATTCTAATTATACTGTCTCATCTGATACAACCTAATGAGCAATCTGAAAAAAAAAAGCCATCTACAATAAGAACACATGATTCAATGGATAGAGCACTCGGCAAAAGTTTGCATCTGTGTAAGGTAATTTGTACATGGAAAGGAATGGGGAGACTTGTCAAGCCCAAGTACTTTAAATAGCTCCATGCTCAGAATCTTAAGGTTCTAGCTGGATTGTATACGAGACATGCATGCTCAGGAATGAAAAATGGGGGGAAACGTAGTATAAGAAGAAATTACCACAGCGCAACCCAATTAAAATGCATAGGTCAAATACCATACATTTGTACACTTAGATTAAAGTCAGCATCAACACACTGAAATGGAAATTAAAAAGTATCAACAATGAGAAAAGATAGTAAAAGGATGGTACAAGCCCCCCCCTTTTACAACCTTTGTACTGCTTGAATGTTTTAAAATCATTATGTGTGTACATATATTCATAATATATGGTATATATCATACATATTATAAAAAATAAGCCAGGAGTGGTAGCGAACATGTGTAATCCTAGTACTAAAGAAACTGAGGTGGGAAAGTCAAGAACTTGAGGTTAAACCAGGTTTCCAAGCAAGATTCTATTGCAAAAGTTAATTAATTGGGGAAGAAGAGACAGTACAGTGATTCAGAGCTGCTCGTGCAGAGAACCCAGACTCTGTTCCTAGAACTGACGTGGTGATTCACCACTATCAGGAACTCCAGTTCCAGGGGACCTGATGCCTTCTTCTGGCCTCTGTGGCACCAGACATAGACATAATATACAGCCACGTATACAAGCAAAACACCCATACACAGAAAATAAAAATAAATAAATCGATTTTGTTATTTCCTAGACAAAGGTTCTCTATGTGTCCCTGGCTGACCCGAAATTCACTCTGTAGACCAGGCTGGCCTTGAACTCAGAGATCCACCTGCCTCTGCCTCCTGAGTACTGGCACTAAAGGTATATAGCACTACTACCAACCTAAAAATGTTTTAATCAAAGGAAATATGCTATATGAACAAATAAATATTAACTTGATTAAGCGTAGGTCACAAATCATAGTAATATTTGTTTTCTCTTAATATTCTTCGGTTTCTCTATTATAATGAATGTATATTTTACAGAGACAAGCAATAACACAAACAACAGAGTGTATTAGGATTTTAACAGTCTTTGTTCTTCTATGCCCCCTTGACCCATTATAAAATTTCCAAGGCATTTACATTTTTGCAGTTTTAAATTCTGGTGGCAATCGGATTTGCATCTGTTCTTTTAACTAACTCTTGACACATACTAACCCTTTTAAGTGTTCACTAATCAACTGTACGGCTGTTAGATAATGGACAAAAGAATGGAGTCCAGCCTGACTCACAGGCTTAGAGTAGTACCAAGAAACTATTTGGTTGATTAAAAATGTTAATTACTGAGCATTTCAAATATTCAGAAATGTCTACGTTAGGCCCTAACAAGAATGACGTACAACTGAATGTATTAAGATTAAAGATAACCTGGGTGTAGTGGTACACACCTTTAATCCAAGACCCATAAGGCAGAGACATGGAGGTCTCTGAGTTCGAAGCCTGCTTGATCAACATAGTGAGTTCTGGGTTAGGCAGCACTACTTTGTCTATCTCTCTCACCAAACAAAAGGGAAAAGACTGGAAGGTTACACATGATTATTAACATCTAGAAAGGAGAATGGGATTTCAGAGAATGTAGAGAATGTAAATGAGGTTTCGGTTATTTTAACTTTTATTCGATATAGTAGTAGCTCATGTCCACACTTCACAATGGTTTGCTATATAGACTTTATTGTAATTGCTCAGGATTTCACCTAGTAATTTTCACTACACCCAAATGAAGAATAACTGACTTGTTAAAGTAGTGCCATCATGTGGCAATCTGGGCTCATTGCTAGAGCACTCAGAAAGAAATCTTTCTATTTCAAGATCTTTGCCTTTTATTATGGTTAAAGAAACTTGTGTTCAAGCTAAAGTCACTGTTTTCTACAGTAAAACCTGATGAGGGCACATTACAAAAAAACAAAACAACAGCAACAAAAACCCCAAAAAACAAGCATGCAAGCTACAGGCCAACAGCCCTAAGAACACAGGCACAAAATTGCCAATAAATTATTTTCAAACTGAAGTAAACAGTATATAAAAAATAATAAGCCAGGATGGGTCAGTGTACACAAATGAATAATGTAACACAGTACATAAATAACATCAAAGGTAAATATCCCAGGACAATCTCAACAAAAGTGAGACAGGACTCAGATATAGTTCAATATATGAGCCCTGAGGAAATTAGGAACTGGAGGAGCATATCGTAACATTATAAAAGTGAGATGCAGCAAACCTATAACCAGCATAATACTGAATGAAGTGAGACAGGTACTATAAAAACGAAGCAAAGATGTCTATAAGCTGCTCTCCTCTTAAATATAGTGCTTGAAATTTTATGCATGGCAATAAGGCAAGACAAAAAGTAAAGAAGCAAACAAAAAACAAAGGAAGAGAAAGAGAGGTAGGCTACTGAGATGGTTCAGTGGGTACAGGTACTTGTCAGTAAGCCTGACAACCTGAGTTCAGTCCCCTGGAGCCATATGTTAGGAGAGAATCAACTTCTGCAATTTGTCCTCTGACCTCCATATACATACGAGTGGCACATATACCTATCCCCACACAAAATAAATCAATAAATGTAATTCTTAAAGTAAGAAATAGGAAAACAACCCTAATCACTAATGCCCAAGATTACCCTGGGATAAATCTATCCAAGAAGATAGAAACCCAAAAGATGAAAGTCTAGAAGATAAAAATTATAAAACACTAAAACAACAATAACAACTCTACATACACCAACATGGATAGACCTCCAAGTTTCTTGGACTGATCATGTAAGTATTATAAAATTATCACAAATCTAAAAGCAATCTACATATTAAATGTAATACCTATCACAATTGCAATGACATTATTTTAAAAATGGGAAGAAAATCTTGAAATATATATAGAAGCACAAAAGACCTAAACAGCCAAAGTAATCCTATGTAAAATGTGTAATGTTTCAAAATGATTTCAAAACATATGACAGAGCAGTAGTAACAAAAAACAATGCAGTACTGGTATAAAATCAGACACATAGACCAATGGGAAAGAATAAGAACTCAAAAATAAACCACACATCTATAGCCAGCTGATCTTTAACAAAAGCAAAAACAAAACAAAACAAACGAAGAACAATGTGTTTTAGTACAAAATAGCACCAATAGTTATATGTTCTTAGCTGGTAATGTTTGAAGTGACTGGATTATGAGGGTTATGATCAACCTACGCTCTTAAAATTTTTATTATTCCTAAGTTATGGAAAATATGAGGCAGAGCATGCAGAGAGGAAAGAGATCAGCAGGAGCAGGACCCAGAAGGTGTAGTGTGTCCATGGCCTTTGCTTGTTTACTCTCAGTGTCCGTTGTATTTGTATACCACCATGAGGTGAGCCACTCTGTGCCACTACCATGTTCTGCTTCACCAGAGGCAATGGAGGCAGGTGGCCATAGACTAAATCCTCTAAACCAGGGACCAAAATAATGCTTTCTTCTTTAACATTGGTTTGCTGAAATAGTTATTAAAATGATGAGACGTGCCTAAAGCACATGCATTGAGGAAAGGTCATCCTTGTCAATAAATTGCGCTGGATAAACTGAATACCCACATGCAAAACATTGAAAATATATCCTTCTCTCTCAGTAAACAAAACTTAACTCAAACCGGTACGGAAACTAAGGTCAAAACTATAATTTTCCAACTAGCAGAGGAAAATATTTAAAATACTTCAAGATGTAGGCATAAGCAACAGTTTCCTCAAAATGGGCTCAGCAAATCATATCAAGACTCAAAACATGGGTGATAAATTAAAATGCATCTGCAGACTAAAGGAAACAATTAACAAGACACTGGCAACCTATAGAATAAGAGAAAAACTTTTGTTAGTTATTCTTATGACAGAGGAATAACCTCCAAAATATAGGAAGAGCTCAAAAAAGTTCACAGTAAATGAGTAATTCACTCACTAAATGGGAAAATCATATGACCACACACTATTGAAAAGAAGAAACACAAATGCTCAGGTAAATACATGAAAAGTGCTTAGTGTTTAGTTGTTGCAGAGGTACAAAAGATACCTGTACTGAGATTCAACTTCAGCCTGGCCACAATGGCTATTATAATAAACAAACAAACAAATACTGGGTGTTGAAAAGAATATGGAGAAAAAAGGTTCCTTATGCTCTGTTGGTGGAAAAGTAAACTAGTACATAAAAACAGTATGGACATTCCTTAAACAAAGCCAATATATTGGGAGGTTGAGATAAAAACCATCGGAAATTCAAGGTCAGCCTCGTTACATAGCAAGTTTGAGGTCAAGACATGGCTATGTGAGACCCTGTGTTAAAAAGAAAACAAAGGGACTGGAGAGATGGCTCCACAGGTAAGAGCACCACCTGCTCTTCCAGGGGACCTGGGTTCAATTCCCAGCACCTGTGGCAGCTCACAACTTTCTGTAACTCTAGATCCAGGGGATGACATACTCACTCATACAGAAATACATGTAGAGAAAGTACCAATGCACATAAAATAAAAACAAAATAAAACAAAAATCTAAGGGGCTGGGAAGGCACCTCAGTTGGTAGAGTACTTGCATATCATGCATGATGCCTTGAGTTTAATACCTAAAATTGCAAAACTAGGCACAGCAGCATACTTACTGGAAGGTACCAGGCTTTCTATTTTGCTAGATTGTTTTTTATGAAAGTACTTTTAGGATAAAAACAACACATGGGGCAAAACCATCAGTGATCTTCTCTTTCTTGTATTTTTTTTTTGCTCTCTCTTCCTAGCCTCTTCTCTCTTAGTGTTTGTATATGCAAGTGTGTATTAGAGCTGGAACAATGGCAGGGGTGAGGGAGTTGGTGGTAAGAGGTGGGAGGAGCAGACCTGTATGGATTCTGCGGTGAGCTTTCAGGTGAGAGCTTTTGGTGTACACTTTGCTGCAGCCTGCAAAGTCACACTGGTGAATCCGTCTTCTCTTTAAGTCAAGAGACTCTTCTCCATGCATTTGGGCCATTGTTGTTGGTCTAAGTTAACAAAGAGACATAAGATCAATTACAGAGGTGCTATTTAATATCATCTTATCATTTATGCAAAGTTAATGCTAGCTTCACAAGAAAAGAAATAGTTGAAACAATGTAAGCAATTCTTTCAACCAGGCTGTTCAGCTTAGGAAATGCAGTTCCCCGAGAAAGCACTGGAGGTGGTTAATTTTTTCTTGAGTAGCTACGTTCTCAAACAGTATGAACATTTCACTTCAACAAGTGCCTTTCTTGTTCTTAACAAAATGTATATTTTTCATATAACATGCTTGCTCAATTCAAACTGATTGTTTCCAATTTGTTTCAGGATTAGAAGACCAGACTATGTTGAACTTATAGAGAAAAACACTACAAAACTATAATTTATATGAAATTAAAAGATGCTTTTTCAAGGATAGAATTCATGGTATACAATTAAAATGCAACTTAACATGCATGAACACACATATGCATGTACACACACTCATATAGTTCTTGGGGAAAGCAGTTAGCTTGTCTCTTGTTTTCCTCAAACTTGTACTGTTGTGTCCTGTTAATTCTACCTGCATACCTGTGTATACATGCACACATGCATAAATATGTGCTTGGCATGTACATGCACATACACACACTTTTAAGTACTTACTCATGTTGAAATCCCTGCAGACTATGTAAGGCTGAAGATCCACTCTCAATTGCACTCTCCTCACTGTCACTTGGAAATTCCAGTGGAGACATGGAGGTGGGATCAACTTTGACTAAAAACAAAGAAAGGGAGTACTGTAGACCAGGATGCGTGCATATCAACAATTATTTTCAGGATTTCCAGTTTGGTCCATATTGAAAAGTTTAAGATGGAAAAATCATTTAAAAAAAAAGAAAGAAAAGGAAGACACTAACTTCTAAACAACATTTTAGCACAGGAAGGAGCAGAGGTGTCTTTGAAAGAAGGGTAGAAGGACTGTTTGTGCATCACCAGAATGTGAGTTTCCCTAGGACCTGATCTGCATCCAGCTCCTAGGAAAGGGTCGGCAGAAAAGACAGGTTTGATGTACTTAGGTTTGATGTATACAGGGTCCACTGAAGTCTCTGACTAGTTCCCTGACTGTCTTGGGAGAACTCCTAGGATAACCCCAACAGTCATGACACTGAAAATTGATTGTAATATCACACATATGGTGGCAGTAAATATTTCAAACCATGTCAGAAGCAACATGCTTTTTATGATCATTTCTGATTATGAACAAAAATAAATGTTGTTCCAGAAAGGGAACTGTGTTGTTGAAAACAACGAAAGAAGGGGCTTAATTTATGCCTTCTTAATTCTGAGCTCACTTCAAATGTTAAATAAGCTTGGTGGCACAGGCCTATAACCCCAGTTATTCAAGAGGCTAATTCGGGAGACTCACAAGTTCAACATCTACTTGGGCATTATGTTTAAGCCAGTTTGAGCAAATTTCTGAAACTGAATCTCATTTTTTTAAAGGTGTGTTTTGTTTTTAAAATCAAAAGAAGGCTGAAGGAATGTAGTTCAGTAGTTGAGTATTTTTTAGTATGTGTGAGATACTCAGTTCAACTACCAGTACTACAAGACATAAATAAATAAATAAATAAATAAATAAATAAATAAATAAGTAAATAAATAAATAAATAGATGGTAGCATATGAAACTCTTCTGAGCAAATTCTCAACCTAGTTGGCTCAATGGATGATCTGTGGTGAAGCACCTACTAGGTGTTTCCCATACCTACTAGGTGATCCCCTATGATGGGGATCTCTGGAGAGGTGAACAGTAACATAACATAATCTTCTAGAGAATTCCAAACTCAGTTAAGGAAAAATATCCTCATACCCTTGAAATCAAATCAAATCTTAAAAGCAAGAAAACCCTAAATGGAAGGTTATAGATGTCAAATAATGGGCTGCACAGGAAACGTAACTATATCGTCTACACTTTTATACAGAGAGCAGGAATAGGAACGCTGAGTTTTCTACCAAAACATTTCTACCTAATGGCACAGAAAAAAGAATGGCACAGTCATCAAGGAAGTTCAAAGAACAGACAATTTTTAGTGGGTGTAAACGTTTTTGTTTTGGTTTGGAATTTAACTCAGTGTTCACATTTTGCATCTTGCTTTAAGACAGCAATATTTTAAATATAATGCTTTAAATTATTTACTATTAGATAATAATATATAAAGAGTCTAGAAAGATACATCGTGTTTCACTCAAGAATGTGAATCTGTTTGAGAAACACGGTCTAAAGGAGATCAAATATATGTTCTTTTGTGACAGGGTCTCTTTATGTAACCAAGACCATAGTGTGACCCAGAACTTGCTCTGTAGTCCAAGGCTAGCCTGGGATTCATAATCTTCCTGCCCAGGCCTCTCAAGTGCTGAGATACATGCCAGGCAAGACACGTGGCTCATTATACATTCTTAAACATTGCACAGAAATTATTTTAAAACCATTTTACAAATTATAATTAAAACGACATCCCTTTGAAACAGTGTCCCTCAAAATTAGAAAAAGGTAAAGAGACAAGATCGAGTGATTCAGACAAGTGACTCCAGGGAGCAGTGAACCCGGGCTCACCTGATCCAGCATTTTTGCCGTCTCCTCCAATGAGTGGGACAGTAATAGCTGCAGGGCTCCCATCTGCAGGCAAACTGGTATAGACCATAGGCAAAGACTGAACCACCAGTGGGATTGTCTTTAGTCCACCCATCTTATTTGGCAAACTGACTGAGGGGATGGTATGAATCACATGTAAAATCGGCTGGCCCCCAGTACCCTGAGAGGAGGCCAGGATAGAGCCTGGTGTAAGAACAGTAGGAATGGCTGCTGTGGTGCCTGTGTCAGGTGATGTGGATACCACCATTGCTTGGGCTGCAGACGGTGGTTTGGGAGGGCGTATCGGAGCTTGCAGCATGCTAGCAGGCTGGAGAGGAGCCTTCGGCTTGTGAAAGGAGAGATCGACTGGTTCCACCTGCGGCAGGTTGAAATCACTAGCCAGTAGTTCTTCTGGGGGCTCAATCTTGATGTCATTTAACAGGGCTGGGTTCTCCATTGAGCTGGCATCCAGGAGTGGTGGAGAAGTCATAGTTCTTCTGTCTACCGTTACAGGAGGATTTCTGATCGGAATAGGGCCAGTGGCCTAAAATAAACAATTACAACAAGGTGATACATCCACCGTTAGTACTGTGAAGAGACACGGCAACAAAGAAAGAAATCTCTACTCTCATGGAAAGCAGACATGATGTTAAAAGGAATGAGACAGTAACACACTAAAGAATAAAAAGGAAAGAAAATGATACTAAGCACCAGTGTTAAATATTAACACTGCAGTATCACACCAATGATTAAAATCCTTTACTTCATTTTTCACAATCACAGATATAAAGTGAAATGCAGTTTTAACTTGAAAAATCCAAGTAAAGGATATTCATTTAGAAAACTGCTCTTCAAAAAAAAAAAAAAAGAAGAAGAAGAAAGAAAAGACAAGAAACTTTTTACACAATCATCTCCAAAAGTATTGTGCTAAGTCCAATGACAGCATTTATGAATAAGGCACAGCTAAGAAGTACGTACTAACTGTAATGCTAGGATAACATGAGTAGCTTATAAGTCATGCCAAAATAAGTGATTTGACACAGGAGCAAGACGTTTCAGAGAAGCAAACAAGGAAGTGGATGTAGCACAGTGGTACAAATCAGATCCCTGGAAGGACAGGGAAAATAAAAGTCGCTGGTTCCATTCCAACACACAAAAAAAGGTTTGTTGGGGTGGGGTAGGGGGTTAGGTAATTTGTTCTATCTAGAAGAAGGTGTTAAGTAGAAAGTGACATTTTATATGAGTCAGAGAATTAATAGGCTTTCTCAGGGAGAAATAAAGAGGTGCGACTAACACTTCTATTTGCAATGGAATGTTAGCAGATGATACGTGTAGAGAATATGATACAGGGTAATTAGTTGACTTTACATGCAAAATTAAATTTTGTTAAGTTCTAAATTGTGGAATATCTACAAAGAAAATGTACAGCTGCATTCCCATCAATTGGGAAGCTGAGGAGGAAGAGGCTGAAGTGAGAGAGGCTGAGCTGAAAAGATCATGAGTTTGAGAGCAGCCTGGGATACACAGTAAGACTTGGACTCAAAATGCATGCAAGCATTTGTGTGCAGGCACATGCAAATGTACACACACACACACTTCCACATACACATTCACACACACAGAGATTGAGAGAGAGACAGAGAGACAGAAACACAGAAAGATACAGAGATACAGCTACATTCCCATGTTCACTGCAAATGTATTCACAATAACAAGACATGTATGAAATCTGTTTAGCAATTGATAAAAGGATAAAAATGAACTACATATACTTGATGGAATATTATTCATTCTCAAAAGGAATACAGTATTGCCATTAGTTCCACATAGACGTAATTGGGGATCTTTATATTATTATTATTATTATTTTGGTTTTTCAAAACAGGGTTTCTCTATATAAAAGCCCTGGTTTTCCTGAAACTCACTCTGTAGACCAGGCTGGCCTCCAACTCAGAGATCCACCTGCTTCTGCCTCCTAAGTGCTGAGATTAAAGTTGTGTGCCACCACCATATAGCTGAGATCTTTATTTTTAAATAAAATAATGGAGGCACAGAAAAGTATCACATGATCCTACTCATGTGTGGAATCTCATAAAGGCTCAATTTATACAGGTTGGGAATGGAAAAAGAGACTACCAGAGCTTAGGGACATTGGCAGGAAGGATGGGCAAAGAATGATCAATAGGAACTAGCTGTTGTTTGATAAAGCAAAGAACCCTGGAATCCTTTCACACAGCATATTGTGTGCTACATACAACACTGGGCCAGAGAGATAGTTCAGCCATTACAAATGTTCACTGCTATGGGAGAAGACCTGGTTTCAGTTCTCAGTACCCACATGGCAGCTCACAGGCACCAGTAATTTCAGTTCAGGGGCACTCAATGTCCTCTTCTGCCTTCAAACCCACTACATGCATATGTATTCATGCAGGCTCACATAGACACAAATAAACAACAATTTAAGAAAGAGAAGAAAAGATTTTGAAAATTTTCTTAATAAAATAATGTTTGAGGAAATGAAAATGTTTAACATAAGCTGCACATTATTCAACGTATAGAGACATTGAAACATTATATGGCACCAATAATGTATATGAACTTTGTTTTAAATTCAGTTAAAAGAAATTTTAAAAATTCGAATAAATAGTCATTGAATAAGCAATTAAACACACAAAATCCCAACCTAATTATAATATTTCTAAAATTAAATCAAATCAGATATCAAGGATGCTGTGTTGTGTGTATACAATAGCCAAGCAAGATAAAACATGAAAATGGCCTTAGAGATGGCAATGTCACTTAAGCCAATAATCAGAGCAAGCCTTTAGTCTCTGACAACATGATACTGGAGTTATGAAAGTTTTAACTATAAGAAATGTTCAAAATGGCTTTTGATAGAAAACCGAGGTAGTCTTCAGTTCTATATTTGGAAAGAAAGAAAAAAAAGAGGGTTCAAGAAAAGGCTGGGTAATAGAAGAGTAGAGTGACATTAACAAAACTATTTCAATAAGATTTACCTTTCTGCTCAATAACAGAGAATAGTGTAAGAGAAGTAATACTGCATTTAAAGACACCAGAAAAGAAACAAGAACCATGTTGGTAAGACATTTGGAGAAAGGTGACTACTGACTGAACATATGATGGTATTAAAGAGCTTTTATTAAATATAAATGTGATGATGGTACCACAGTAGTAACTACATTTTTTAAAATGATGACAGAAAATAAGGATCTGAATTCCGAAAGGGATTAGAAATATGGAGAGACAGTGTTCCCTTACTGTGACATCATTTACAGACTACCTCCCAAGAGCATTCTTGAAAATAAGTAAGGGCACACAAAAAATAATCTCTACTCAACACCTCCAGAACTTAGCCAGACTGCCATGTGTTTTTTCTCTTCTGGTTGCTGAGATATTGTTTTCTTGAGTTGCAAGCCCCTATCTCAACTCAGGCCTGTTTTAATATTTTTTTTTTCATTGTGTTTCTCCATATGATTTCTCCCATCATTTTATAAGCATCTAATGCTATCCATAATTCATGTGTGGATTAATGCCCTTTGTGAAAAGGGGGTCAGTAAAATCCTTTTTAACAGGAGCAGGTGTGGAGTCAGATGAAGATTAGAGGGATGAAATTACCCAAAACTGCTTTACTGGGACTAAAGAGATGGTTCAGTGACTAAGAACATTTGGTACTCATGGAGAGGATTTAGGTTCAGTCCCCAGCACCCACATCAGGTGGCTCACAATTGTCTGTAACTCCAGTTTGAAGAGATTCAATGTTCCCTTCTGGCCTCTGTGGGCACATGCGCACTCATGGTGTTCACACAGAGAAACAGGCCTGCACATATGTGTGCGTGTGCGCGCGCGCGCGCGCGCGCACACACACACACACACAGACTTTTAAAAGATACCATTTTACTAAACGCAACTTTACTGACCTCTGCATTGTTCAAATTGATTTAAGCTACCATTTTTCCCCTACATTCTATCTGTTTCTACCTAACTAGCTTCATTCCCTGGTATAAGAAGTAGAATCAAAAGAATCTATAAGCAGAGTAGGAAGGCCATCCATTTCCATAGTGTTTTTACCATGCATTTTGATGATACTGAGGAAGGCACTATAATAGGAGCATAAGTTGCTAGATGTAATCGTTTCTCCTTTTTTTTTTTCTTTTTCAGAAGATTTACTTTTGTCTTTATGTAGACATGTGTGGGTATGTGCATATAGGCATAGGTGCCTGTGGAGGCCAGGTGCAGGGGACTGAACCTAAATCCTCTCCATGAGCACCAAAAATGCTCTTACCTATCAAACCATCACAAAGGCCCAATAGTGCAATTCGCAATAACTTCATTGCTCTAATCTTCACCTGACTCCACACCTGCTCCTGCTAACAAGATTTTCCTGACCCCCCTTTCACAAAGGGCGTTACTCCATATATGAGTTATGGCTAGCATTAGGTGCTTATGAAATGATGGAAGAAAGCAGATGGAGAAGCACAGTGAAACTGAATTCCCTGGACCAGGAGTTACGCATGATTGTGAGCTGCCTGATACAGGTGCTAGGAACTGAATTCAGGGTCCTCTGCAAGCACATTGTATGCTATTAACTACTGAGGCACCCTCTGCCCTACACACAATATTTTCTATAATAAGACCATTGGTGTTGATGTATAAATAGACACAACAAGGAAGCACCTAGTTAATATTTTTAATGGATTTTCTAGGGTCTATGCTTTAGGCCTAAAATTCTAATGAAGCCAAAACTCTGAGTCTTAAATATCAAACAAAGACTATTTTGTAAATTTCCTCTTTTGCCAAGGCCCTTTCTAGGACAAAGGGTGCTGCCAATGATAACACTATCAACATGAGGGCTTGAGCTGAGCTGGCACTTTATCAATAATAACTCATTTTACTGAAAACATTCAAGACTATCCAAAACAAAAACTGAACAAAGAAATTATAGAAATGAATATATACTTATTACTTTAATGACAGATAATGTTACAGGCCTTGTTCAAATAATCCATCCTGAGTTGTGCTTCTATAGACCAAGGCTGCTTTGTGGTTTGTCAAATTTTCACCAAAACTGTCTGCTATGGCATTTAAATCATTGTTCTCTCTTGCTGTTGCCACATGGTTTGAAAGAAAATGTTAGAAGGTGGTTATTTAGATCTTAGTGAATAAATAGCTTCCTCAAAGAACATCATTACATTTTCCATGTGAACATAGTGATTTTATGTGTATTAGTGATATGGAAATAAAGCTGGCCTATACCAAGAATTTCCTTATACAAGCAAGTGTCTTAAGAAAATATACTATGGGGCTAGAAAGATGGCTCAGAGGTTAAGAGCACTGGCTGTTCTCCCAAAGGTTCTGAGTTCAATTTTCCGCAAACACATGGTGGTTCACAACCATCTATAATGAGCTGTGGTGCCCTCTTCTGGACTGCAGGCACACATGCAGAATACTGCATAAATAATAAATAAATCTTAAAAAAAAAAGAAAAAATACTATACTTGAAAGCAGCCATTAAGGCTCTTTCTTACTTTTCTTTGTGGCTTAAAGATAATCATTCCATATTTATTCACTAGCATAAGCAATGCTTTTGCTTGACAGTACCTTTTAGATATGATCAAAATACTTTTAGTAAGAATCTTCATGTGCAGTATGATTTATCCTGTACTTTATATAAAACAATCACTATGGTAAAAAAAGAAAAAATAAACAACAAAAACCCTTGTTTATTTTCTCGTTCTACACAGCATGCTATAGTTGGAGATTCTAAAGAAGAGTAATGTAAGAATGAGCCCTAGAATTTGGGTGACTCACTGGGATGACTAAGGATAGGCTCTGAATTCTATTCTTCACTGAATACAATAACCACAGGTTTGAAAACTCATGAAAATTGATGTAAAGCTCCACTGTGAAATTTTTCTCCTTAACTCCCTGTTTTCCTTCTTCAATATTGTGGACCAGTTTCAGGTTTTGAGTGTTCTCTAGTCAATAATTAACCACTCTTCAGAGAAGAGAATGGTTACTTTCCCTATTTGTTATTTTAAGCTTAAAGACACAGCTTTCCAGGATTTCTGATTCTTTGAAGAAGTCTGTGTGGAAACTTGGGAATGGTTTGAAAGATGTTTTACTTCCCATAGTTCTCCTTAAATGCCCAGGATCCTAATCAGGCTTTAAAAAAGAATATTTGAGTCTTCATTTTTCTTAAGTTCATTATTGACAAATTACCAGAGATCACGGAGGAAGGAAATTTGACAACAAAATCTAGGAAAAGGTGGTCACTTTCATAAATATTTAAGCTCTTGAACATTTGATGAAGACAGCTTTGGCTTACAGAGAGTAAGGGAAATCAAGTGAGGAAACCTAAACTGTTACTTTTCATTTATTTGAAATGGCTCAGATGTGGAGCTTTAAAGCAGAAAGGCAAGACAAGAAAGAAAATGAAAGAACAAAATACTGCAGGCAGCACAGTAAGTAGAAAGGAGAGGAAGGAGTGTTGTCATGGTAACAAGATAAAACCCAGGCTCCTCCCCAAGAGAAAGATAAAAGCTGTTTTTGTACACAGGTCTCTTCTAGCTTTGCTCTGGGTTTAGACTAATCATTTTCATGCCTGGGTGCACTTGTGTGTGCATACGCATATATTATGCACGTTCATTATTTTGGTCGAAAAGCCAATTTAACCCTCTGAAATTCCAATCCTTCTCCAGTAGTGCCATGATGTGTTTCAGTATTAGAGAAAAATGGGTGGAGATGAATATTATTAAAAAGCTAAATTTAATCTAAACCTAGAGAATATTTGAATCTTACATCCCCCATCATCTAAACAGCATTAGCAAATAAAGCACTATCAGACAATACCTCTTTGTATGAACTAATGAGCAAGACAAATTTAAGAGACTAGAATACTAACGAAAACACCCAGAAAAAAACAATAAGATCAGAAATGAATACACCTGTAATCCCAGAACTCAGAAGGCTGAAGGTAGATGTTCCTTTCCAAGCTAACCTAGACTACATAACAAGAGCCTTTCCCAAAAAACAAAAACAGAGAGGAAATCACAGAATATACATATGCACATATATACTGTATATGTATGCACAGATAAATTCTAAGTATTTGCTTACTATGCAGCATGGAAATATTAGGACCTAGCTTTAAACTTAAAAAAAAAAAGAAAAACAAAGAAATGATTTCTTTTTAATGTATGTTTTCTTTTCATGATAGACCATCAAATTATTTTAATAACTATATATATATATATATATATATGTATTAGAAAAGTTACATATTATACTGAGCTGAAGAGTGGTCACCCAAAAAAGATTTGCCCACATCCTAGTGCCCAGAATTAATAAATATCACCAGTATGGGGAAAAATCATTGCAGGTAGAATATGATTTTTTGTTTTTGTTTTTTTAAGACAGGATTTCTCTGTGTAGCTTTGGCTGTCCTGGAACTCACTCGGTAGACCAAGCTGGTCTCAGACTCATGGAGATCCACCTGCCTCTGCCTCCCAGGTGCTGGGATTCAAGGCATGCACCACCACTGCTAGGCGAAATTAAGGATCTTAAAGCAACCATCCTAGATTACCTAGAGGATGGAATTTAGTGGTCAGTATCTTTATAGGAAACACAAAATAAGGTGCTGTGAACACATAGTCAGATACTACAGTGATAGATGTGTGAAAAGACAAGTAACCTATTCTCTGGCATGCACAATTTGATAGTCCAGAACAATGGAACAACTTTCTCTGAAGACTTCTGCTTCTAGGTTTCTTAAAGAATGGATTTCTGTTATCTTATTACCCATAATAGGCAGCTCACAACCACCTGTTAACTGCAGCTCTGAGGGGATCCAAGGTCTCTGGCATACAAGGGTTCCTGTGTTCAAATGCACACAGCCACGTAAAGACACACATTTACATTCAATTTAAAAAGCAAATCTTAAAAGAGGAAAAAATAAGCAAGAAATGTTAGTTTTAAGTGACAGAATAATAACTAAAGATAGTAAATGTGAAGTTGAGGAGGTAAAAATCATCGATAATAAGATGTGAGTTATTTGCATGCTCCCACTGACAATACAGAACAGTAAATGAATGGAACTACATGAATGACTGATATAAATAAATTAGTATTCCAGGAGTATGAATGTACTAGGGATTTATAGGCATTAAAATGCCAGGGAAATTTTTATAGTAGAGACAGAATTAAAATCTGGACTCCCAAATGTGGTGGGGATTGGACAGACTCACTTAGCCATAGTCCCAGTAAACAAAAAGAAGTTTAAGAAAATATGTCATTGAAAATCTCTTTATATTTTGGAATAATTAATTATCTACTTGATGTTCATAGATCTGGCTTTTTCACCTAAGAAACAGAATCTCATTCAGTATATTTAGTTTTATAATAGTCATCTGAAGCCAACTCTTTCGGCTATATCAGAGGCACAAAGTCTAGAATGTGTATATTCACAATGGTGTATATTTTGTGCCTTGAAGAACTTTGGAAAGTGTCTCAGAAAACCTAAAAAAAAAAAAAAAAAAAAAACCAAACAAACAAAAAAAAGAAAATCTCTTTAAAATTTGTGTGTTAGATATCATTATGGAAATGCTGTTCATTTAAGGATGTGGCAGTACTGACAGAGTTAAGTAGGAGAATGATTATTTGCAGGTGATATCTAGCTATTGAGGGGCAAAGTTCCTTGATGCAGCTTACTTTCAAAAGTGAAATGGTGTATGTGTGTATGAGAAAGAGAACAAAATATGTAAAATATTAACAGTCAAAGGATGTACACAGGAAGAGACATGCATGACATGATAAGACACCGACACGTTTTAACAAAGAGATTCCACTTCAATAAACAACTAGAAACTAGAAACAAAAGAGTATGTCAGCCAAATGCTCCTTTGTATTGGGTATGACTACAGAAATCCAGAAAACGGAAAGCTGCATGTGTGTCCTCAGTTAGAAAGCTTTGTTTTAGTATTATTCTGTATTACTATGACCAAGCTCCAAGAATATTTTGCAGCAACTAGCAAGTTCCTTTTGTTGTTGTTTTAGAGAAAGGATTTCTTTGTGTATCTTGGCTGTCCTGGATTTTCTTTGTAGATCAGGCTGGCCTCTAACGTACAGTGATCTGCCTGCCTCCGCATTCCTGAGTGCTGGGATTACAGGTGTGTGCGACCAACTAGCAAGTTTTTGATATATTAATCATTTCTGAATGGCAGCAACCACAAAAATAAACAAAATATTAAATTCAATCTAACATTAAAATACTACAAAGGAGTCTCATCCAAATGTATATATAACTTAAATCCAATTGTATACCATCTACCAATCATTCATTGTTTAAAAATAGCACTTATTAGTTGGCCAATATACTGTGATATACACTGCAATTCCAAACTTGATTGGAAGAAGGAAGAACCTAATTTCAAGGCCAGCCTGGTCTACATACTGAGCACCAGGCCAACAAGAGCTATATACTGAGGACTGACCTCAAGAAAACAAAAAGATACACACACACACACACACGCAAACACACACACAACATATATATGGAATATATGACTCCTAAATTAAGTAACAGAATACCATTACTACTGTGACCAAAAGAATCACATGTACTATATATACAAATTTGGAAAGTGAATTTCATGCTATTTTGAAAGATTTTTCAAGGTAATTGTGAATGTATTTGGGGAGTGCTAATATGCCTTACAACTCAACCCTGAACAACCAGGCATTATATCATGCCTATAATCCAAGAACTCAAGAGCCTGACAGGAGGATTGCTGTGTTTGAGGATGCCTCAAGTTAGACACCAAGTTCTGGCCCAGCCTATCTCAAAAATCAATTCACATCACTCAAAGCTAATTTTCTTTTCTGTACAATGTGAATATCAAGACCATAAGCTAATGTTATATGACAACTTGGTTGAATTACAGTTTCAGGTGGCTGGTTGAACATGTTTCTAAATGTTTCTGTTTGTTTTGAGACAGGGTCCCACTATGGAACTTGATATGTAGACCAGGCTGGCCTTGAACTCACAGAGATGTGACTACCTCTACCTCCTGAGTGTTAGGATTAGAGACATGGGATACCACAACCAGTTTCACCACCCCCTTCTCCCCATAAGTCAAATATTTTAGGGTGAGAATTCAAGATGGCTGCACCAAGTACATGCTGTATCTGATCAGCAGAGCAGCAGTGACTGCACAACAACTAACAGACCAAACGGTGGGCCACAAAAACTACAAGCGATTGTGTTTCCCAGGTGAGAGGAAACCCCACAGTATGGGAAGCAATCGGTCGGATCTCAGGTCACCCAGCTAAACCCCAGAAGAGTTCCCGGGTTCCCTATAGGTGCTTAGTCGCCAGCCCAGAGCCACACACCTCTGTGCTCTGATCATGGTCCCAGACTGTATTGTGGGCCCCACAACACCAGAAACTGGGTTTCCCAGTCAAGTGGAAACCCCACAGTGAAGGAAACAATGAGTCTGACTGACCTCAGGTCACCTACCAAGCCTCCTGAAAAAGTTCCAGTGTTCCTGGGTTATAGTAGGTGCTCAGTAGCTAGCCCAGAGCCATACGCCTGCATGTACCACTAGCTACTCACCATCCCAGACAAAACTGTGGGCTCCAAAATACCAAAGACTGGGTTTCCCTGTGGAGAGGAAATCCCATGGTAAAGGAAGGAATTGGGTCCCACCTTGGGTCACACAGCTAATCCCCCAAAAAGTTCCTGGGTTCCAGCCCTCTGACCACATGCCTGTGTGCTGCACTCACCAACCACTGATTATCTCTTGGGTACAGGGGCACAGAGCTCCAACCTCAGACTTACGGGCTCCTGGGACCAACAGGATCAGCCTAGCTGGTGCTCCAAAGCTCAACCTGTCTCTCTAGTGAAATTTATCAAATACTGGGGATCCCTGGTTCTTCCAGAGGGCTGTGCCCAGCAAAAACATTATGATCAGCAACAGCTCACTAAATTCAGAGCAAGAAAGCTGGAGTTTTGGTGAAAGGAAAGCTCTTGGGCTCCTAAGGACCCCAGATAGGCCACAGGACCATATACCTAAGGTGAGCTGTGGCAATTCTCTAAGAAGCACAGGCCATTCAGTGACCACACACAAAAAGCTGACGAGGGCTCTTTTAGGAACAGTTATCTTCCTGACAAGAGGATTTCCGCCACCAACCCGGCACCCCCCAGGACTCCAGTAGGCACCAGACCAGAAACTAACAGCCAACACCTGAGATAGCCAGATGGGTAAAGGCCAGCATAAAAAAAACAATCAACAAAAGCCAAAGCAATACAGCATCTCCCCAACCCAGTTGTCCAAGGGCAAGCAACCTGGATACCCTAACACAGTGAAATTCAAGAAAATGAGCTTAATTCTATGCTTATGAAGATGATAATGGAGGAAACGAATAAAATCCTTAAAGAAATACAAGAAGATAAAGTCAAAGAAGTTATGGCCATCTGTAAAGAAATACAGGAAGATATAGCCAAAGAGTTTGTGGCCTTTAGAAAGGAAATAATTAAATTACTGAGAGAAATGAAAGAAACAGAGGAAAGTTCAAGCAAACAGATGAAGGAATTGAAGGGAAAGCAAGAAAATACAAACAAACAGGAAATCAACAAAATGGTTCAAGATCTGAAGCTGGAAATATAAACATTAAAGAAAACACAAACAGGAAATCATGGAGAGGGAGAACTTAGGGAAGAGAACAAGAACTACAGAGGTAAGCATATCCAACAGATTACAAGAGATGGAAGAAAGAATCTCAGTTATTGATACAACGAAAGAAATCAATGCATCCATCAAAAAATGTAAATCTAAAAAATTCCTGACACAAACCATCCAAGAAATCAAGGACAACATGAAAAGATGAAACCTAAGAATAATAGGAATAGAGGAAAAATATCTCAAAGGGCCAGAAAATATTTTCAACAAAATCATAGAAGAAAAATTTCCCAACTTAAAGGATACTCCTATAAGCATACAAGAGGCCACAGGACACCTAATAAATTAGACCAGAAAAGAAAATTTTCCTGACACAAAATAATCAAGACACTAAATACAAAGAACACAGAAAAAATACTTAAAGCTGCATGGGAAAAAAACCAAATAACATATAATGGCAAACCCATCAGAATCACAGATGATTCTCAACAGAGACTATGAAAGCCAGAAGGGTCTGGACCGACATCACCCAGACCCTAAGAGAACACATAGGTCACCACAGTCTACTATACCCAGCAAAACTCTGAATCATCATAGATGGAGAAAATACAATGACAAATACAAATTTAAACAGTACCTACTCACATCCCAGCCTTACAGAAGATACTAGGAGGAAAATTAAAACCTAAGAAGGCTAACTACCCCCAGGAAAACACAGGATCTAAATAACTTCACTACACAAAACTAAAAGAGCCAAGCACACAAACACACTAGCACAACAAATATCAAAATCAAAGGATCTAACAGTCACTGGTCATTAATCTCTCTCAATATCAATGGACTCAACTCTACTATAAAAAGACACAGACTAACATAATGGATGCATAAAGAAGACCCAACAATCTGTTGCATACAAGAAACACACCTAAGTCACAAAGATAGACATTACCAGAGAGTAAAGGACGGGAAGATCGTTTTTCAAGCAAATGGACCCAAGAAGCAAGCAGGAATAACAATTCTTATATCAAAGTAGACTTTCAACCAAAATTAATCAAAAGAGATGGGGAAGTTCACTTCATATTCATCAAAAGAAAATTCCACCAAGAAGACATATTAATTCTGAACATCTATGCCCCAAATACAAGGGCACCTACATTTGTAAAAGAAACATAAATAGAACTTAAACCACAAATAGATCCTCACATATTAATAATGGAAACTTCAACACCCCATTCATATCAAATGAAACAGAAACTAAACAAAGAAACGATGGCTCTAACAGATGTCATGAATCAAATGGACCTAACAGACATCTACGGAACTTATCACCCAAACACAAAAGAATTTACCTTCTTCTCAGGAACTCATGGAACCCTCTCCAAAACAGACCATATAGTTGGTCACAAAGCAAGCCTCAACAGATAGAAGACCCAAATAACCCCTTGTATCCTATCAGACCACTATGGACTAAAGCTAGAACTCAATGACAGAAATAGCAAAAAGCCTACACACACACATGGAAACTGAACAACTCTCTACTCAGTGACAGCTGTGTCAGGGAAGAAATAAAGAAAGAAATTAAAGGCTTCCTAGAATTCAATGAAAATGAAGGTACAACATACCCAAACCTAAGGGACACAATGAAAGTAGTGCTAAGAGGAAAGTTGATAATACTAAGTGGCTTCATAGAGAAATTTGAGGCATTTCATTCATACAAGCAACTTAATAGCTCACCTGAAAACCCTAGGGGGAAAAAAGAAGCAGACATACCCAAAATTATTTCCAGATGGCTGGAAATAATCAAACTCAGGACTGAAATCAGTAAGTTAGAAACAAAGAGAACAATTCAAAGAATCAACGAAAGCAAGAGCTGGTTGTTTGAGAAAATCAACAAGATAGAAAAACCATTAGCCAAGCTAACTGAAAGGCAGAGGGACAGTATACAATTAAAAAATTCAGAAATGAAAAGGGAGACATAGCAACAGACACTGAGGAAATCTAAACAATCATTAGGTCTTATTTCAAAATACTTTGTACCACAAAATTTGAAAATCTAAATGAAATGAAAAAATTTTCGATCAATTCCAGGTACCAAAGCTGGATCAAGACCAGGTAAATAAATTAAATAGTACTATATTCCTTAAAGAAATAGAAGCAATCATCAAATGTCTCCCATCCAAAAAAAAGCCCAGGGCCTTATGGTTTTAGCACAGAATTCTATCGGACCTTCAAAGAAGAGCTAACATCAATTTTCTGCAAGCTAGTCCACAAAATAGAAATAGAAAAAAAAAATATCAAACTAATTATATGAAGCCGCAGTAATCTTGATACCTAAACCTCACAAGGACCCAACAAAGAAAGAGAATTTCTGTCTAATTTCCTTTTTGAACATTGGTGCAAAAACACTCAGCAAAATACTTGCAAACCGAATCCAAGAACACATCAAAGAAATCACCCACCATGACCAAGTAGGCTTCATCCCAGACATGCAGAGGTGGTTCAATATACAAAAATCTATCAGTATAATCCACCACATAAACAAACTAAAAGGAAAAAAAAAAAACTCGATGTCCTTAGATGCTAAAAAAAAAAAAACGCTTGACAAAATCTGCCACCCCTTTAATGTTCAAAGTTTTGGAGAGGTCAGAGATACAAGGTACTTACCTAAATATAGCACAGGCAATATACATCAAGCCTATAGCCAAGTCAAACTAAATGGAGAGAAACTTAAATCAATCCCACTGAATTCAGGGACAAGGTAAGGCTGCCCCCTCTCTCCTTATCTCTTCAACATAGTACTTGAAGTCCTAGTTAGAGCAGTAGGACAACTAAAGGAGATCAAGAGGATACAAATCAGAAAGGAAGAAGTCAAAGTATCACTATTTGCAGATGATTTAGTATATATGAGTGGCCCCCGAAAGTCTACCAGACAACTCCTTCAGCTGATAAACACCTTCAGAAAAGTGGCTGGATACAAAATCAACTAAAAAAAATCAGAAACCCTACTGTATATGAAGGACAAACGGGTTGAGAAATAAACTAGGAAAACGACACCCTTCACAATAGCCACAAATTACTTAAAGTACCTTGGTGTGACTTTAACCAAGCAAGTGAAAGACCTGTATGAATAGATCTCCAAGTCTCTGAAGAAAGAAAGAAATTGAAGAAGTAATCATGATGGAAAGATGTCTGATTCTCATGGATCAGTAGGTTTAACATAGTAAAAATGGCCATTCTACCTAAAGCAATCTACAGATTCAATGTAATTCCCATTAAAATACTAACACAATTCATTACACACCTTAAAAGAACAATTTTCAATTTTATATGGAAAAACAGAAACCCAGAATAGCTAAAACAATCCTGTACAATAAAAGATCTTCCGGAGGTATCTCCATCCCTGATCTCAAGCTGTATTATAGAGCAACTGTAATAAAAACTGCATGGTACTGGCATAGAAACAGACTGTTAGATCAATGGAATCGAATAGAAGACCCAGAAATAAACCCACATTTTTATGCATTCTTATGATTTTTGACAAAGAAGCTAAAACCACACAGTGGAAAAATGATAACATCTTCAACAAATGGTGCTGGTCTAACTGGATGTCTGCATGTAGAAAAATGCAAATAGATCCATATTTATCACCCTGCACAAAACTAAAGCCCAAGTGGATCAAAGACCTCAACATAAAACCAGATCACTAAATCTGTTGGAAGTAAAAAGGGGGAACAGCCTCAAACTCATTGGCACAGGAGACAACTTCCTGAACAAACACTAACAGCTCAGATTCAAAGAACAATAATTAATAAATGGGACCTCATGAAACTGAAAAGCTTCTGTAACACAAAGAACACTATCAATAGAACAAACGACAACCTACAGAATGAGAAAAGATCTTCACCAAACCTACACCTGGCAGAGGGCTAACATCCAAAATATATAAATAACTTAAGAAATTAAACACCAACAAAACAAATAATCCAATTAAAAATGGGGTACAGAGCTAAGCAGAGAATTCTGAACAGAGGAACACCGAATGGCTGAAAAATACTTAAAGAAATGCCAGAATCTGGAAACAACCTAGATATTCCTCCATGGAGCAATGGATACCGAAATTTTGGTACATTTACACAATGGAATACTACTCAGCTATTATATACAAGGAAATCATAAAATTTGTAGGCAAATGGATGGAAATAGAAAAGATTATCCTGAGTGAGGTAACCCAGAAACAGAAAGACATGCATGGTATACTCACTTATATGCTGATATTAGCCATTTAATATAGGATAAACATACTAAAATCTATAGAACTATAGAAGCTAAACACTAAGGAGGACCCTCGGGAGGATCTCATTCAGAATGGCAAACAGGATAGACAACAGAAGCAGTGGAAGAGAGGGAACAGGATGGGAGCCTACTATAGAGGGTCCTCTGAAAGGCTTCAACCAACAGGGGATTTAAACAGATGCTGAGACTCACAGCCAAACTTTGGGGCAGAGTGTAGGGAGTCTTATGGAAGAATGTGGGAACAGAAGGATTTGAAAGGATCAGGTGCCCCACAAGAAGACCAACAAAGCTAAAAACACTGAGCCCAGGGACTGATGAAACAACCAAGGACTATGCATGGAGAGGACCTAGACCCCCTGCTCAGATGTAGTCGATTGGCAGCTTAGTCTCCATGTGGATTCCTGAGTAAGGGGAGCAGGAGCTGCCTCTGTCATGTATTTGATTGCCTGCTCTTTAATCACTTTCCCCTGGTGATATGGCCTGGCAAGGCCACAGTGGAAGAGGATCCCAGCAGTCCTGGTGAGCCTTGCCAAACTATGGGCAGATGGGGACAGGAGGAGAACTCCCCATTTCAGAGGACGAGGAGAAAAGGATAGGGGGAAAGAGGGAAGAAATGTGGGGCTGAGAGGAGCTGAGCAAGGAGACTTCAATCAGGATATATAATGAACAAATTGTGAAAAAAAATAAAGTACTAAATTTATTTTTACATAAGACAAATATTTTAAATCACTGTTGGAATAAACCACTTTTATAAAGTGAAGAGGCATCAATCAATTATTAAAGACCCTAATAAAACTAAGCACCCTAGATATACCTGGGGAGATGAAATTCCAATTGAGAAAGTTTTTCCATCAGATTGGTCTGTGAGCAGGTAGTGGGGGCATTTCTTAATGTTTGATTTTGGATGGGCCATCACTGGGCAAGTGAAGCCTGGGTTGCAAGCAAAGAAAGGGAGGAGAAACAAGCTTGTTTCTCAGTGGCCTCTGCTTCAGTTCCTGCCTCCAGATTCATGCCTTGATTTTCCTTGACTGTGAACTACAAACAAACAACCCTTTTTCTCCTTGTGTTGCTTTTTAGTCACGCTCTTTATCATAGCAACAGAGAAGCAAATTAGGACACTGAGACTAGTTTTTATGGTGAAAGAGAGAATTGCTTTTTTCCCCTTTTGTTTTGATTTTTTTGACAGGATCTCTTTACACCAGCCCAGGCTGGATTATAGACCTGCATCACTGTGTGTGTTGCAAGAATTCTTCTGCCAGCAGTGGTTGAAGACTTGACCTGGAGCTCTGTGTATTCTGCTGATCTAGTCCATCAGGTTTTGGACTTATCATACCTCTATAATGACAGGAGTCAATTTCTTTAAAATGATACACAAACATATAGTTCTTCACACACACACACACACACACACACACACACACACACACACACACACTAGTATTATTAGCCAGGGTTCTCCAGGGAAACAGTTAACAGGGAAATAGAGTCAATGGGCTGTTTCCTTAGAGAGCCCAAATACACTGTTCAACAAGGCTACTGAAAAAAATTAAATAAAAAATAAAAGTACACAGCTTTCCCCATACCTGAAATATGAGATAGTGCTAAATAAATGGTCGTAGTTCTTCACCGAAGACTATAGGAATAATATGAAACTGCTTCTTCAAGGCCAGATGGACTCCTAAGTTGAACCTCAAATGAAGACATTCAAATAATTCTGGGAAATCTATCTTCCTTTATCCCTTCTCAATTCCCATACATGGCATTTGAAAATAAAGCTTCAGTTCTACAATATTTGAGAGACAGATATTCTACACACAAAGCTTACCTGTTTGAATACCTGCATTGAAGCTCTTTGTGAATTAAATTGGACTCCCACGGTGTTTATGAGTTGATCCATGCCTGGAAAAGATAAAAGGGGAAAATAGCTTTTAGAACAATATTGACCCCATTGTAGGCATAGAGTGTGACATGTACACTTGGTTTCACCTGTGTGTCCTCTATAACAGTTTTTTAAAACTAATTTTATTCTAAAAACTCATTAAGACATTCCAAGTTAATCTACTTATAGAAAATATCATTACATGTCTCCAACACTAGCTACCAACTTCCTATATATAAGTATTTCCCAACAGACCAAGCATGGTTAAAAGCAGTTTTCATCTTCCTCTGTCAATAGCTGTCCATATTATGAAGAGATGGTGTTAATAGCTTCATTCTAACAGCTTCAACCATCAGTTATCCCACAAATAGTACCTATGTTTTCCTCTGCCAAAGATTTTGTTTGATTTATCTACAGTTCAATTTCACTGGAGAGAAAAACAGAGGCAAAAAAGGCAAAACTTACAGTTTGCCTACAAATTAGCTAGTCAGATTTCAGATGACACACATGCTTCCTCAACCTTGCATTGTCTTAACCTGTAGGAATTGAAGACCAGACAGTAGATAACTTGTAATTTGTTCTTACTAGAAATAAAGACTACTCAAGTACGCTATGACTGCAAAGAAACAAAACAAAACAAATTCTTCAACACTCCTACAGGTTTTCTGGGCAGCAACCAATCATGCTCTTCTAGCTATTGAGTGGTCCACTTCTGGATTATAAGAGAATTATCTAACCTAACACTTTTCCTGCTATTACACCTCTTCTCCCAATTTAGGAATTGGAAAACTCTTAGCTCTCACTTCACGTTAATGGCACCACTTGTGTGTTTCATACATAACCTCTTCAATTTTATTTCACGCTTTCCTACATTTTCCCAAGTCTTGTTCTTAATAATAAAAAAAAAGTGCCCTCCTGCTTCCTTCTTTATTCACTTTTTCTTCTGTAAGAGTAAGACCAGTGTTTTACACTACAGCCTAGAATAGCCTGGAACTTACTGCAGCTCAGCCTGGTCTCAAACACAAGCAATCCACTTGCCTTACCCTCCCAAGTGCAGGGATTGCAAACATAAAATACCACATCTGAGTCCTTGCTTCTTTTTTGTCATTATTGTAATAAACATTCAGAAATTTGTTGAACATCTACCATAATTTCAGTCATTGTTTACTTTTTTGTGTTGATGTATCTTGGCTCCAAATATAAAAATCACCCTCTTCCTACTGAATTTTTTGACAGGCTCACTATGTTGTTGCACAGGTTAGCCTCAAACTCATAACTATGACCCATGCCTTGCCACCATTACTATTACTAAACTTTGTAATAGTAACAAATTGGGATTTCTAAGCTCCTTTTGATAACAGTAATAGCACCAGCCCATTGATTATTTTAGGATTTTTTTAAATAAGTGTACAAGTGTTCACCAATATTCTCTTCTCTTTTTTCTATTTCCTATTTAAGCTCCTCTCTGTATTCCTACCACTTAGCAGAGTGTCATGACCAGTGAATGAATGAATGTCCACTGGAATGCAGATAGAGGCATATACAGAACCATATCTTTAACTCTTAAAAACCAAACCCACTTCTGAAAGTTCTGATGACAATTTTTAAAAAGCCAGTAAACTATTTCTTGCCCTATCTATATTACACATTTTTAGTCAAATGGCATAAAGGGGATATCTGACAATTGAAAATGCCTCAACTGGGCCATGCATGGTACACACTTTTAATCCTAGCACTCAGGAGGGAGTAGGAGGAAGGCAGATCTCTATGAGATTGAGGACAGCCTGGTCTACACAGAAAGTTCTGAGCCAGTAATAAGACCATGTTCACTGGGACCAATGATCACTGATACAAGCTTAATAAGGGCCTAGTTCCTTAATAGCATAGAACATTTGGATAATGGAAATAATATCTCATATGCATCTACATAGCATTACAATAGGTGAAGGGACAATTTTCATATAATTTCCATTTCATTTCACAGATAATTAATTTGGAGGTCCTAGTTCTCAGAGTTTATTAGTATTAGAATCAGTAGAAAGTCTTATCCTCTGAGTCAAATTATAATATTCCTTGTCATTTTACAGCACCCTGAATCTGATGAATACCTTCTTTATAAAAATAAATCTCCTAAAAGGATAATTTGGGTAACAGTCTAATTGTCAAGGAGAACCTTGAACATATATCATTTCTTTTTAACTACTGACAAATATAATATTCTGGAACTAGTAAAAATGAAAAAGCATTCCATTAGAATTTTGAGATTCCAGATTTTTCTAAGTATCCCCTATATTTTTATTACCAGAAAAATAATTAAAGCACACTTACATTTCCCACATTGTTTTATTATATGTCTTGTACCAAAATAGTCATGTTAGTGCTGGAAAGGGGTTTAAGAAGTAATTCAGCTTCACCATTTAACTATAGCATGGAGCTAAAGAAATGATGAGAGAGGGATGCAAAACAGTCATTAACAGTATTTACTAAGTTCTGGGTTTTACTTCTTGTTTGTTTGCTTTTTCTTTTCTTTTGCTTGTTTGCTTTTTGAAGAGTGTTGCAGTTCTAATTATAGAACTCAGGGCCTTACCCATGCTAGGCAAATACTATAACACTGAGCTATAACCCTAACTATGGCACTCTTATTCTGCTGAAAGAATAAATATAAGATTGGCTCATTTAATCCTTGAGACCATAAAGTAAATAGTATTGTTTCCTTTATTTGCTTAATGCTGAGGTCTCTCATAGCCACCATCTTAAAAATAAGAAAACTTTCAGAGTGAGATGTAGTAGTTTACCCTCCCAGATGATCGAAGTAGAAAACGGCTGAAGGAGAATCTAAACACTTGTAACATGGAGATACAATGGTAGTGTGGTTATAATGTGTTTAAAAGTAGATGCCAGGTCTCCTCCAATTTCTTCTTGAAGCAAAAGCTACCACACTAAAGGGAAACAAAGTACTCAGCAAAAGGTTTCAAGACCTTCCCATTTCTCCCATTTACCCTATACAGGTTCACACAAGAAAATCCAACTTAAACGAACAGTATACACAAAACCCAGAATGCCTCTGTGGTACCTAGTCCAGCCACCACAGGAGATACTCAGAAACAACCTGAACATGGAAATCCCTGGAGTCGTCCTTCTCAGATTATATGGAATGACAGGAAAAAAAGTTACTGCCAAGTGGGAAGGTAAAAAGAACAAAAATTCAAGAGGGACATGTCACTACAAAACTAGTGAAAGTTGACACCATATACCATAGATATAAATGTTAGTGTGAGAAAAGGAGATTGAATATCACACAATTAACATATGCCAGCCCCCCCCCCAAGTTTCAAGTAGTAAAGCACTGCGAAGAAATGAAGACACAAAGTGATAAAATATACCAGAGAAGAGCTTTGTGAGTTTGGGAGAATCATTGGCCCTTTCTAAACCTGGATTTTCCTATGTGCAAAATACAGATATGTGTGGACTTGGAGGGGGCGGGGAGGAGGGAGATGAGGGAGGGAGTGGGAGGGTGGGAGGGAATGAGGGAGGAGGCTAGGCCTGGGATGCAAAGTACCTAACCTGTGATTGATATAAAAATAAATAAATTAAATAAAAAATACAGATATGTGAGTTTAACCTTGTCCCTCATATGGTTGTCAAGAAGATAACACATGTTATTTGCATGATGCAATTATAAAATCTCCATGTAACTTTTAAGAATTACTTCTTTAATTTGTGTACTTCGGTCAGAATATCACAAATGGTACAAAAGTATAGCCACATTGCAAAGATCCAAAGCATTTAGCATAACACCTATCTTATTACTTTTTATCACTTTATCTTAATAGTCCTGTAGGTTCACATTCTACCTGTACACTCCCCAGCCATGCAGGTAGCACAGAGCATAGCCTAATAGTGTTTTCACCCATTTTGTCCTCCTCTCAGATGTTGATTTCAAGCCTCATTTTCTTTTATACATGAAAAAAACAGGTGTTTCTGTTGATGCCATATACACACAAGAAAATGAGGGATCAGAGAGATTAAGCAATGCTTAAGCCATGTAAAATGGAAACGTTGAGCCAGGATCCGAATCCAGGTACAGAAGCTCTTTTCAATCTAAAAATACTTGAATGCTTCTTCTAAACATGACGTGGTTATTATACTCACAAACTACCAGAAACCACGGTTTAACTGCACAAGACCTGCAAAAGTCCAGCGTGAATGGCAAAGCCCACAAGGTTCTGCCTCTAGTTAAGAACCTATTGTTGCCTTTAGGCACCTGGCCATTAGTTAGGTTGCATATGCTCCCTCCAGTAGATGGCTCCACATCCATGTACAAATAGTAAGTAGTACTAAATAGACTTAGTAGTTTACTAAAATAAAGGCAAAAAGGAGAAATAAAATGAAGTCGGGAGGGAAACAAATGAAGGAAAGTTGGAATGGGGAAATGAGAGGTAGATATGATAATATTTCATTATATACAGGTATAAACTTCTCAAAAATAGAATTTAAAAAAATGAATGCTACAACCCTGTACTTTGGAATAGTTGAAAACAATAATGGAGGTACTTTCATACCTTCACAAAAAGTTCTATTATTGACAAAAAAGAGTAAAAGTATCCAGTAATTGTGGTATTACTCATAAGACAAAATGTGCAGCAATCATAGTTGGCATACAGCACTTAAGTATCAGTTGAGAAAAAGAATGAAAGCCATAGCTGCAAAGACTCATTGCTCTGCAATATCATTTAAAAGTCTAACCTTATCCTATCATCTAATTATTGAAGAGAAAATGGAATCTAGATTTTAAATGAAATCCAACTTTAAATGTTGGCAATCAGCCAATTTGTAAGAGTATGCGATTAGGCAAAGTGTCTTGATTCCCCCCATTTGTACATGAAAGCCCTCACTCTTGAGGTAACTATTTAGAGATATGGCCTTTGTGGAAATAATTAAAAGTAAATGAGGTCATACAGGTAGTGTGCTAATCACAGACGATTAATCCCATAAGACACACAAGAGACTTTTCTGTCTCCTCACTTACATAAAGAAAGATGTTGAATGTAGAGAAAAGAAGGTAGGAAAGCAGCTGTCACAGCACATCTGACTATGCTGAGACCCTATCCCCAAATTCTAGCCCCTGGAAATAAAAAAAATCAGAACTTCTGTTGTTTAAAGCACCCAGTTAGTGGAATTTTGTTTTAAGAGCCATAAATATACTACTTACGGAGTTTTCTTTCCTATTAAAAACTTTACAGATATTTGAAAATATCCTAAATGTTGATCAATAGAAGACAGCCTAAATAAATCATGGCTTAATCATATAGTAAAAATTATACAGTCAAACAGAACAATGATGCATTTTTATGAACCTATAAGGAAATATCTCCAAAGTGTATTTTTAAGTAGGTAAAGCAAACAGTAGGACAATATGTATAATGTCTTACTATTTGTGTGTAAAAGGGAAGGGAGAAATATAATCAAATCTCAAAAATAAATTAAGAAACATTAAGGGATTAAAGAGGCAAATAAGTATGTAAAGAAATAAAAAGGGGGAAGTGATTATAGAATTATATTTTAATTAAATGCATAAAATGAAACCTGATTAAAAAATAATAAAACAAAGAAAAAAGGTGAACAATGAATGTCTGTGTAAATTCATGATTTGGTATACTTCAAATATCTCCACTAAGAACCATAGTAAACTAGTAACTTTAGTGAGGAAGAATAAGTAACTAATGGACAAGATTAAGAGAGAATTTTCACTGTAGAGCCTTTGGTTTCTGTTGGGTCTTGAGCAACGTGGAATGTTACCAATTAAAAAATTCCATTAAAAAACAAAATAAATAATCTGTCAAATGAGAGTTTAAAATTTTTAGGAAAACAAATATTTATGTGAGCTATAATTGGTATATAAGCTAATTATTTAAGCCTCTGGCCTAAATTAAGGTTGTGGCACTTTTTAGAATAAAAGCAAAGATGTTAGGAAACAAAAACAAGAAAGATAGATGAGGAAACTAAGAAAGAAGGAAAAGCCTGTATTTTGTGCATAAGACATTAGAAGTACAACGACAAGTACATTTTTCTGAACACTTAACTATACTGTCATAAATTCTTAAAGTGTTTTCACAAACTTAAAGCAATGTTTCTCAATGCCATTTAATTAAGTAGTTCCTACTGCAATCTCTAATTCAGAGAGGAGAACATTCAAATGCATACTTTAAGTAACTTCACCAAGGTTATGATAATGGCAAGTTGAAGAACCAGGAAAAAGGAAAGAAAAAGTCTTGAATGAGCAGTGGATACGCCTAGGGGTGAAAAAAATAAGTTCTTTTTTTGGAAATAGTAATGTGGTGGTTACAACAAAATGCCTAAATATTAGTGGTTTGAAATATCTGTTTGTTTGTTTGTTTGTTTTGTTTTTCAAGATAGGGTTTCTCCGTGTAACAGTCCTAACTGTGCTGGACTCATTCTGTAGACCATTGTGGCCTTGAATTCAGAGATCCACCTACCCCTGCCACCATGGCCTGGCCACCACTACTAGGAAGATTTGAAATATTTTAACATGGTACTAGAGTTACATTATTGCAGCTTCAAATTCTCATAGGCTAAGGATATAATTCAGTGGAAGAACCTTACTTATTAGCATGTGCAAGACCCTTAATTTCAATTCCTAACACCACACACACACACACAAACCTAAATCCACACTGTACTTTTAAAAAACCTAAATACACAGAGAATATCTTTTAGTATATTATATAGAGCATTTAGCCTGTTCTAGAGATTTATAACTAACTTGCTGCTCAATAATTTATATCTCCCCTTCAGATACACAACATTAAAAAGTAAAACAAAGCACTCAAAATAACAAAATTGGTGAAATCCTTCACTTAAACACATTATTTATAGCCACAAAGAACCATATCATTTTAGAAATAAGGAAAGAGAGGGGCTGGAGAGAATGGCTCAGCAGGTAGGTCTGGTCTTCCAGAGGTCCTAAGTTCAATTTCCAGCAAGCACATGGGAATCACAACTGGGATCTTCTGCCCTCTTCTGGTACACAGGTGTACGCTCAGATACAGCACTCATGCATAAAATTCATAAAACAAATAAATCTTACCAGAGAGAGAGAGAAAAAAAAAAAAAGAAAGAAGAGGCTACATGAAAAGGGTTTAATAAGCAGATCAGAAATCTAACTTCTACTTACAAATCTTAATAAATAGTAACTGTACATAAGCCAGAAAGAAAACCAAATGTGGTCCCATATTGTCTTTCGGATGAAGAGATAGCATCCATTTATTCATACTCTACTTAGTACTTAAATTGTAACCATACTGGATGATCATCTAGGTCGATCACACCAATTAGGTTTTTCTTACCAAAAATATGGCAGTTTAGACTAAGACCTTAGATAAAGCAGGGGTGCTGTATGCCTTTAGTTTCAGCACTCCAGAAGCAGAGGCAGACAGTCTCTGATTTCCAAGGCCAGCCTGGTAGGTAAAGCAAGTTCCAGGACAGCCAAGGCTACACAGAGAAACCCTGTCTCAAAAAAAAAAAAAAAAAAACAACAACAACAAAAAAGGAATAAGACCTTATATAATAAGACCTCAAATATATATATACCAAGTGTTTATAAGGGAAAGGTAGTTAGGTAAGGACGATGAAACAGAATAATATTAAGTGTTATCAAGCAGCTCTCCCTCTCACAAGGTACTGGGGTCTTAGTTATGAAGACAAATAACCAAAAATGCAGCAGAGGGTAATAAAGTTTCCAGAAATTTCAGAAATAGTGATGTGGTATTTCAAACCAGTACTTACAGATATAAGGAAAGGAAGTTTTCATAGTAATGATTTTTTAGTAGGAACCAGTGATGTATGGAATACTATAAATACCACTCAGGAAACCCATAAAACAAGCATATTATAAGACAGTTTATTTGTCTTATAGAAGAACATATAGAGACATCTGAACAATAGCTGAGGAGATAAGGAAGATCTGTTGTGGAGTACAGGGACATCAATAGGACTTAAATAAGGATAAGAATGGATGGGAGGATAAAGAAAATGAGCTTTAAATATTTCTCAGGGGTAAAATGTTTCATTCATATAATTCCAGCACTTAGGTGGCTGAGGCAGGAGCTTCAGAGTTCAAGGCTAGGCTGACTACAAAGTAAGATCTTGTCACCATTTTCTAAAATTCCAATTATATACCATATCCTGACTTCAAAATGTCCAATATATATTTTATAAAATAACCCTCCTGTTTTTTCTCAATTTCTAACATCCAGTATATGAATTTGCTAAATGAATTATGTATCCCAAAGCTGCTTTTCCTTCATTCGACCATTTAAGTGTGCCCATAAAGTGCAAATGAGTCGAAATGAAGGTAAACATATAAATGTATTGGGCTGGAATGACGGCTAGAGTTTAAGAGCACTGCCTGCTGTTCCTGAGGACCCGAGTTCAGGTGGCAGCATCTGTGTCAGATGGCCCACTTCATTCTGGCTTCTTCACACGCGCCACATTCAATTCAACCAGACACATACAGAAATAAAAACTTAAGAAAAGAAAAAAAGAAGCCAGGCATGATGGAATACACCTGCAATCCAAGTACTCAGGGAGGCAGTAGCAGGCAGATTTCTTTGATTTCAAGGCCAGCCTGTCATACAAAGCGAGTCCTGGACAGCCAAGGCTACACAGAGAAACCTTGTTCTGAAAATAAATAAATAAACAAATAGATAGATAGATAGATAGATAAATAAATAAACGAAACATCTAAATGTAGCAAACATTAATAAGCTCCAGCCAGAGTAACAAAGGATAATTTCCGTCTTCTCACATGAGAAACACATCCTGGAAAAACTCATTTAATAACCTGTCTCCGTACCTTTGCAATAAAACAAACAAACAAACAAAGAACAGAACCACTAAGAGCCTCATCTCTGAACTGCATATACCAGAAAAAAATGAGGGTGGCCGTGGTGATCATTTTGCCCACCAATTTTCTTTCCAATGTGCTTTGAAAGCAAAAAGATTCTACAGCATTCTCATGCTGTCAAAGTAGAGCTTTTATGCAATTTGGTCTGGAGACTGGACTGCTTAGTTCCGTTTGTCACTTATACTTTGGAAGCTGTACACTGCCTGCGTTTTCTTGCCAATCTGCCCTCTAAGCTAACCTGAAGACACTGTGCCTAGCCTCTCTCATCAGTAGTTTCCAAGGATTAATGTCACTCTCATAAGGGTTACCCCCAACTTTGCAGAAGAGGATGAGGTCATTTATGAGTCACTGGTTTACTGTCCAAAGGTCTTGTGGGTTACATCAGCTTGGTTCAACTAACCAAAGAATTAGAATATAGACAGATTAGTGGCCTTTTCTATTGCAGCTGATAAAATCCAGTAGGAACAATGTTAACTCGCAAACAAGACATATATTCCAGCCTGCCTTTACACAAGCTGTTCAACCGGCACAGGACTTCTTTTCCTTCATCAGAAATGTGCTTTAAGGACAGAGAAGAACTAAGTCTACCCGCCACACTCCAGAGAAAACCCTAAACAGAGTATGAAAAGAAAGTGAAAAGCAGAGCAAGTAGCAGCAGCCTATGCCATATATATCTTCTGAGTAAGAATTTTTAACATGCATCCTACAAAAAGAGAAAAGCAATGGGCAGGGACACCCAAATGGTTAGTGGTGGTGGAAGGGTTTCAAAGTAGATCTTCTTTATTCTCACAAAACACTATCTTTAGTTTAAAACCCAAATTTACAGATTATTCTCTTTTTCTCTTTTCTCTGTCAACATTAGATTATGTGACATACAAGTCCTTTATAATATTTTTTCACAATGCCAACAATATTAGAGAAAATAAGGTATTGTTCCCCTTGCCACCTGTTTGGACGTGGTACAGTTTCTACAAAATTCTTAGGGTCAAAGACAGTACAAAATGCTTCACCTTTCGCTCCAGTAATCACAGCAATTCCAGCCGATCTTCCACCTACACAAACTACCCTGTTGGTCACATCTTAAAGAGCCTAGACAGGGCTATGTTCTGGCTTTATCCTGAAACCAAGCTCTGCTGCTTCCTTAACGAGCTGGCATGCCTGAATCAGCTCCTCCGCAGAACGGGTCTTAAGGTCAGTACTAAGAGGCCAGACACTAACTTAACTCTTCGCTGCCGCTCTTCCTTGTTTTCAGAAGCATCTCTGGGTACCTGCTACTGCTTGGGGGAAGGGAGGGGTGACGTAAGTGGGATCACTGCTCTTCCAAATCCTCTCCCCTCTTGCTGAGACTTTTGGGTTTAAAACAAACCTTACCACTTAAGGAAGACTGGGTGTACTGGAGACAGGACAGACGGAACTAGCCAAACCTATCCGTTCCTGTCCCCTTCCAATTCTTCCACAAGGTCCCCTGAAGTCATTTTTCCATAGAGTTTAATTTAATTCTACATAATGTTCTTACCCCTTCTGCTCACAGCCCCCCCCCTCCATCCCACTTCACGGCTAAAACCCGAAGCCAAGTGGGTGTGTGCGGTTGGCGGTGGTGGAGGCGGCCGGTAGGGCGTATTAGAACCTAGACCGAGGACAGAAGAGTGGGTTCTTTCCCGAGTCACTTACCTCCCGTGTCTCTAGCTGAGGACTCCTGAAGTGTCCGGAGCTCACGCAGTCCTACAGGAGACTCATACTCCTGAGCTGATCTCAAGACAGCTATTCCCTTTGCACCCGCCCATGTCTGACAGCGCGCCTGACAACGCGCTTTAGCCCTCTCTTCCTTGGTCCCCCACCTCCCGGTTTTCTCCAGGTTGGAAAAAGATGGGGGAAACGAAAAAAGGGAAGGAGTTGATTTAGACCCAGCTGGGCCACCCTTCAGAACAAGAGAAATAAAGCTTTCAAGCATCCAAGCCCCGAATCAGAGCGATGGAGCAGACTTCCTAAAAAGAATCCTCCCACTGCAGCCTTCTCGGTGCTAAAAATACAGCGGCTTCTCCGAGACTAAGTGGCCAGCGCAGAAGCTCCTGCGTTCCCTTTTTACCTCAACCGATTCAGTTCCGGCCAAGCCCATTCTCCACCCACCTCAAAACTCCTCACACCCTCGCCTAGAGAGCAGGGGCGGGGTCTCGGAAAAGCACCCAAACCTCAGATCATGACTTGAACGCAAAGTTGAGACCAACCAGAAGGAGTCAGTCAAGACCCATAAGGAGATAGCGCCAGAGGATCCCTTCCTGGCAGCGGTTAGCGCTGCACACCCAGCGCCCTCCTAAAAAGAAAGGAGGAAAAGACGCCAGTGATTGGTCGAAACATATAGGAAAACACCAGCCCAGGGCAGGGGCTTCCACCCGAGTGGGAGACACTCCCGCGGTACCACGCCCGGGAGACTTCTCGGTGGTACCTGGTGGCCCTCCTGTTACACTGCACCCATGAGGTCAGAGCCTGGTGCACTCGCCAGGCAACCTAAGTAGGTGGAGTGCTTAGCTTTTTTTCTGACAGACTAGGCCCAGAAAAGAGGTGTGACCACCACTACCACGAGGAATCCACCTAGGGTGGAGTTCCTTAAAAGGGACAAGTAGCCGCTAGAGGGGAGTGGAGTAGGAGGGGGGTAGAGATGGGTGGGTCAAAAAAGGCGGAGGGACAGTGAAGGGGGTGGGGCGGGACCTAGGCAATAGGAGCTGGCCTCGCCCCTGGCAGCAGTCTCTGTTGGCTGGCAGTCTCTGTTGGCCTCCTGCTGCAGCAGGTAAGGCTGAAATCCGTTTCAGTGCATCCTTAGTCCCTGACAGGGGTTTTCAGACACACTATTTGGTCACCTGTCCACTTGATTTAAGCTCTCCAGGAAAGATGAGAAGGGTGTGGTGATTAGGGATGTCTAGGAAGAAAGGGGTGCAGAATGGGGAGTGCCAGGAAAAATGGTAACTGTAAGCAGATTTTTATCCTCCCAGTTTTCCATGGCAACATGTGACACTAGCAAGGACAGAGGGGTCACAGTGTCTTTTCAGGGCTGATGCTAAAGAGGAAAGGAGACTGGAGCTGGGTGAATTTTTTTAGCAATAGATAAGAGAAGTTAAGGGTAAAAAAGGTAGTGGATGAACCTGAATTGAACATGAATTGCTAACACCCTGTGGCCCTGGCAGAGAGAGTTCAGAAAGGCTTCCTGAGTCTCCCAGCTACACGCTCTCTAAGAATAGAGTTTTCAACCCCTTGAGACCGCCTCTCAGCAAAGCACTGAATCCATAGAAGAGAGGCAAGTTTCCCAGCATTTCCTTGCCCTTGCCTTAAAGTCCATCTCTAGCTCATTTTAATGGAAACCCGGTAGTTACAGACAACCATAGCCTCCTTCCAGTGCCTCTAAGCTAACACAATTCTTTTTAAGGGGAGGTAAAAGTGAGAGAAGAAACAAAGGAGAGAAAGGAAGGAGCAACCAAGCAAGAGAAATAATAGGTTCCATGTATTCAGTACCTCATATGGGCAGTTCACTGGGCCAGGTACCATTATAGTCATCAGTTTTCCTTTATTTCTACAGTGCTGGATAGTAAGTAGCACTATATTTTGTGCCCCGCCAGGGAGTATTGGGAATTGATTTCAGGGCCTAGTGTATGCTGTGTAAGCATTCTACCACTCAGGTGGATCTCTAGCTCATTTTTTATTGTTATTGTAGTTTGTTTGAGATAGGAGGTAGTCTTTACAGCTCAGACTAATGTAGCCAAGGCTGTCCTCATACTCACCAGTCTCCTGCCTCGGCCTCCCTGGTTCTGTGTTTAGAGGCATGCACTGTCACACCCAGCTTCTTAAAAAAAGAATAAGAAAACTGAGGGTTACAGCTCGGTATGTGCTCAGCAAGTATGCCCATTTGCTTAACTGCTCTTTCTGCTCAGATGTGTTTTAAATATCTCATTTTCCTTCCCTCCCCAAACAATCTCTTCTTCCACTGGTAGAGAGCTCACCAACAACCCAAACATTCAAGGCTCCACCTGGGAATCCCTCAACCTGTTGTGATGATCTGGATCCTGCCTATATCTAAAGCCCCAGGGATTTGGCTGCTCTACTAGATCTTATCCAGATTGGAAATCCCTGATAATCCCAGGCTTTTTTCCAGCCTCTGGGTCACTAGACACCTTACCTTCTTGGCCTGAAGCGGCTTAAACTCTGTCTACTTTTTTTTTTAAAGGACCAACCAAAGGTCATCTCCTCTCCTTATTTGATTCATTCAGGAAGAACTGAACATTTCCTTCTGTGCCTCCTGATACCTATGTGTTGTTATAACTGCTTCTCCTTATTACTACACTAGAGTAATAGTCCTGGAGGTAAGCATGAGGTGCCAGTATGTCTATAATGCAGATGCTGGATATTATCAGTAATAGTTACTGAGCAGTGACTATGTGCTGAGCTCTGTTCTAAATCCCACTGAATCATTCTAACAGTGGCATGGAAAGGTATTATCATTTTCATATGCAGAAACCAAGAGACAAAGTGAAACAGCAGGGTATAAAGGATGCTCCTGTAGCAGGGATTTTTGTAAATGCCTCACTATCTCTCTGTGCCATATTTCCACCACTGCCTACACCCCCGCCCCACTTACAAGGTAAGACTTATCAAGAGGAAGCCATACAATGTACAATTCTTTTTTAAAAGGGTCACTTTATTCCTTGAATCTTTATGTATAAAATAGAAAGAATACTGCTTTTTAAAAAAGGATATTTCACTAGTCCAAGGCTATCTTCAGTAATGACAGAAGGTTTTAGATTCAAGGATGTAAAACTGTTTATATCAAAGACTAATATACTTTTGTAGTGTGAAAAATGAAGACGGATAGACTTCTGTAATAAATTCTAAATTCAATAGCCACTAGAATCCTTTACCTAGGCTAGGTGTACCCTCTGGTCATGGGTAAATTCTTTGTTCAATCTATGCAGGCTCCAGAAGATGTGTCCATTTGAAGATAGCCAAACAATTTATATTCTTGCTAAGAGTTTTTCTTGTTATCTAATTTATTTTATACTGTAGTATTTTTCTGCCTCAACTGCATTTAGAAAGCACTGTATCCGACTGTTAAATTCAGACTTTGGGAAAAAAGTAAATTATTAAGCCTTAAGTAAATAATCTCAAGATTCTTTCCCATACATTCTTCCATACAGTTAGTCAGGGGCAACACAGTGAGTACCTATGACATAAAAAAAAAAAAAAAGCATGTTGAACATGAGAGAGAGAGAGAAATAAGACCATCCATTTTCTCCTAGGGACTTCAGTATAGGAGCCCTTGATTTCATTATGCCCAGTCTATTGGTCCACAGTTTTCCTTTGAAGTTTTTAGACATGATATCTGTCTTGCCTGAATGAGAACTTAAAGCGACTCACAAGGAACTATGTACCCCAGCACCACAGTTAGTGGTAAAGGCAAGAGTTCTTGATGTTTTTTGTCTGTTCTTTGTTTTCCCATAGTGTGAACTGAACTCAGTTCATTGTATATGTTTGGCAAGCACTCTCCTACTGAGACACATCCACCCTTGTTCTTTGCCTCTTGTCATATTGATAATCAACATGGCTGATGTCCTTTATGTCAGGTGGAAGGTTGTGAGGGAGCAGACATGAAGAACTAGACATTGTACTGTTTCCTTCTAGGAAGCAGTAGGGGCCCCCTTTTTCTTAGGTGGCTTAAGAAACAAAACAAGTAGCCACTTGCAAAACTCTCAACTTCTTCCATTGCACCGACTGCTTGCAGAAGCAGCCTGAACTCTCCTCTACATTTCTAAACAATCTGGGGAAGATGAGAATTACATTACATTCTGAACTTAAAGGAAGATGGGCGAGACCCTTGCAGATACCCAGGTCTCAAAAGATGCTGCTCTTTACTGCCCTTCTTCCTCTTCATTATCCTGCTTCTCTTCCTCCTTCAGAAAGTCAGCTGACAAACTACCTGGGTGGAGCTCAGAATGAGGGCTAAAGGGAGAAGAGGAGGAAAAGTCTCAGGAAGAGGCCTCCACCCTCCCTGCTCCCAGTAGAACAACAATAATTTTAAAATACTTGAAGAGTTGGAGCTAAGGAGAAGGTGTGTCAGAAGAGGGTGAGGAGGAAGGGTGGAGACGACAAGACAAGAGAGGGGACTTAGGGAATCAGCAGGGTAGAGTAGCCTGGAGACAAAGGGCGGGGGAGTAGCACATAACCTGAAAAATCTGCTCTTGTACATTACTGTGACTCCTAGAATGACAAGAATATTGCCCAAACCAGTGCAGACCTCAGACTAGTGAGGATAAAATTGCCCTCCTCACCCACTTTTTCCCTCTTTAGCTCTGCAGCTCCCCAGGAGGTATAGTCTCCCAGCAAGCTCAGCTAGAAGGAGACCTTTTGACTCTCTGCTAATGTTGAACCAGTGTTGAGTTCCTCCCATGTCTCAGAGGACAACACTCAGGTTACCGACAGCAAAGGATAAGGACATTTGGAAGAAGGTTATCTATTTAGCTGAGAAGAGAAGTCCTGGAAGACGACTGGGAGGGAGCTTGGTTTCTAAGCTGTGCAAGGTGAAAAAAAGCTTTCCATGTCTCTAAACAACAGTTTCAATGCAGATTCCTCTTACAGAGATCCTGTTAGTATTTACTTCACAGAACTGTCATAGACATTAAATATGATACAGAGGAGGATTTGCAGTGACTAGCGAATTTAAGCTTTTGTTTTTCCCTTAAAGTTTCCACAGTTCTGTCTCCAATCAGTCCCTGAAAAACCTACCTCAGCTCTAGAGAGATTACAGCCTGCAAAGCACACTGCTGGGCACAAACAAAGCTCTCAAAGGTTAACTAGTACTATTCTTTACAATGGAACCTCTGAACTTTGAGTCTACTTTCTGGCCACAGAAGTTGAAACAATGACCCATATTCTTTCTTATTTCCTATCCTTTTACACATAAACACACCAGTTTACAAAAATAGTAACCAAACTGCTCTAAGACACCCAGACACATGATTAAGTAGACCTTAGGAATGTCCAGTGGGCCAGGAGCCTATCGACAGAATTTGAAATCCTCCTGGCATAATACCATCCCAAGCAAACTCTAGCAGGTCTACAAACTATAAATTTAGTTGTGCCTTAGGCTACTAACTTTATGAGTAAATAGTTTGATTGATTAGCTATGGTGGTGATGGTTGTGGTGGTGGTAGTGTAGTATGTGTTAGGATGAGAAGTTGGGCTCCCATGTGTTTTTCACACCACTTAGACTACCAAAGTTACCACGCCCATAAAATTGGTGGAAGGAAGAGCCTTTATACTTAGCTCCCAAATCAAACCAGAAAAACTGGGAGCCTCAGCCTCACCTGTAGGAAAGGGGTAATATCCTTGGCCCTGTTCCTAGAATGTATATTTCTGAGTCAGTATAGGACTTGAATTCTTGCTTTCATATTAAACAAATAAAAATATTAAATTATCTAAGGAAATGTAGAAGTATGACAGGAATTTCTTTATTACTGAGCTAATCCAGGAGTGCTAGTTCTTCAAAGGCACAATATAAGCTCTTATCACATCCCTATAGAAGGCTATGGCCTATTGCCCATTGTCCCCCAAACAAGAAATTGATCCTTACCCTGGGGGCCAGAACATTCTATCACTTCTCTCAGAAAGTAAAATGGAAAATCTAAATGGGGTTATGCCTATGACGTGTTCTCAAAATCTTTCTTAATGCACAGTACTAAAAGTACTGATGCTTCATCTTTTATGTCCTTCATTCTTCCTTTCTCCAAACAGTCTAGTACTATAGTCATTTTGATCCCTCAGGTAAATACCACAAATATAGTTAAAGCAGCCTGACAGGGAGTGACAATTGACAGAGCATTATTCCCTCAAGTGAGTACAGCAATGAACTGAAATGAGTGTGGCAGGCAGCTTAGTAGCACCAATTCACTTCCTAAGATAAGATAAATGGTTTGATCAGGGATGAGACTCTAATTAGCGTTCCATGGGGATATACCTGTTTACATGGTAGAAACACACAATTGTAATGGTCAGGACTGCTTGGCCAATTGGAAGAAATATGCACAAATATGCTGAAAATAAAATGTGGGAGACACAAATCCTCACAGGAGTTACTTACCTCAGTTACAGAATGTTGGTATGAGAAAGGCCTGATGATGTTATTTCAGCATTTTTGCAGCATGTGGCATGTATACCAATACTACTATGAAGGATCATTTTGGGTGGCACACAGATAAATATTTTCCCATACTGTGTGTTTTATTTTTATGGTTACCTTCTATTTGCTGAAAATAAAAATGGTTTTCCATTTTTAGTCATGCTATTTTTGTAGGAATTTATTTTTATTAAAGTAAGTCAGTCCATTTAAAGAATAGTAATAATAATAATAATAATAATAATAATAATAATAATGCTACAGAAAATGTTCTAAGCCATGAAAGTAACTCAAACATGATTTTTCATTAGCAAGACAGTGTGAATCTAACTATCCTAATCCAACAATTCAGTTATTGGATGGACACCTTGGTTTAGAGGGTGTTAACACTCTGACTTCCAAATAAAAATAAAACTCTGTTTTTCCTGTAGCCATGGCAGAATTGGTAATAAAACATGGCATTTTAACACTGAGCCTAGTGAAAGCCACCTGCCCATATTTCTTGAACTCCCACTACATACTAAAAGGCTTTTTTTTTTATTGGCTCTTACATCATGGTACATTCTTATCTCATAGGGCTCAACACATCTTATTAAATCTATTTTTTATGTGTAATCTTACTCATTTGACAATTAGCTCCTTGATGTTAAGAGTTTAATTATCATAGTTCAATTATCTTCATATTTTCATTTCTGAATATAGTGCCTGTACTGTGGCAAAAGCCCAGTGAAAGTTGGTACAATGTAATAATTATGAATTAGGGCTGCATATTGACACTGCCTTCACCACTGGAGCTGTGTGGCACTAGACAACTTACATAAACTATCTGGGTCTTGGTTTCCTTATTTGAAGATGAGGATTATAAAACAATGCTGTCAAATAGGACACTGAGCAGATAAAGTAACAATATATGCTGGTACAGAGTGGGTGCAGTACATTTTGCTATTATAGGTAGAGAGTTCTTAACCTGAAAATCTAAAATGCTCCAAATTCTGAATCATTTTGAGTGTTTAGATAGTACAAGTGGAAACGTTTCTCACCTGCCTTCATAGTATTACAGTTAAAACAGAGTTACACTAGAACTGGTAAGATATGTTATTGACAAACCTGATAAACTGGGTTTAATCTCCAGAACTCACATGCATGGTGAAAAGTCACATGTATGAACCTCCATGATGGGTTCCCTGATTTCCACATGTGTACACACATGCACACACATTCCCACACCTTAAATAAATATAAAGGCAAAAATACATTCTCACTAAGTATTACATAAGATCACCTTTAATTTATTTTTATAAGTATGAGACAAAAATAAATTTCATGTTTAAGCATGAAACCCACACCCCAAGATATAAGTATTCCAAAATCTGAGGGGAAAAAACACCTTGGAATCTAAAATACTTCTGTTCCCAAGCACTTAGGTGAGGGACTCACAATCTGTATTTGTGTTGAACTCAATCACACTTTATTGGTCTTGAGACTCTACTCTAGAGAAACACAGACAAGACTACTTTTCCATTTACGATCACTCAAATGCCTCACCTTCTTTCCTTTCTCATTCCTAATGGCTCAGTCCACTTCTGTATCATCATTTCCACACTCTTTGCTACCTGCTATTTCAGCTAGTTATGACAAATCATAGACTCCCAAATCAGGAGTGTCATCTCACAGAAACCAAGATGCTTTAGCATATTAGTTTACCAGGTAATTAAGTGGAACACGAAAGTCTATTAACAGAAAAACAGAAATAAACAAAAAGGAAGATCACTGTACCCTTAGACATAATGGGAGAGATTCAGTGCTCAACAATAAGATATTAGGTAGCTAAATAGCAGGATGCCCACATAACAAATACACTACCAGTCAGATTTTGTGTACCCTCTCTCCAATGCTTCTATACTGAAAGATTAACTCCCAAGGTGATTATATTAAGAGGGGGGCCTTTGAGAAAGCTATTAGCACTCTTATAAAAACCTTTTCCCCTATCCCTTCCTTCCACCGTATGAAGACAATGCTCACACCTTCTGGAAGGCCAGCAACAAGGAATCATCTTGGAAGCAGAAAATATCCCTTACAAGATACTACAAGGTCCTTATTTTATACACACCAGGTTTCAGATCAACGAGACATAAATTCTTACTGTAAAGTAGCCACTATGTGATATTATTAGAGCAGCATAAAGAATATGATAATATACAGACCTCAGAACTTATGCCTTTAGCTATGCAAAGTGGCACATGCCTATAATCACAGATACTTAAGAGGCAGAATAATCACAAGTTGGAGTCTAGTCTTAGCTGCAGAGCAAGTTCTTGTCTCAAAAGAAAAATACAAATGGGAATATACTTCAGAGTAAATAAGCTTGCTTATCTTTGAGAAGCCAAGTCTTAGGTTCAACTCCCAGAAAGGGGAGGGGGGAGAAGGAATGGAAAGAAGGGAGGGCAAAAATAAAAGGAAAATAAATTAAGTTTCTCAATTCAGCTATGGCTACATAAAACATTATGCAGTGTTAAAACTACCACACAAAAGTATGTATCACACACACAAAATGCATACACATTTTTGTTACAGAAATACATTTAGCATTAAAAAAAGAATGGCTTGCAGAATTATCTGAAACCTTATCTACCCTATTTAAACTACTTACAATAATCATGAATTACTTTTATAATTGGAAAATAAGGGTTGACATAGATTATCTTTGTAGGTAGCACAGGTTTTCATCTGTATACATACAAACAATAAATAGATGTAAAACAATTTTTAATCTCTCCAAACTGATTTTCCTGACAATATTCCAAGTGAGGAATGTCTCAAAAGTGTCTGTCTCAAGGCAAAAATTAATGTCACTAAATATGAGCTACAAGAAAGGCCGTCAGAAATGACCAGTGGTTTTCTCCCTGATCTCTTCAGCCAGCATTTACCACCTGATATGACACTGCTTTGTGAAGCAAAGTACGCAAATCTTGGCAGAATATTCTTCCACACTTACATGTTCAGCAAATCAGTTTTCCTTAGCAGCAATAATCACACTTTCTAATTGCATATACTCTGCTTTTGTGTGCTGATCTGTTCTGTTCCTGTTTCTCCCACCAGATGTCATTGTAAGAAGGCAGAATCTAGGTTAGATCCATGTAATTTAGTTCTTGGAAGAAAGTAATAGCTCAATAAGCATTTGTTAATTTCACTGACTGGATAATTGAATCATTGATTTTTCTTAAAGTCATGGTCATCTATTTTGTGTTGAGGAAGGGTCTCTCCATGAAACCCACTCTTATCTCAAACTTAACTATTATTCTCAGTGCATATGCAATCATATCTCACATTTATCTTTAACTTCTTTGATCTACAAAGTTTCTCGATAATATTTGGATGATGTTTAGATGGAATAGGGTCATTTGTAGAAGCTTCTTTTCCCAAAACTGAGAATGAGGAAAAAAACTTGAGGAAGAAATCAGTTGGGGCTAGAGAGATGGTTGACCGGTTAAGAACACTTACTGCTCTTTCAGAGGATCCAGGTTCAATTTCCAGCGCCCACATGGCAGCTCACAACTGTCTATAACTCCAATATCTGACACCCTCACACAGACATACTTGTAGGCAAAACACCAATGCACATAAAATAAAAATAAACTATTTTTAAAAATCAGTCAAAAGTTCTGTAGTAATAATAGCTAGACTTTGAATTGAGTGTTTGCTCTATGCCTATCACTGCTCAAAAGAGTTTACAAATAGTAAAACAATCCCTGCAATAACCCTGTAAACACCATTGTCTCTACAGAACAAAAACTGAGACACAGAGAATTAAAATTTTCCCAGATCACATATCAGAATCAGCACTCCAGTTGTCCTGACTGCTTGACATAACGATACATCCCAAGCTAGCCTGCATCTCTCTATTTTAGCCTCTCCAGTGTTGGCATTATAGGCATGTATCTATAAAATAAGAAAAATAATTCCAAAAAATTAAAATATAAGAGTTATAAATAAATTACATTAAGCACATGATTAAATTTCCAAGATGGGTTTCTCTCCACCACCTGACCTTGCCCACCTGTAATTAATTTATTGGATATAGATTCAAAGAAATCAGGACTTACCATAGGATCTCAGAAATAGATACTGGATATCAAGTAAGAAAATTTTAAATTTATATAAAATTTTCCAAATGACAATTCTTTTTGCAAGCCCACATCTGCCCTTGACTGTGCTGTGCTAAAATGATAGTATGGGGGTGATTCCTGTACTAACGAACAAAACAAAAACAAAACAAGAGGTACTTTTTCGTGGTAACTCAAGAAGCATTTACTACAGAACGTTTTGAATGTAGAGATTTCTTAAAAATTGAATCCCTACTATTCCACAGTGTTACTGCTCCCCATTTTAGCATGCATGTTTGTACTTTTCATGTTCTATTATTGTTTATATTTTCATTTTGAGACAGAGTCTCTCACTTGCCTGAAATGGCACTGAATTTATTCTATGTCTCAGGCAGGCACTGAATTTGCAAGTCTCCTGTCTACCAAATACCTAGAATACAAAGCTTACATCACCAGGCCCAGGGTTCGGGTGTTTTATTACGAGTGCTATAAACCAATTCTGGTACCTTTAGTAACAGCCTATTTTTAGTTGCTGATATCTAGAGTTTAGAGACCAGTATTTTTAATGTGTTTCTCTACATAGATAAATTAACCTGATAAATAGAGCCATCCTACTAACATAGCTGTGATAACTGGCCACCAGTCATGTAAGTTTAATGATACTGTATTTTGTCCTAGCCTATCATAGGGAGAGCCTGAAAAATAACTTGGTCAAGGCCCTGCACTCACAAAATATACCAAAGTTAGACTTATGCCCTTATTGCCAAAATTCACCACTAAAGAATTCATCATTTAAATTCAAATATAGAATCTATAATTAGGTTCACTGTGAAAATTTAAAAGTAATTATATATTTTCTTGAATTTCACAATTTAAAAAATTACTTCTTTTATCTTTTGAGATTATAATTACATCATTTCTCTCTCCAAGTCCTCCTATGTACCCCTCCTGGCACTATTTCAATTTTATGGCCTCTTTTTTCATTAATTGTTATTGTATACATATATGTACTTGTGTGTGTGTATATGTGTATTCCTAAATACATAAGAACAATTTGCTCAATCTGCATAACAGTACTTGTATTAATGTTCTTAGGGCTGACCGCTTGGTATTGGATAAGCAATTGGTGTGCTGTTTTTTTGGAGGGGACTGTTTCTCCCACTCTCAGCCTTCTTTAGTTGCTTGTAGTTCTTTGTATAGAGGTGACACCTCGTGGGGTTTTGCTCTGCCACTTTAACACATCTACTGTTGTTGTCCTTGTTTAGCTCGTATTTAAATAGTCATGTTGGTGACACTTTATGGGTAGAACTCTGACATTCAGAGGAAACACAATCTCACAGCAAACACCCTGTTCTTCTATCTCTTACAATCTTTATGTCCCATTTTCTACAATAATCCCTGAGTTGTGGGAGTTGTATTGTAGTTTTATCAATTGGGATTGGGCTCCCCAACTCTGTTGTGGTTTTCTGTAATAGTCTTCATCTATTATAAAGAGAAGTTTCCTTGATTGAGGGTAAAGACTACGTTTATCTGAGATTACGCCTTAGTTGTTTTGTTTTATTTTTCTAGGGCTGTGCAAACACCATGACCAAGAAAACTCAGAGAAGGAAGAGTTTTTGAAGTAGTTACAGTTTCAGAGAATTACTTAGAGTCCATGACCACATAGCAACAGACAGTAGGGATAGTGCTAGAGCAGTAGCTGAGGATTTACATCTGATCCATAAGCATGACTCAGTAAGATAACTATAAATGACACGGGCTTTTGAACCACAAAGCCCACCTGCCATGACACACCTCTAAACCACATCTTCTAATCCTTCCCAAACACTTACCAACTGGGTACTAAGCACTCAACATGTGCGCGAATAGGAGAACAGGGCACTGGAGTAGCAGCTGAGGCCTTCCATCCATATGCAAGTTTCCAAAAAGAGGTACAAAGAATACAGGTTAAGAATAAGATACCGAGAAGGCCAGGGTTTGTGCTGAAATAGATAAAGAGAAATGGAATAAAATGGGTGGTACTCTCAGGGAGAGACCCCACCCAGCTAATCCTGCAATTTGTAAAAAACAAAAGGCCTGAGGAATTATCTGTTCCTACAAAGCAACAAATTAAAGCTTGTGCAAATGCAGTTTAAGGAGGAGGCCAGAGTCCATCTTAGGCAGGGAGCAGAATTTGGCAACATCAGCCACCTCTTTCTGGCTTTAGAGTCAGGAAGAATATAGGAATACAAAGGTTTTGGAATCTTCCTCTGAGTTTAAGGGAAGCCTCTGAGGCCAGAGAGGCCATTGTGGGAAGCTGTGAGAAGTGAAGCATGCAGGATGTTGGAGATGCCAGAGCCCTGGGATATATGCAAGGGAGTCTGCATATGCAGAGAGAAAGCAGCCCAAGAGAGAAGTGTGCTGCAGTCAGCAAAGCTAAAAGACCTTTGACATCAGACTTAAGGGTTACAGAATTTGGAATTTGCCCTCTGTGTTTTCATTACACTTTTGTCCACCATTTCCTCACTATACCCCTATTCCTCCCTTTTGGAACGGCATTGATGTTGGAAGTATGAAATTTGCTTTTTTGTTTTTATCTTACAGGGGGTTAAGATTAAGAGATTTCCTTGAGACTTTTGAATCTGGGCTTTTAAACTATGTTGGGACTGTGAAAGACTATGGGAACTTTTTAAGTTGTTCTAAATGCATTTTATTTTATGATATGGCCACAAGCTTATGGGGGCCAGAGAATAGAATGTGATAGTTTGAATGTAAATTCTCCCCTTAGCCTCATATATTTGAATGCTCAGTCCCCAGTATTTGAGAAAGAAAAAAAAAGTGTGGCCTGGAGGAGGTGTGTCACTGGGAATGGGCTTTGAAGTTTCAAAAGCCCAGGTCATTCACAGTTAGCTCTCTCTACCTAACGATTTTGTGTCAGATGTAAGCTCTCAGCTACTGTTCCAACACCATGCCTGTCTACCTGCTGCTATGTTCCCTGCCATAAGTCTCATAAACTTACTCTCTGAAATTGTACGACCCTGCTAAATACTTTCTTCTATAAGCTGCGGTGGTCAATGTATCTTAGGGTAGCAATAGAGAAGTAACTAAGACAGGATAAAAGAATAAATACTTAGAATGTAACCTAGCTAGGGATTGCACTGGGTTAGTAAAGTGGCAGTTGAAGGTTCTCCTCCAATATCCACCAGTTCAATTGTTCTGGGTAGCTGGCTAAGTACTGGAAAGTACCAGACACAATTTCCCTTTTGTTGGTTACTGCCACTGGTATGAAAGCCACTACTACACCCTTAGGACTATTACGTCTTGATGGACCTTACTGTGGTTCATAGGTGATATAACTAGGTAGGACTGTTGGTTACTTGCCTCCTTTAGAATAGTGATGGCACTTTCTGGTACCTCAACAGCTAGTAATCAAAGAACAGGCTTTGGGGGCTTCTGACTCTGTGTCTTAAGTGAATGGTGTTTTCAGCAATAGGGACTTACCTTCCAACTCTGGGGTTAGCAAGTGCATGTAATATTATGGAAGTCTCTTGGATAACCCTGAACAACAACTCAAAAGGGGAAGGCCTGGTGTTGAGCTTTTTATTAAATGGTCTTTGGCTCTTAGGGGAACATTGTCATCCCAAAAGGGAAATTTTTATTTATACTATATATTTACATTTATATGGTGCATATGTGTGTTTGTGTGTATGTGTGTGTGTTTCTAGGTAACAGTATGATTTCTTATGACTTTTTCAGTCATCCTTCCTGTTATTTTAAAGCTGTCCTTCCTTCTTCTTTATTTATTTCCCTCCATTCTCACTAATTAGGTCCTACTTCCTTGTTTTTCTCATTTTCATCATTAAGTCACTTGTACCCTGCTATTCTCCTCTCTATTGCTTCCCAAGTCCCTATCCTAGCAATGATCTCTTTTTTGCTCTCCTAATTTTTACAGTTACTATGGAATATGCCCTCACATCTGAATATGTGGAATTAGGAGCCTCAGATGGTAGAGAACATTTCCAGGTCTGGGTTACTTCCTTCAATATGATCTTTTCTAGTTCCATCCTTTTACCTGCCAAGTTCATTATTTCATTTTTCCTGACAGCTGAATAGTAATCCATAGTGTATCTGTACCACATTTGCATTGTCCATTTGTCAGTTGAAGTACACTGATGTTGTTTCCATTCCTTAGATACAGGAATGAACATGGTTGAGCAAGTTCTGTGGAGTATGATGTCAAATACTTTTGGCTTTGTCAAGGGTTAGTACAGCTCAGTTTTATGGTACAGTTATTTTTAGGTTATTGACAATTCTTCGTACTGACCTTCAGAGGGACAGACTAGACTGCAATCCTACCAACAGTGCAGGAAGGCTCCCCTTTCCCCACATTCCCTCTAGCATTTACTGTCTGCCTTGTTTTGTTGATCTTTGCCACTGTGTCTGGAATAAGATGAAATCTCAGAGAGTTATTTTAATGTTCATTTCCTTAATACCTAGTGTCTTAGTCAGTGTTCTATTGCTGTAAACAGACACCATGACCACATTAACTCTTATGAAGGAAAACATTTCATTGATGCTGGCTTAAAGTTCAGAGGTTCAGTCCATTATCATCATGGTGGGAAGCATGACAGCAGGTGGTAGATGTCATGGTGCTGAAGGAACGGAGAATTCTACATCTGAATCTTCAGACAACAGGAAGAAAGAGAGCCACTGGGCCTAGCTTGGGCTTCAGAAACCCCAAAGCCTATCCCATCCCTTGTCGCTACACACACACACACACACACACACACCAAAGCCAACAAAGCCACATCCACTCCAACAATGCCACAAGTCTCAATCTCTCTCAAGTAGTGTCACTCCCTAATGACCACAGTTCAAATATTTGCACCTATGGGGGCCATTCCTATTCAAACCACCATATCTAAGGACTGTGAACACTCTTGGAGATATTTCTTAACCATTTTGTCCTTCTTCTCAGGTTTGTGGCCCATGTTTTAAGTATGTCATTCTGGTTTTGGATATGTTTTTATTTTTAAGTTGACAATTCGTTTATTGAATTCTTTATGTGTTTTGGATATTAATTCTTTGTCAGATGTATAGATAACAAAACTTCCTTCCCACTCTGTGGGCTTCCTTTCTACTTGACTGATTCTTTAGCTGTGCAGAAAATTTTTACTTTTATGAAGTACTACTTGTAACTGTTTACCTTTATTTTTGAGCAAATGGAGTCCTATTGAGAAAGTCCTATCACACGCGCGCGCGCACACACACACACACACACACATACACACCATTCAGTTTTTTGAGCCAGGGTTTCTCTGTGTAGCATTGGCTGTCCTGCACTCACTTTGTAGACCAGTCTGGCCTCGAACTCATAATGATCTGCCTGCCAGAACAGCCAAGGCTACACAAAGAAACCCTATCTCAAAAAAAAAAAGTTAAAATAAATAACAAAGATTCAAAACACATTGCAGGATAAGTCACTTAACCAACAAGTAAAGGTGTAAAAGAAGAAGAAATGCAGTGCAATGAAACTAGAAGACAAATTACATAATTGCTAGATTAAGGCAATGATTGCTTTGAATGGAAATAGATTCAGTGTTCCAAATAAAAGGCATAATAACTGAAACAAGTTAAAAACTACTCAAGAGTAACTCACTTTTCCTGTTGAACAATAATTCTCAGAGCTCTATCTAGACTCTAATTCTTATGTGACCCTCAGATCAGACGAAGATTTTAAAACATTGGGTAGACAGGTTCTGTCTTTGTCCCTGTTCAGAATTATGAAACTTAGAAAATAACTCTTAATACTGGGCAAAATTTTAGAGTGAGAAATTGGGGCAAACCAGAATGGCAGTGAAAATCCAGATGATATGCGAGAAGAAAGAATCCCCTCAAACCTGTTGGTTGAGAATCAAGAAAGTCTCAAAAATACAGTGACTCTTACTTACAGTCAAGCCATGTTCAGATATTTCTGTGGCCTATATATAAGAATACTCTAAATCCATTTTGATCTATATTTTATCTGTCTTTAAGCTTGTATAGTACAGTTTATAAGCCATGTTATTTACTAAAGAAAGAGCTTCAGGTATACGTAGGAATACCAAAATGTTTCACTTAATCATTTAAGTATTTTGAGCAATGTTACTTCAAAACCTACCAAAATTGTGTATATAGTATGAAGACAGTTAAATTCAGCTTTGTCTTGAGAAGCCAACACTTTCTCTTAAATTTAAAAAAGAGAAATTCTATTGTTTCCTTAAATCAGTCTCCCTCCCCTGTCTCTTTCCCTCCTTATGCTTAAGCCTATATGAAAACTTTTTTCTTGTTGGATATGAGGTGGAAACCTGTAATCCCAGTACTTGTGAGTTCAAAGTCAGTAGGGTCTATACAGTGAGTTCCACGGCAGCCAGGGTTGTCTCAGCAGCAGCAGCAGCAACAACCCTTTTCTTAATCAAATCCTGTTCTGCTTTACAAAAAATTAAAAGGAAAAAGAAATTCACTTCCTTCACTTTGCATTTATGAACACAAATAGATCCAGGTAAAAAGGACTCGATAAGATATTCATTGTGAATGAAAACCATGAGAAATTATGAGTAGCCAGCTACTAAGGGATAAGAGAGAATTTTAAATCAAATGCAGCAGGAAGAGAAATAAACATGATAGATACACCAATTCAAATCAGGCAAATGACAGCTATAAATACCATATAATGTCAAAATATACAAAGAAATAAAATTATAAAACAAGTATTAATAAGCCTAAATGAAGAGATAGACTCTAATATAAAGCACTCCAGGAATTTATCGGCCAAGTTCATCAACAGGAAAAGCATTTTGACATAAAAATCAATTAAGTAAAAAGAAGGAAACTGCACACTTGGGGCTTGTGAGATGGTTCCGCAGGTAGGAGCATTTGATAAGTAAATCTGGCAACCTGAGTTCAATCCCAAAGACCCACAAAAGGTAGAAGAAAAGAACTGACTCAACAATGTTGTCCTTTGACCTTCATATACATGTCATGATGTGCCCTTCAGTAAATGGATATAATAAACATCTAAAGAATATTCTAAATCCAGAATCAGTGATGAATACCTATAATCTGAGCACTTGGAAGGCTGAAGGAAGAAGATTATGAGTTCAAGGCCAGCCCAGGATATAGCACAAGACGTTGTCTTTTAGGGAAGTAGAAAAAATTTTTAAAATGGCCCATTCCATCACTGGAAAATAGATATTTTTCTCATGAGAATATAGAACATGTTCTGTGATAGATCATGTGATAGAACACAAAACATGTACCAACAAGTATTTTTTAAAAGTGAAATCATACTATTTTCAGATCACAAAATAGGAAATCTAGAAACGAATAACATGAAAAGATTTTAAACCCATACAAGTATATGAAAAAATATTTTTCTTTTGAAAAAACAATGAATGGAAGCACAAAGACTTTTTAAGACAGCAGTTTTTTTGAAGAAAATAATAATATAGCTCAGCATAATAAAGGCAATTTATATAATGGCAAAACTTAACATTATGCTAAATAAGGAACAGAGAAAAACTTTCTGAGACATCTGAATGAAGACAAGTGCATATGCTTCCAACACTTTTATTCATCATCATGTTTGAAGCTCTACACAGAACAAGTAGGAAAGAGAAATAAATAAGGGACATGAGGTTAAAAACGAAGGAAAACTGCCAGTGTTTACACATGAAACGATCTCATAGAAATTAAGAAAAAACTACTAAACTATTAGAATTAGTAAACTAGGATAAATAGAATGGCTAACTAGATAAAGACCCTTGCCACACAAATCTAACAATAAAAGTATGATCCTCTAGATTCACATCAGGGCAGAAGGGGAGAACCAACTCCACAAAGTTGTCCTCTGACCTCCATACATGTGCCACAGCATATATAGCACCCCAACAACCACAATAATAATAAATTTATTTACATAGCCTGTCAAGTCACCTGAAAGAATACTCAACAGTGTTAAACTACACCTCAAACTCTGTGCTTTTTTCATGTCCCCAAAATTCTGCCTGCTTTCCCTGAGGCCTACCTATACCAGGGAATCCAGGTAAGCCCCTCCCTTCCACAAGCCACTGCCTGCCAACTTCTCTGAAAGCATCCCAAACAGCAGTAAGCTATGCTCCAAACCCTGTGCTCCTGTCCTCTCCAGGTCTTACTATCTACCCCTTCTTTCCAAAGATTCCCTGCACTCTGTCCAAAGTTTGGCTATGAGTCTCATTATCTGTTTTATACAATTCTGGGTAGAGTCTTTAAGAGCCCTCCGTGGTAGGCTCCTGTCCTGTTTCTTGTTTTCTCATTCTTCAAATGTCCATCCTGTTTACCTTTCTGAGTGAGAATTGATCATCTTACCCAGGGTCTTCTTTCTTGCTTAGCTTCTTTAAGTGTACATATTTTAGTATGTTTAACCCATATTATATGTCTAGTATTCACTTATAAGTGAGTATATACCATGTGTGTCTTTCTGTTTCTGAGCTACCTCACTCAGGATGATCATTTCTAGTTCTCACCATTTGCCTGAAAACTTCATGATTTCCTTGTTTTTAATTGCTGAGTAGTATTCCATTGAGTAAATGTACCACAATTTTTGTATCCATTCCTCTGTTGAGGGACATCTGGGTTATTTCCATGTTTTGGCCATTGTGAATAAAGCTGCTATGAACATGACTGAACAAATGTCCTTGTTGTATACTTAAGCATATTTCAGATATATGCCTAGGAGTGGTATAGTTGGATCTTGGGGAAGCACTATTCTTAATTGTCTGAGAAAGCACCAAATTCATTTCTAAAGTGGTTGTACAAGTTTACATTCCTACCAGTAATGGAGGAGGGTTCCCCTTTCTCCACATCTTCTCCAGCATGTATTGTCACTTGAGGTTTTGATCTTAGCCATTCTGATGGATGTAAGGTGAAATCTAGGGTCGTTTTGATTTGCATCTCCCTGATGACTAAGGACGTTGAGTATTTCTTTAAGTATTTCTCTGTCATTCTACATTCCTCTATAGAGATTTCTCTGTTTAGTTCTGTACCCCATTTTTTAATTGGATTACTTGATTTGTTGCTTTTTAACTTCTTTAGTTCCTTATATATTCTGGATATTATCCCTCTGTCAGATATAAGGTTGGTGAAGAACCTTCCCCGGTCTGTAGGCTGTCGTTTTGTTCTGACAGTGTCCTTTGCTTTACAGAAGATTTTCAATTTCATGAGGTCCCATTTATTGATTGTTGATCTCAGAGCCTGTGCTGTTGGTGCTCTGTTCAGGAAGTTGTCTCCTATACCAATGTGTTCTAAGATCTTCCCAATTTTTCCTTTTAACCGATTTAGTGTGTCTAGTTTTATGTTGAGGTCTTTGATCCACTTGGACTTTAGTTTTGGGTAGGGTGATAAATATGGATCTATTTGCATTTTTCTACATAGCAACAGAACCAAAATATCTGGGCACAGGGTCTTTTCTGATACTGATACTCCAACTGAGGACCATTCTTGAATATAACCTAGAACACCTGCACAGATGTAGCCCATGACAGCTCAGGATCCAAGTGGGTTCACTACTAAGGGGAACAGGGACTGGCTCTGACATGAAGTCAGTGGTTAGCTATTTGACACTCCCCTCAAGGGGGGAACAGCCTTGCCTGGCCACAGAGGAGGACAATGCAGCCAGTCCCGATGAGACCAGATAGGCTAGGGGAAGATGAAAGGGGAAGAGGACCTCCCTTGGAAAGGGGCATAGGAAGAGATGAGGGAGGGGGTGAAATTAAGAGGGGAGGAGGGAGGCAGCTACAGCTGGCATACAAAGTGAATAAACTGTAATTAATATAAAAAATAAAAATTAAAAAAAAATCATGTGCTCATTTTCTGGCTCCACAATTCTGTCTGCTTTCCCTAGGCCAACCAGCACTACTGACTCCAGGTAACCCCCTCCTCTCCCCCAACACTTGCCAAACAACTCCCCTGAAAGCAAACCCAACTGTTACATCCCTGGGCTGTATAAGAAAGTAGCATGAGGAAGCAAGGGGGAGCAAGCCAGAAACTCCTCTATGGATTCTGCTTCAGTTCTTGACTTCAGGTTCTTGTCTTAAATTCCTATTGTGAATTACCTTCATGGTAGACTGTGATAGAGACATGTAAGTTAAATTAAACCTTTCCTCTTTCAGTCACTTGTGATCATGATCTTTATAAAAGCAAAAACAACAACAACAACAAAAACCTAACAAAGGTAGAACCTCACTGGCAAAGAGACACAGGATGAAAAGTGAAAGAACAGAAAACGGTATATTAAACAAACAGAAGTCGAAAACACATTAGGCTAGCCATATTCATATCTCACAAATAGACTACAAGCCAAAATCAGTCAGAAAAGATAATAAAGTTCAGTACATATTAATACAGAGAATAATCCATCAATAAGATATAATTATTGAAAATATACACATCAACCTTTCATGTACCTAATTTCCTAAGACTTATACTATTGGATATAAACAGATTGATTTATAAAGATACAATAGCTGTGAGACAGCTCAATAACACATCTAATAAATAGACCATCAAAACAAGTAAACAAAATAGAGTTAAATTTCAATGTAGTTAAGTGGATTAGAAAGATAACTATAGAATATTCCACCCTGTGGAATACACACTATTCTCAGCAGCTCATGGAACTTTTTCCAATACAGATCACAGTTTAGGCCATCAAGCAAGTCTTAAAAATAGAAAAGTTTGAAATTATTTCAGATATCGTATCTTATAATAAAATAAAACTAAAAATCAACATCAAGAGAAAGTACAGAAAATACATAAACATGGAAATTGAATATTATGCTTTTGACCAAAGAGTATGTTACTGTATCAAGTGGGAAGATTGAAAACTTTCTAGCATTGAGTGAAAATGAAAATAGTATTTAATGGAACATTTTTCATACAGCAAAAGTAGCCAATAGAAGAAATTTTATACCAGGCGCAGTGGCTGATGCCTGTAATAAGCCCATCACTCAGCATCACTCAGAGACAGAAGCAGGAGGATCTCTGTGAGTTTGAGGCCAGCCTGGTCTACAAAGCAAGTTCAGGATAGCCAAGGCTACACAGAGAAACCCTGTCTTAAAAAAACAAAAAAATTTCATAACTAAGGATGCCACATTAGAACAAATTGCAGAGCTCTCAGACAAGTAACAAAGTGGCATACATCCCATCTTACAAACCATAACAAGGCTCTGAGATGGTCCACCCCAACATCCATCCAATCTATGTACTGCTGTAGCATGTGAAGGGGCCAATCCTGCAGCTCCAAAGCTCTATTACACAGGACAACAATGGAATATCTGAGAGGAGCCCCTGGGATGATCCAGTCTTGATAATGTGGCAAAAGCCAGAGGCCTAGGAAACACACCAATGATTCACTACAATGAACATTTGCAAGTACAAATGTTTGGGCAAAAGGGTATACTGTATGACACAGCGTGACACATCACAGGTTCCATGGCTAGATTTTTGTTTTGTTTTGTTTTTTAGATTTTCTCTTCCTTTTGGGGAGGTTTCGGGGCAGAGGGTGGATATAGGGAGATGGGAAGATAAGTGGGTTTGGGGTGCATGATGTGAAATTCACAAGGAGTCAATAAAAAATTTAATTTAAAAATGAAAGACATGCAATGAGTTATTAATAAATACAAATGCTATTCTAATGAGATGTTTTTACCAAGGAATTAGCATTTTTTCTTGCAATGTCTGTATTGGTGTGATGAAACAGGTATATGTGCAGTTGAAGCATATGCTAATTGGTCCAGCCTATTTATTAATATTTAAAATATGCTCTAGAAGCAAAGCCCAGTGGTAGAATATTTACGTATAAAAAGCTCTGAGTTCAATTCTTCAGCAATATTCTAAAATACTTAAAATTTGGTAATGCCTTGTCCAGAAATCCAGTTATGTGCATCCAAAGAGACATGGCTGACATCTTGATGCAGCAGCATCCCTGATTACATATGGATACGAACAAGGAACTTTTCTTATATACAAATTTTACCTATATTATCCCATTTAATCCTCACAAGCCTGAGGTAGGTACACTTAGTATTCACTTTAATATGACGCAGTGCAAGGAAGATAATTTTATTCTTGAAGAAAGTGAGCAAGAGCCCCCTTTCTTCCATGTGTGCTGCATATTATATAGTCCCAGGAATGTCTCTCAACTTTCAAATTTATTCTTTTATATTTCACTGTTATTTTATTTGCTCTCCTCTCAATCTGGAACATATTGTCAATGTAGCACTCCACATACTGCCTTTCTCCTCTTGGTTGATCATTGAAGATTCAGCTCAAACTGTAGCTCACACAGTAGCCTCCTCATAAAGCCTACCATAACTTATACTAAGCTCCCTCTTTTAAAATCCCATAGCACCATGCAAAACTATTTAGCATAGCATTCAGACTTATAATTCTAAAAACTTAGTTTATTAGTGTGTACATGATGTGTGCATGAGTGTGAGCATACACATGTGGAGGCCAGAAGACAAGTTTTAAGACTCAGTTCTATCCTTCCACAGAGATTCCCAGGGATCAAACAGAGGTTGCCAGTGCCTTTTTACCAATAGAACCACTTTGCTAACCCTTTAAAAATATATTTTTTATTTAAATACACGCATGTGCATGTGTGAGTACATGTGTGTGCATACATTTGTGTATTGTATATGCACATTTGGGGGAGAAGGGCTGTATGTGAAGGCCAAAAAAGGATGCTGGGTTTTCTTATCTATGACTATCGGCCTTATCTGGCAGCTAGCAAGCCCCAGTGATCCTCTTGTCTCTGCTCCCACAAAGCACTGGGGTTGGCTTTTTATGTGGATGATTGGAATTTGAACTCAGGTCTTCATTATTGCACAGAAAACACTCTTACCCACTGAACCACCTATGCAGCCGTGTATTCTTATATTAGTTGTTTGGAGGCCTTTACTTTTCTCCCCCAAATTGCAAAGTCAGTTTTATACAAAATAGTTTATTGGTTACTTTCTCAAGGTTCTATGTAATAACTGTTCCCCAATTTAGTAAGGTACAAATGACAAATGGTATGTATTTGTAATATATACTGTGATGTTTTAATGTATAAACACAATGTAATAAGATTATCAATAGTCTTCATCTTAGTATATGAACTCTTCAAGACAGAGTTTGTGATTTATCTGTAGTCTTGGCACCAGAGTGGCTGTACCATACCAGGCACTCAGTCAATTTTATACTCACCTTTTTCAGAACCAAGGGCTTACTTGCAAATAACAAAATTCCCTATGGGTTTCATTTTAGTCAGAGATAATGGATGATAACCACCATACAATATAACAGAGAAGATAAGAATAGGTCTGATTAACTCTTGAGAAATTGCTTGTATATTAAACAGACCACTCTGGGGTGGCCATCACAGGATAAATGAAGCCACATGGCTATTACAACAGGATTGGAGCAAAAAGAGTACCATGTCTCAAGTTCCAGTAGATTGAATACAGATAGTGAATAGGTTAAAGGTAGAAGATGTTATAAGAATAGAGCAAATCAGAAGATTGGTGTGTACCATAGCAAGCATGTTGACTTTCAGTTGGGGTCATATAGCAAAAACATTAGAGAGAATTTTGAGGAAAAGCAATATGGTACCATTCAGGTATAACAGGATCACTCGAAGCTAATGTGTTAGGAACAAAGACAAAGACAAAGACAAATTAAGGCTAGTAAAGGTAGCGCTATAATTCTGCAAGAGAGAGAAAATGGCTCACTAGACCAGCTATTGTAGGTTGATGGTGGTGAAAAGAGATTCAATTTAGGATTTGTTTTATTATGAATAGAGATAATCTCATTGTTGCTGTATTTCTTATTATAGATGACAGTGATTGCTCTAGCAAGTGAGTAAAAACATACTGCAATTTGGTGGGAAGGCAAAGCCTAGGAGGAGTAGGTTGGTGCTAACCCTGGCCTCTTGAATTGTGTGCTTCAGCCAAGCTAAAAGCAAGACAAATTAAATGAAAGTAAACACAAAGAGGTTTAATTTGTTTCCTACATCCAGAAGTTTGCATATTTATTTATATCTCCCAGAATGCCATTCATTACAAACTTCTCAAACAAAATCCATTACTGCTGTTAAAATTCCTACAGAGTAGACCTGCAGCTCCATGGCAGATCACCTCCTTTGCATGTGCAAGAAAGACCTTTGGGTTGATTCCCAGCAACCTACATGGAGAGACCTGTTACATGCAGCCTGAAATACATAGAACGAACTTCCTTAGTTGACATTCTTAGTTGAGATAGTTTAATTCCAGGACTCTGACAACTGTGATATCACACAGTTGATATCACAGTGTGATATCAATCACACCCAAAGGTGCTCATTAGTCCATGAAAGGCATTGGTAAGTTTTTTTTTTTCAGGGAAATGAGAAATATTTTCATGAGATCTCTTTATTACAGTAATGGATGAATGAACAAGATGTTGCTGTACTTCAGTTTCTAATTAATTTAAAATGTATTCCCTCTTGTACTTTACACTTATAATTGAAAGTAAAAAAAGTTACTATCAGTTGGGTGCTGGAGGTGCACACCTTTAATCCCAGCACTCAGGAGGCAGAGTTTGAGGCCAGCCTGGTCTACAGAGCTAGTTCCAGGACACCCAAGGCTACACAAAGGAACCCTGTCTCAGAAAGCAAACAAACAAACATTACCAACATATCCTTCCACACTACTGCAATGGAGGCATTAAAAAAAAAGAGCTAGCCAGATCTTTAGCCTACCATGCCACCATGGATCTTTGTGCAGCCTTCACATTTCAGTCTGCTCACTTGACTACTAGCCTAAAACCCACTTCATATTAAAGAGAAAGAAAGAAAGAGAGAGAGAGAGAGAGAGAGAGAGAGACTGCTGAAGAGATGCATAAGTGTATTTTCGCTTATAAATGAACTACACAGTTGAGATTCCTCTGACTCTTGATCTTCATTAACAGAGTTTTGTGCCTCAGAAAGGGGCAGTGAGAACTAGCCACCAAAACATTGCTGTTATATCAAACAAGAGAATTATTTTCTCTGAGTTCTGTCATAGCCAAGACTCAGAAGAAAATGCACAAACCCTTATCATGTCACCTTTCTTCAGCCAGAATGACTCCACTGTCTGTGAATCTGAGCCCACAGGGGCTAATGTTGCTGCGACTGCTCCAGGGGAATACCATGGCAGTGATGAAGAACACTCTGACCTCTCTCTGTAGACACCATGATTTTCTATGGTTTGTGGAGGGGGGGGTGTAGAAAGCACTATGCTATGTGTTACATGATATAAAATTGATGAGGAATTTGCGTTCTTCAGGTAGAAAGCCAGTAAAGTCTAGTGGTTAAAAGAGGACACTCTCAAAAAAATAAAATAAAATAAAATAAAATAAAATAAAATAGGACACTCTCTGCGTGCAGTGGCTCATGCCTGTATTCCCAGCACTTGGGAGGTAGAAGCAGGCAGATCTCTGTGAGTATTAGGCCAGCCTGGTCTGCAAAGCGAATCCAGGACAGCCAAGGCTATACAGAGAAACACTGTCTGGAAAAACCAAAGGGGTGGGGTGCACTGAAGTTGCCTGGGCTTAAAACGCATAGCCTCAGCCAAGTTATTTAGCTCATTTTTACTCACCTAATATGTACAAAGATAACTTAAGCATATTAGACATCTCGATGAACAAATGGTGGGGATTCTTACCTTTGGAAAATTTGAGTGAAACCCCATCACTCCTTTATTACTAACAAGCCTCATTGTCATTCCCTTCATTTAGCCAATACTCTTCTTGTTTGTTTGTTTGTTTGTTTGTTTGTTTGCCTTTTCATTGCATTGTAAGGGGCATGTATGGAAATCAGGGAACAATCTGTAGAAATCAGCTCTCTCCTTCTACCATGTGAGACCCAGGAATTGAATCTGAGTCATCAGCCTATGGTGCAAGTTGACTTCATCAGCTAAGCCATATTGTCAGTCAATGTGTTTTTTTGAGACAGGATCTCACATTGTAGCCCAGACTATACTCAATGTCATTACATAGCTCAGGCTGGCTTCAACCTCTAGGTGATCCCCTGCCACATCTGGGGTTACAGGTCTGCCTCACCATCCCCAATTTAGCTAAATTTTCTCTTACATAAGTCTAACTACTGGCCTCTTGCCAAATTCCTTCCTTACATGTGATAGTTAGTGAAATTATAGCATTAAAAAAGTCATAGGTTGTTTCTAGTTATGATCAATTTACGACTAAGTCATGACTAAATATGAGTTGATTCTTTTTGTAAATTAAGGGCGGTGTTGTACTGGCTCTCTGCCAGATACACATGGAAAGAAAGTTAAGAAACATAAAAAGAGTAAGTTTTTATTGTTATTTTTTAATATTAATTATAGTTTATTCACTTTGTGTCCCAGCTGTAGCCCTCTCCTTCCCAATCCCACCCTTCCTCCTTTATCTCCTCCCATGCCTCTCTCCAAGTCCACTGATAGGGGAAATCCTCCTCCCCTTCCATCTGGCCCTAGCCTATCAGGTCTCATCAGGACTGGCTGCACTGTTTTCCTCTTTGGCCTGCTAAGGCTGCTCTTCTCCCCTCCCACTCCCGTCAGGGAGAGGTGATCAAAGAGCCAGCCAAAGAGTTCATGTCAGAGACAGTCTCTGTTCCCCTTACTAGTGAACCCACTTGGATACTGAGCTGTCATGGGCTACATCTGTGCAGGGGTTCTAAGTTATCTTCATGCATGGTCTTTGGCTGGAGTATGAGTCTCAGAAAAGACCCCTGAGCCCAGATTTCTTGGTTCTGTTACTCTCCTTGTGGAGCTTCTGTCCTCTCCAGGTCTTTCTATCTCCCCACTTCTTTCATAAGATTCCCTGCACTCTGCCCAAAGTTTGCCTATGAGCCTCAGCATCTGCTTGCTGAAGTACACAAAAGGACATTTGCTCAACCATGTTCACAGCAGTTTTATTCGTAACAGCAAGAACCTGGAAACAACCCAGATGTCCCTCAATGGAGGCATGGATACAGAAATTGTGGTACATTTACACAATGGATTAATACTCAGCAATTAAAAACAAGGAAATCATGAAATTTGCAGGCAAATGGTGGGAACTAGAAAAGATCATCCTGAGTGAGGTATCCTAGAAGCAGAAAGACACACATGGTATATACTCACTTATAAGTGGATATTAGATATATAATATAGGACAGACCTACTAAAATCTGTACACCTAAATAAGCTAAGCAAAAAGAAGGACCCTGGGTAAGATGATAAATTCTCACTCAGAAAGGCAAATGGGACGGACATTTTTAAGGCAAAATGATGAGTTCTTAGAATCCATGTGCTCTTAAGATACTGGGATGTCAGGGGAGTAGTACACTCATACATAGCTTCTTGATTCCCTTAGATTTATTCACATATCAAATATATGTGGCTTTGGGGTTGGGAGATAAGAATGCAAGAATATGGAGAAAATAGGGTATAATACCAACCAATAAAAGAAAAGTAAAGAAGAGAGGGAAGTATGGAAGAGCAAATGAAATAAGGAACTGAAAAAATTTATTTCTAATTTTATTTTAAGCAGTATTTTACTCTTACTAGTGTGAATTAATCATGCATGTTAGTAGGGCTAGTGGGATGGTCCAAAATATCCATGCATTTGCCAAATCCAGCCTCTCTTTACTCACACTTGGCCTCTCCAGTCTTTAGTGATTACTACTCTACATTCAGGCAGACTTTATAAAAAAATAACTTTAAAATATGAGTGAAAATATGCAGAACTTGTCATTCTTTTTCTATCTTACTTGACATAATGTTCTGCAATTTCATCCATTTTGGTGCAAATGGCAAAATTTCATTTTCCTTTATGAATTAATAATAGGGGCTGGAGAGATGGCTCAGTGGTTAAGAACACTAGCTACTCTTCCAACGACCCAGGTGCAATTCTTAACACCCACATCGTAGTTCACAACTGTCTGTAATTCCAGTTCCAAGTGATCTGACACTCTCACACAGGCATACATGGAGGCAAAACACAAATGCAAATAAAGTAAAATAATTTTAAAAATAGAATGAATAATACCCATTAGACAGACAGACACATACACACCATATTTTCTTTACTATTGTGTTGACAAACACAAAGGCTGATTTTCCATCCTAACTATTCTACATAGTACCTACAACAGACACGGGTCTTAAGTTATCTCTTTGGTAAGTTGATTTTAGTTCCTTAGTGTGCATACCCGGGAATGGGCTGCTTTGATCACTTTGTATATTGACTCTTTTACTCTTTTTTTTTTTTTTTGAGGAACTTCCATACTGATCTTCCTGATGGTTATACTCATTTCCATTCTCATCAACAATGCATCAAAGTTTTTTCTTCCATATTCTCACTAGAATTTCTTTTATTTTTAGTCTCATTGTTGGATTTTTACTTTCCTAATGACTAATGATGTCATCATGACATGTTTCCACATGCTTCATTGCCATTGTATCTCTTCTTTTGAGAAGGACCTATTCAAAGACTTTGTCCACTTACAACCACTTTGCTAGACCAGCATAATTTCATCCTATATTCTAAATCTATTCTTCCACCCATAGAGTAGTGCAGCTACAACCCCTTATCAAAAAATCTTCTCTTTACGGCAAATATTGCTTTTTTTTTTAATGTGTGTAGGTGTTTTGCCTAAATGCATGCCTGTGTACCATGCACTTGCCTGGTGACCACAGTCACCAGAAGAGGACATTAGATCCCATGGAACTGGAGCTACAGATTGTTGTGAACCACCATATGGGTGTTGGGAATCAAACCTACATCCACTGAAATAGCAGATAGTACTCTTAATAAGGGAACCATCTCTCCAGGCCAATTTTCACGTTTTACATTCTTTTTGGGGGTGCTTTGTTCTTACTAGCTTTTTTGAGACCTTTTGTATTCTGGATAACATTAATAATTGTTATATAGATAAATGTCAAATTTTTTTTTATTCTGTAAGCTCTTCTCATTAAAGTATTTCCTTTCTGATCATTTATCTATTCTAGCTTTTGTTTCCTATGTTTTAGGAGTTACGTTAAAAAAAACATAATTGCCTATATACATATCATAAAATGTTCTCAAAGGTTTCTCATATTTTCAGGTCAAATGTTTAGATGTTTGCTCCATTTTAAGTTCATTTGAGGCTAGCATTACCTTGATACCAAAACCAGGTAAGAACATAACAACAACAACAACAAAAGAAAATCTATACAACAGTATTCATGCTGAACATAGATGCTACAATTTTCAACAAAATTCTAGCAAATTGAATTCAATTGCACATCATAAATCTTATTTACTATGATTAATTCACTTGCCCCAAAGCATTCAGCTGATAAATAGTAGAGGCAGATTTGGAACTCAGATTTCAATTTTTCAATCTCAAACTTTTTCAATTTAGTATGTTTACATCCAAGAATAACCTTTTCACATTTTGTTCCCTGTTTTTTTGTATATGTGAGTCCTACCTTTTCAGAAGATCAATGAACCATAACTTAGGTGTTTTTTTTCCCTCATTTGTCCCACAGTCCATAACACAGAGTACAGTCCACAACCAATATTATTAATTTCCTGACAGGTAGCCATAAATCTTTGTGGAATTATCAACACTTTAGCTGACAGATACAGAAAATAGGCAATCAATGACAATCTGAGGAGTTATAAAAATTATCAACTTTTACTCAAGATATAACTGTCTGTTGAGTATTTCGTAAGTACAAAGATTACATAATAAAGGCACACATCAAGATATTTCTCCTTAGCTGGGGGAGTGGTGGTGGTATATGACTAGTCTCAACACTTCGGAGATACGAGCAGAAGGACCAGGAGCACAGAGTCAGCCTTGGCTATACAATGTATGAAGTGACTCTGAGGCTAGCCTGAGCTAGAATAAATACTGTCACACAAGACAAAACAAAACCACACCTGTGAATATGTTTCTCCTAGTTTCCCCTCAGCTGAAAATGATTTTTTCAAGGTTATTTTTTTCAGATGATGATCCTCCCCCTTAAGATCACATTTACAAAGTACTATCTGTTTTTTGATGTACTGCTAAATGTACCTCAAAATTACATAGGTGCTATTGCACTATTAAAACTATCAGACCCTGACTAGAACAGTAAGTCTCTAGCTAACTCTAAAATGCAGCCTACAGGGCATGTGGCTCTTCTCTAATAATCCTCCTACCAGACTCCCTCTGAAAAGCTAACTAAGGTAGAAATGTGACAAAGTCCATGAGAATTTTACTGTTCTGTCTTTGGGGGAAGAAGGTCTAAGGTAGGAGAACCAAATGTTCAGGGCAAACGGGGAATTATAGCCACATGAAAACTGAAAGCCTCGGCTATCCACAAACAACAGCTACTACAGACAGACAAGTCAGCGCTGCCCTCATTCAGAGACATTTGCTTTTCCTTTTGGTTCTCCTCCCCCCTTTTAATCACTTCCTTTTGTCTGATTTCAGCTTCCTCTTCTTCTTTTTCTACTCTTTTTTCCTCCTTTAACCTTTATGCTCCTCTACCATTCCATCTTAACAGACTTGAGCAAGACAGCTTCCACCTGAGAGGTCCAAATGGAGTGTTTTCCTTCATTGTGATACATGCTATGCTCATACCACTCAGAAGTCAGCAGAGGTCCTTGAGGAAATAATAGAAAGGTCAAACCCTAACTCTCACTTGGCAACATGCCTCCAAACCTCATCATACCCTGGCCTCCATGGAAAAAGCAGAGTAGATTCTCTTTATCTGACTTTAACAAAATGGGATAGGCAGCTTGGTATGCATAGTGGGTAGAGGCAGGACAGGATGATCAAACGTATTTCTCTGGAGCTAGTAATATATTATACAGTAACTTAGGAGACTACAGAAACATTTATAGTAACGCTATAAATGGAGAGACTAGGTAAAGGCCACATAAACTGAGGAGCTATCTTTCCAGGCCTTCATACAAGTATTCAGGACACACAGATGCCTTGCACACCATCTGCAATGGCCCTAAAATGTGCTCTCTCTTAATAGAAAGGGAAGGGGGGGGGGGGAACAGGTAGAAAGATATTTGGGCTAAAAAGCATGAAGCTGTATTTGCACTCAAAGTATATTGTTTCCAATAGATTGTAGATTACCAATTCATTAAACAGAAAATTTTCAAAGATGATCTTATTTGACACAAGATTTCTAGAACACCATCCGAAGGCTTAAAAAGATGTCATCAATATTTCTGTTAATTTGTGGACATGAAATCACACAGAGCCAAGGTAAGATGTGAGGAAACCAGGCCTTCTAAGGTAGGCCCCAGTCCTCCCTCTCCTCATTCTTCAACAACAAAAACCCAAACCCTGGAGTCAAGGAGGATTCTGGAGGGAAGAAGGCTCTGTGGGAAGTGAACCAGTCTCCCACTTCCTCTTTTCTCCACACACAAGTCTCTTCAAATTATCATAAATGCATTTTGATCCTAGGGCACCAATGAAAGTAACCCTTAAAGACTAAGGAGAATTAGCTCATGTCCTGCTCAATTTGCTCTACACCCATACTTTGGAATTTCTTCTCATTTGAGAATTTCTACATCTTTCTGCTATTCCACCCATCTATGAGTCTCTGAGGACTCTGTTTAATACACAGAGATTATGCACACAACAAATACGTATGCAGCAAAAAAAAAAACTAGCTACATTAAAAGCTCCTTTACAGTAGCATAGGCTCAGTTCAGTTACTATAAGTCTCATTTACACATATAACCTTTAATTGCCCATAAGAACTTGATAGTAATACCCTTTTGCTGAAACTACCAAGTCACAGAACAAGGAGATATCAAGCTGGCAGTCACCTGGAAGCTTCAGCCCTACTGAGTAAATTTCATAGTGTTGGAAGGTACCGTGAATGCTACAGGAAGAGAAAAAATAATCCTCAAACTTATCCAGCTGTGAACCCTATGAGGTACAATAATATCTGGCCTGGCCAGACATACTCACAAATGCAATAGTGACAGGAACATTATGGAAATAATGAAAAACCTAATTGGATTTAAAGCCTGTGCCACGGGATGAAATCCATACCCATCACTGTTAAAAGGGTTAACAATCTGTGGCTAAACAAGTCGTAGACCATAGGAGGGAAAAACCTATTACTATTATCAACATAGTTTAAGCCAATTCCTAATGACTTATCAATATATCCATAAGTTAATGCATTTCTCACATTTCAATCCTCATCAGAAAAGCTTCTACTAGCAGTATATTATGATAAACCCAGAGACCCTCAGAGTGGCCACGATGTAGGGGATAAGTGACTAAGGAGTGCTTAGCCTTGAATAGGACCTCTGTATCACATCCCTTCTTACCGAGGCTCCAGGATCATTGAGGAGGATGGGGCAGAAAGACTGCAAGAGCCAGAGATGGTGCATGACTATAAGAAAAGTGTTTTCCAGATGTAACAGAGCAGCTGTACATCTGAACTCACAGTGATTTGTGACAGCATGCATAAATCCCATGTAAGCACAACCCAGACCAAATCTCAACATGGAGAGGAAAGGTAGACATGAAGTTTCACCCTTAGTTGAGTATCTATTGGCAACTATTGTCAACTGATAGCCATTAAGGGAAGCAGAGTCAATTTTCTTCAAAAATGTTGCCCCTAGTAGGTTGACTATAGTTCAGTTAGAGACCACATATCCATAAATATATAAATATCAGAAATCAGACATGACAAAAAAGTAGACACAAAATAGGGAGGGCAACAGGAGGAGGTATGGATCTGGGAAGAATTAGAGAGAAGGTCAATATGATTGAAACACATTGTATAAAATTTTCAAAGCACAAATAAACAAATCAAATAAATAAACAAATAAACTAAATGTATTTTTAAAATAAAATTTAAAAAGAAGATACTTCTATCTCAGAGTACTCAAAGTATATCTTTCCGACTTTCCAAGATCCTAATGGAGTAACAGAATTCCGGAGCTGGTTTCCTACGGCATATAATGGTATGTCATGACATTCACAGCTATTTACACAGAGCAATTGGTGCCAGGTACTATATTAAGTGTTTCTCATATATTAGTAGCTTTTAAAACATACAATAGCTATCAGGTAGGTAACTGTTCTGTGAAAGAGGAAGTAATTTATTTAAGGCCATACAGTTTAGAAGTTGTAACCAGGTGGCAGTGGTGCACCCCTTTATTATTATTATTATATTAAATTCTTTATTAATTACACTTTCTCCCTTCCTCCCCCTTCTGCACCTGTGTCCCTCCCCAAGACCACTGATAGTGGAGGTCCTCCTTTCCTTCCCTCTGATCCCAGTCTATTAGGTCTCATCAGGACTGGCTGCATTGTCTTCCTCTGTGGCCTGGTAAGGCTGCTCCCCCATCAGGGTGAGGTGATCAAAGAGACGGGCCAATCAGTTCCTGTCAGAGACAGTCCCTGTTCCCATTACTAAGGAATCCACTTGGAGATGGAGCTGTCATGGGCTATATCTGTGCAGGGGTTCTAGGTTATCTCCAAGCATATTTGGTTGGAGTATCAGTCTCAGGAAAGACCCTGTGCTCAGATTATTTGGTTCTGTTGCTCTCCTTGTGGAGTTCCTGTCTTCTCCAGATATTACTATTTCCCACTCCTTTCATAAGATTCCATGCACTCTGCCCAAGTGTTAGCCATAAGTCTCAGCATCTCCCAGCATTCAGAGGCAAAGGCAGGCACATCTCTGAGTTTGAGGCCAGTCTCATCTACAGAGTAAGTTCTAGGATATCCAAGCCTACACAGAGAAACTCTGTCTCAAAAAACAAAAACAAGTTGTTACATACTGAATACTGCATGTTTTTCTTTTCACTTCACATACTGAAATCCTAATTCCCAAGGTGATAGTATTAAGAGGGATTTCTATGGAGTAAGTATGCCACAAAAGCTGAAGTTTCAAAAATGGAATTAGTTCCCTTACAGAAAACACCACAATGGGCCCTTTTGTCCCTTTTCTTATATCAGAATACAAACAAGCAAACAACAAAAATATAGCTTTCCATGAACACAGAAGTAAGTCCTTATGAAATACAAAATCTGCTGGCACCTTTATCTTTAATCACCCAGCCTCCAGTACTGTCATAATTAAACATATGTTCTTTGTAAGACACCCAGTATTTGCCTGCAAAAGCACAACCAGACAGGTCTTGCTTAGATAGCCATACTGTTGTGGTATCACAAGTGAAGCTTCCATATCCCTTTTATGATACACAAGTTCACAGCAGAGTTTCTGATCCTCTAGCTCTCCTACCCTCTGTCTGCAGTATTCCCAAGCCTTAGATGCAGGAGTTTTGTTATAGGTTCATCAGTTGGCTTGTGCACCCAATGATCACTTGGTCTCTGCACCTTGCCTGGTTGTAGTTTTCTGTAATCATCTCTGTCTGTTGCAAAGAGAAGTTACTTTGATGAGGGTGAGAGCTACAGTTATCTGAGAAGATTCATATATGAATGTCTTGGCATCCTTCACAAAACTTTAGGAGACATGGAGCTATAAGTGATCAGAAAGGGCTGAGCTGTGACTGCACACACCTTTAAACCCAGCACTAGGGAGGCAGAAGCAGAAGGATCTGTGAGTTTGAAGCAAGCCTGGTCTACAAAGAGAGTTCCAGGACAGCAAGGTCTACACAGAGAAACCCTGCCTTAAAAAACAAACAAACAAACAAAAAACAATTCTAGGAATTTACTAAACTTATTGCATGCAGTATGTTATTCCATCCAAAAAAGGTGGAAGACAAAAATTGTAAGACATTATGCTTCTGAACTTTAAGGTATTTTAAAACCAGAACATTTCAAATTCTTGCACACTGTATACCAACATTCTACCTCAGAACAACCTCAATCCCAGTACAGTCTTTTAACTCAAGTGCATTTGAGAGAAATAATGAACGAACTATGGGCCCCCTCTAGTCAGCATTATCATCACAAAATCATACAACTCACCGAGAAATCAAGATTCTATCCTAGTACCTTTCCTATAAAAGAAACCCCCCCAAACAAAATAAAAATTTTCTTATAAAATATCCACAGACAATAGCACAAGCCAGATACTTAACCAAAATTTGCCTTTCTTAAGTTCTGGCAAGCTAATGGTAGCATTGGGAATATTTTTTAACACTACTGTACTGTTCAAACAAAATTTCCTAAGAGAGTAGATCATAAATGTTTATCAGCAATCACACACATTTTAAATGCTAACTATGTTATGTGTCTTATGTTAATTAGCCTGACTGGGAGAATTATATTTATATAGAGAGATATGCATATCAGAACATCACACTGTATACTAAAATATATACAGATTTTTATAACACTATGATACTTCAAAGTTGGGGGGTAAATGTCCACAACAAACTGATCAGTCCCTTCTCAGTCCCCACTCTATACATCTATGCTGCCTCTCACTTGTGGGGGTTGGTGACTGGTAGCTGCTCAGTCCAGACGGCTGGGTGCTTTAGCAGTCCTAATCTAGCAAAGAAGCCCAAAGATTTCCTGTGGAGTCCCTGGGCCCTGGTCAACAAACACTTGGAAATGGTGGTTCTATAGTCTGTCAAGGAATCATCATCATAATCATCAGCAGCAGCAGCAGCAATAGGGGGGATTAACTTACCAGCAAGGGAAAAGTCCAAGCAAACAATAGGTGGAAATGATCTGCCTTCTGCCTTACCCTGTTTGTCTGGATGGCTACTGCACAGCTACCAGTTGGTGTTGCTGAAAGTCCAGGTGAGTTATCCCACATCAATCAAGGCAATGAGGGCACTTCCACTTCATCAGCTAAGGCTCCCTGCTTAGTTGATTGCAATTTGTGGCAAAGTGACACTTAAAACAACCATAAAGCCTTAAAAGTTCTATATAAAAACTTTCAAGTTTTATTTTTATTTTTTTATGTGTTTAAATGTCTACACCATGTACGTGCAGAGCCCATGGAAGTCAAATAGGGCATTCAATGCCCTGGAATTAGTTTACAGATGGCTGTTAGCCACCAGGTGGATGCTGGAAATCAGACCCAGGTCCTCTGGAAGAGTATCTATCCAGCAGTGCTCTTAACCACTGATCCTTAATGAAGGTCCGTGTCCCCAGCTCTTAACCTCTATCCTGACACATAGAGATATTCAATACATTGAAATTTCTCTTCCCCACCCCACAATACTGAATACTGAACCTAGTTAAGTACTCTTATCACTGATCTATATCTCAAAACACTTTTATTATTTGCTTGGGATGGCCTGGAACTCACTCTGTAATATCAGGTAGCCCTCAAGTTGTAATCTTCCTCCTGCTTTACCTTCCCAGTTAGGTAGGATTACAGTCATAAGCCACTTGACCTGGACATAATTTGTGATTTCTGAACCTTTGGGTATAATATTGATTATGGGCAGAAAAGCAAATTCATTAAAGAGGAGGCTATCAGAATCAACTCTTAACTGAAGAGATAGCTACATTTCATTTACCAGTTCTCACAGCATTTTTCCCCCTCTAACCAGTTACAGTACTACAAAAGAATTAGTCTTCCTCTTAGAATCCCTTATTTGTTCTATATTCTCACACCTGTCTCTGCCAGGTATCACTATATGTGTGTGCTTAGATGCACAGCCAGGATCACACTGACCAAATAATTTGGCTCAGACAGCCAAAGTGTCTTCACGCTGTATACTACCATGTGTTACTACTGAGCTACCTAGATGCCCCCAGTATAAATAAACTCATAGGTACTAAATTTGCTTAATCATTTTATGAGGTGAGAACTAATGGAACAGCTCTTGAGAAAAAAAAAAGATAAATACTGAACCTTGATTTTTTTTTTTCACAGCATCTATTACTTGTAAAAGTAATGGGGAAGAATGGCTCCCATATATACTTGAATGTTTGGTTCCCAGTTGGTGGACTATTTAGGAAAGATTATGAGCTTTTTGGCCTTGTTGAAGTGGGTACAGGCTTGTCAGAGGAGATGTGGCATTGAAATGGGCTTTTACGTTTCAAAAGCCCATGCCAGTCATAGTCTTGCTCTTTGCTCTGCCTCCTGCCTGCTGATCAGAAGATAAGTTCTTAGCTACTACTCTAGGATCATGCCTACCTGTCTATCACCACACATGATGATCATGGACTAACCCTCTAAAACTGTAAGCACTTTCTTCTAAAAGTTGCCTTGGTCATGGTGTCTATTCACAACAGTAGAACAGTAACTAAGACAGGTTTCATGCATGCATATAACATATTTCAATGACCTTTAGTACCTGACATCTATGTTTCCTCTTGTTTCTTTTCTCTCATACCCCTCTTTATAGAAGCAGTATTTTTTGACATGATTAAGCAATTGCACATATGAACTTATGGCAGTTATGACAGTATATACAAGACCTATGAAAGCTCAAATCAGAAAAAAAAAATCCCAGTATGGAGAATGGTGGTGGACATGAAGTCTCACAGCTCACTAAGGATCTTTTGTTAATCAATAGTTGCTAGGAGAAGTAGAGTTAGATTTCTTTAAGAATGTGGCCTCTGGTGAAAAGATCACACTTCAATGGAAAGCCACACATTAAAGGCTATATGAACAGTACAAAATGAACTTGATGTTTTTTTTTAAGACAACACAACGTTGGCAGGATTGAGAAGGCAGCATGAATCTGGAAGGAGCTAGGGAGGAAGAGGAATTAACATGATGAAAGTATACTGTACAAAATTCTCAAAGAATTAATAAAAATGTAGACAAAAATAAAATTAGCAATCAAAAGAAAACAAAAAGAACTGAAAATGTCCCAAAGATAGGACAAAAGATGCTAATACAAATACAGAAATCATCTAGGGTACCAAACAGGCAAGATTGGGAAAGAACCTCCATTTGTAATAATATAATTAAAACACTTAATATATAGAACAAACAGAGTATATTGAAAGTAGTATGAGAAAAACAACAACTCACATATAAAGGCAGGTTCTTTATATTAACATCAGATTATTGAACTGTAACTTTAAAAGCCAGAATGTCTTAGAATGCTGTACTTCAAGTTCTGAAAGACAACTACCAACCCAGGCTACTATACTCAAAAATCAGCCAAGTTATCTGTCACAATTGAAGGAAAAATAAAAACTTTGGATGATAAAAATACACTGAGGAAATTTATGACAACTAATCCAGCTGTACAGAAGATAACTGAAGGAATTCTTCAAACAGAGAGAAAAACAATCCCATCACTGAGGCCACAGGAAAGAATAAATCATGCTGGTATAATAGTTAAGAATAATAACAGGAAGAGGCAGAAAAACATTGCTGAATCAACAAAATAAAACCCAGGAATTAGTTATTTTTATATTATATATAACATATTATATTTAATAATTCTTAACATGAATGGTCTCAATTCCTTAATCAAAAGACACAGAAAAGCAGGCTGCATGTCCCCTAAATATGTACCCTATCACAAAAGATATACTACCTTAAGATAAAAGAATGGAAAAAGGTGTTCCAAGAAAAAGCAACTAGGAAACAAGCAGATATTGCTGCAATAATATCTGACAAAACATGCATCAAAACAAAACTAGTGAGAAAAAAGTCACTTAACAGTGATTAAGGGAACGATCCATCAAGAGAATATTATAATCTAAACATATATGCTGTGGACACAGGTACACTCAATTTCATAAAAAAATTAGATGTAAATTCATAGCACAATAGTAGTGAGTAACTTTAATACCCTATTTCTAGCAGCAAAAACTAAATGAGAAATATACAAATTAAGTGATTTCATGGATCAATGAAACAAACAGTTGATTCTTTCAAAAAAGAAGCAAGATTGAGAAACCCTTAGCTAACCAAAAGAGAGGAAAGATCAAATGAAGCTCTTAAAACAAATGCCATCAAAATCCAGATGATCATTAGGTCTTATATCAGAAATGTATATTCTACTAAATTGTACAGAAATTGTGGTATGTTTATACAATGAAATACTACTCAGCAATTAAAAACAAGGAAATCACGAAATTTACAGGCAAATGGTGCGAATTAGGAAAGATCATCCTGAGTGAGGTATCCCAGAAGCAGAAAGACACACATGGTATACACTCAGTTATAAGTAGATACAGGATAATCATACTAAAATCTGTACACCTAAAGAAACTAAGCAAGAAGGAGGACCCTGGGTAAGATGATCAATCCTCATTCAGAAAAGCAAATGAGATAGACACCAGAAGAGGGAGAAAAGAGAGAACAGGACAGAAGCTTACCACAGAGGGCCTCTGAAGGATTCTACCCAGCAGAGTATCAAAGCAGATGCTGATACTCATAGCCAAACTTTGGACAGAGTGCAAGGAATCTTATGAAAGAAGGGGGAGATAGAAAGACCTGTCCTGTAAGAGACAGGAACTCTACAAGGAGAGCAACAGAACTAAAACATCTGGGCACAGGGTTCTTTTCTGTGACTGATATTCCAACTAAGGACCACGCATGGAGATAACCTAGAATCCCTGCACAGATGTAGCCCAAGGCAGCTCATTCTCCAAGTGGGTTCCTTAGTAAGAGGAACAGGGGCTGTCTCTGACATGAACTCAGTGGCTAGCTCTTCGATTGCCTCCCCCTCAGGGGGGAACAGCCTTACCAGGCTATAGAGGAAAACAATGCAGCCAGTCCTGATGAGACCTGATAGGCTAGTATCAGATGGAAGAGAAAGAGAACCACCCCTATCAGTAGACTTTGGGAGAGGCATGGGAGGCAGGGTGGGGTTGGGACAGGATGAGGGAGGGGGATGCAGCAGGGATACAAACTGAATAAATTGTAATGAATAAAAATATATTTTTAAATGTAAATAAACGAAATCGATATATTTATAAATGTTATGACCAATCAAAAATATGTCAAGATGAGATGAAAATGTAAACAGCCCTGTAGCAAATTATGAGACAAACATTAACTCAAAATCTCTCAACTAAAAAAGTTGAGGCACAGATGGATTTTTTAAGTGAATTTTATCAGACATTCAAAGAACCAACATCGATGCTCTTAAAAGTATTCCACAAAATGGAAAACTGAAGAAACATTACTAAACTTTAAAAACTGAAATTAGTATTGATCTGATACCTAAATCAGGGAAAGACATGCCAAAAGGAAAGAAAATTAGAGATCAGTTTTCCAGGTGAACATACATGTAAAATATTATCAACAAAATATTTGCACACCAAATTCAAGAACATATCAACTAGATCATTACCATAACAAAATTGGGTTTACTCCAGAGATGCAGGACTGGTGAAATAGACATTGCAGAGGAAGAGAGTTGAACTCCTTCTTACTGAAAAGCTTTGAGAGGAGCAGGAGGCAATGGAGGCATGGCAGAAATGGCAGGAGGAGGAACAGGAGCTATTAGAGAGTTGTACACTGACACCATGCTACAGGCAAAGCCACTGTGGGCACTGTAGAGTGGCAGTGGCAGGACATGAGCACTAAGTGTTATAAATTGTAAAGCATTGTAAAGGGAATCAGCAACAGAAATCACAATGGCCATTGCAATAGACACAGAGAAAGAATTTTTATCAAATCCAACATCCCATCATGTTAAAAGTCCTGAAGAAACCTAAAATAGAAGAAACACATTTCAGCATAAAAATGGCATATGCAACAATGTATAGTTAATATTATACTCATTGGGATAACTCAAATCATTCCCACTAAAATCAAAAACAAGAAAAGAGTTCCACTTTCTGTACCCTTATTTAATTAATATAGCATTCTAAGTCTTAACTCAAACACTAAGAAAACAGAATTAAGGACTCCAAATAGAAAAGGAAAAAATAGTATCCTTGTTTGCATATGACATGAACTTATATATGAGACAGCAAAGATTCCATCAGAAAACTCATAACTCTAATACACACTTCCAGCAAAGCATACAAAACTGTCATAAAAATCAGTATCCTTCCTATATACCAATAACAAACATTCTAAAGGAAAAAGTCAGGTAAATAAGTCAATTTCTAATAGCAAAAACAAAATACCTCAGAGCAAAACTTAGGAAGTGAAGGACCTCAGTAATGAAAACTTTAAAAGACTAAAGAAAGAAATTGAGGAATACACCAAAAGACAGAAAGACCACCCACGTTCATGATTTACAAAAATCAAATTTTTGAAAAGGGACGTTCCGCCAAATGCAATCTACATATTGGATGCAAGTCTAATAAAAATTCAGTGACATTCTTCACAGGAATAGAGAAAAAAACATAAAAACTAATGTGGAAGCACAAAAGGCTTTGACAGCCAAAAAAAGCCGTGAACAATATAAAACACCAATGGAAGTATCACCATCCATGATTTCAAATTACACTGCAGGTCCTTCTAAATAAAAACAACATGGTACTGACACAAATACAGATGCAGGGTAATAAAACACCATGAAGGATTCAAATAAAAAGCCACCAGCTTTTTTTTTTTTTACAAAGATGCCAAGATTACACATTAGAGGAAATACATCATCTTCAACAAGTAGTGCTTGGAAAAGTGGGTATCTGCACATAGAAAAATGATATAAGATCCTTATCTCTTGTCCTCCATAGATTAGCAATTACAAGTGAACCAAGAAACTTTATATAACAAGCTAAACTCTGAAACAGCCAGAATAAAAAGCACATTATACTTCAATATATAGGTACAGGTAAAGACTTTCTGAATAAGATTCTGATCACTCGGGAAATAATGCCAATAATAAAAAAGGGGACCTCATGAAATTAAAAGTTTTCTGTACATCAAAGGGAACTGTCACTCAAAAGTAGCCTAAGTAATAGGTGGAATTTTTGCCAGTTTTACATGAAACAAAAGATCAGTATCTTGGACATACAAAGAACTCAAGAAACTTTAATCCCAGTGCTTGGAGGGAGAGGTAAGTGCATCTTTCTGAGTTCGATGCCAGTTAGGCCTACATACAGAGTTCCATGACAGCCAGAGTTAGATAGAGAGAGCATGTGTCAAAAAAATTTTTTTTCAAGAAATTAAATATCAAGAAGACAAACAACCCAATCAAACTGTTGAATGTGTTTATCAGGTATAAGAGACTTCATGGGTACTCCTTGGGGTTTTAAAATGAAGATCATATAATTTGCAAAGAGGGTTTAATTTAAAATCTTCCTTTTCAACTTGTATGCCTTTTCTTTCATTTTTTTTTTTGCCTTGTTCTGGCTGACATTTCAAGCACCACATTGAGCAAGAATGGGGAGAGCAGACACACTCTGTTTATGATTCTGAAGGAAATGTTCTGTTTTTATCCCATTCATCACAATGCTTACTAGAGGTTTGCAGTATACACACTGTATTATATTGGGGATGACTATTAATATTTTTCAGGCCTTTTATCATGAAGGAATGTTGAATTTTCTCAAAGTATATGGGCTTTATATAACCCATAGTTATATGCTAGACTATGTTTATTGATTTCCGCATTTTAGAGTATCCTTACAACCCTGCAGTAAAACTATTTTGATTACAGTATGTGATACTTTTATTAGGTTGTTGAACTCAGTTTGCAAATATTTTATTTAGCATTATTTCTTCTGTAGTTACAAATTTCTTTGTTCTTCTTTTGTCCCTATGACTTTTTTTTTTGTTATCTTTTGAAATGGCTGATTTAGTGCTCATAAATTGTTCTAGTTGGTTCTTATCTTGGGGAGTATTTGCTTTTCTGTTTGTTTTAAAGGATAATATCTACTGGGCAGAATGATCATGATTAGCAATTATATGCACTCAGGCTTGCAATATATCCCGTGCTTTCTTGGTCTTTAGGCTTTCTGCTGAATAGTATGCTGTGATTTTGATAAGTTTACTTTCATAAATAACTTGGCAATTCTCTCTTGCAGCCTTTAATAATTAACATCATCATCTTGTTATGTGCATAGATTAAAACTACAGAGCCAGTTATTTTTTAGGTTAGCATAAAGTTGGAATTTTTCCTGTCATCTTCATACACATGTGTTATCATATTTTGTTTTCATTCCTTCCCTACTGTCTGCCACTGTGCTCCTCACACACATCTCCATCTGGTTTCCTTTCTTCACTTAGTTCCTCCTTCTTTCCTATTTACATGTATTCCATTGCCCTACTTTTCACTCTTTCCTCCCTCTTAGGATCCTCTTTCTTATTTTATGACCTACAAATACACATATAAAATACATACTGACATAAATTTTGAATTAAGCAAAATTTTTTGTTTACTTTTATTCTTTCAGACAACATATCCCGACCACTCTTTCCCTCCACTCCTCTCATTCCCCTTTACTTCCCTCTCCACCAGATCCACTGCTCCTCCATTCCTCTCCAGAAAAACTCATTTATTTTATGTGTACAAGTGTTTTGCCTGCATGTTTGCATGTCCAAAACTACCTGGAGTCCACAGAGTTCATAAGAGGTCACCAGATTTCCTGGTACAGGAAGTATACACAGTTGTGAGATGCCATGCACATGCTGGGACTCAAAACTGGTACTTAACAATAGCAAAAATTGCTCTAAGCACTGAGCCATCTCTGCAGCCACTACACAAAACTTTCACTCTCAGTTTGTGGGTCCATTAAGTTTTTCTTTTCCCTTCCCTCTGATCCTATCTATATCTGACCAGTCATGAAATAGTAACACCGCTATCTCCCATGCCCGGTGCATATATAAAGAATTCCATCTCTACAGCTATTAGCTTACTCTAGGCTACCTTCATCTCTTACCTACACTAGAACCTCAGTTTATCTTTCAGTTTCACTGCATTTCATTCTTTGTGGAACAGCCAGACAGATCTTTAAAACTACTAGTGGCTGGGGAGGTGGCTCAGTTTTTAAATGAGCAAGAGGATCGCGTTTGGAACTCCAGAACCATGTAAATTGCCAGATGGTCATGGTGGCTCACCTATAATTTCAAGACTGTGGAAGTGGAGAAAAGGGGTCCCCAGAGTAAGGCGGCTAGTGTGATTAGACTCATCTGCAAACTCTAGGTGTCAATAAAAGGCTCTATCTCAAAGACTAAAGTGGAAGGGCAATAAAGGGAGATTCCTGGCATCAATTTTGGACCTCTACATGTACCTGTGTGCACACATACATTAGATATACATATGGAAAAAAGATAAAAGGAATTACAACAGTTTATGCTATGTCCTTGATCATTACTATTCAGTACTTCCAAGTGACGTGAGACTAATGGTGAGTTTTCCTTTAAGAAAGCTTAATACTTTCTAACCTACTACCTTTCCAAAATTATCTCCTCCTACCTATAATATGTTTCTTCCTTCACTATGTTCCAGTTACTTGGGTCTTTGTGACATATCCTCTTTCATTTCTACTTCAGGGCCTTCTTACTTGCTCTTCATTCTTAGAATATCCTCATCTCAACCCACCCACAAAAACCTCAATCCAAAAGTTACCTTACCTACAAGACCTTGCAGGGACAAAGACAGAATAGGAAGAGCAGAGACTGAGGAAATGTCTAACCAATGCCAAACCTAGCCCTAAGACCCACCCGATAGAAGAAAGCCAACCCCTATCACTATTAGTATTACTCTGATATGCTTGCAGGCAAGAGCCTTCCAAAGTTGTCTTCTTAGAGGCTCCACCCAGCAAAGGCTAGAAACAGATACTGAGACTTACAGCCAAACATTGGGTGAAGCATAGGGAGTCTACTGACAAAAAGGGCGGAAGGATAAATAGACCTAGAGGTGATAAAAGTTCCACAAGAAGACCTTCAGAGCTAATCAGCCAGGACCCAAGGGGCTTTTGGAGTCTGAAGCACCAACCAAGGACAATGCATGGTCTGGACCTAAGTCCTCTACTTATAAGTAGCCAGTGGGCATCTTAGGCTTCATGTGGGCCCACTAGTTAGGGGAGTGACTTATATCTCTAAACATAGACTATGTTGCCTGCTTTTTGATCACTTCCCCCTGATGGGACTGCCATACCAGGCCACAGGGGAGGACGATGAACAAAGTCCTCACATGAATAGATGATTTGGGGTGTCTGGGTATGGGAGGGATACGGGAGGGTGGGTTAGATGGGGAGGAGAGGAGGGAGAGGCCTATGACTGAGATGTAAATTGAATTACTTAATAATGAAAAAATAAAGAATATCTTCATCTCAATTTTGCATAGCCATCATAGCTAAGGGATCATCATCTACCACCCTGATTGTGTGTGTGTGTATAATAGTATCTAATCACATATTAAAATTATTTTATAAATGTGGAGTTTTTTTCTCCCACTCACATTACACAGTGTCTATAAGGAAGATGGTTTCTGGGTACTATATGCCTAACTAACACAACTTAAGACAATGTAGACATAATAAATGGTTTTTATATTAATTATTCAAGGAATAAAAATTGTTGTTTCATAAGTGTTGCCAAAGTCTAACATGTACATCACTGGTGATACATGAGATGACTTTAGTTGGCACACAGATTAATTATTTTTAATGATTTTTCTGATGCATACCACAAAATATTGCTGGTTCATTCAATCATTCAATATATATATATGTGTGTGTGTGTGTGTGTATACACTATTACACACACACAAAAGTACAAAATCCCTCCTGATAGCATAATTAGGTAAACAAAAGACAAGATATGAATATATATTACCATTAAAAAGTTAAAGTGAAAAGGTATATAAATCTGACACCCATTAAACTTTCAAATGTTCCTTCAAACCCAGTAATATAAGTAATCACTGTTTACCATAACTGTGAGGACTAACTACATAAGAGAGATCGGGATGTAGTCATTGATTATTGACAATGACTACTTGGTGATTTGGCCCTCCAGAAAACTGTAAGAAAGTAATTAATGGACAGAAACAGGAATGATGCTACCAAAGTTGAGTAATCAGGATTAGTACTGAAAAGGAGACTGATGTTTATAGTCCATAAAAAACAATTCACCAGAAAATGTGTAGAAATATTCAATCATTTCAGCAAAGGGCTGGATACAAAGCCAATTAAAAAAAAAGTTCAGTAGACTTCCTATACAACAGCAAGAAGGACTCTACGAGATCATGAACAAACTGACAATCACAAAAGCCTCAAAAAAGTTACCTAGGAATAAACCTAACCAAGAACTGAACTTTTTCTACAATAAAAACTTTAACTCTCTGAAGACAAAGATTGAGGAAAACACTAGAAAATGGAATAAAATATTGTAAATATAATTATTCTACCAAAACATATTGAATTCAGTCCCAATCAAACTCCCACAATATTATTCACAAAAATAAAGAAAAAAAGAGTTATAAAATTAATATGAATCCATGCAAAAAAAAAAAAACCTGGATACCAAAAGCAATCCTGAACAAAAAGAACAATTTCAGGTTTCAAGATATATTATAGAGTCATAACTAAAAATAAAACAGTAGAGAATTGGCACAAAACAGACATGGGAACCAATGAAACAAAATCAAAGACCACAGCCATATGATAGTTGACAAGTATGATGGCTACTTTAGGTTGTCAACTTGCCTATATCTAGAAATAAAATCAAAAATGGAGGAGACACCAGTGAGGGATTTTTGCTTAATGTGAAGTAGGAAGATCTAATTCTAATCTGGATCTTCTTTAATTCAGATCATTTGAATTGGGAAAAAACTCACCTTTAATTCAGATTCTTTGTGGTGGGAAGATGCAACTTAACCTGGAACACACCTTCTGCTGTAAGCCTATATAAAGGACATGCAAGAAGGAAGCTTTTGCTCTTTGTTAGCTTGCCCTCTCCCTGCTAATAAGTCCATTCCTTCACTGGCATTAGAACCTGCTTCTTCAGTATACTGAGACATCCACCATTGTGGACTAAGAAACTATTGAATACATGTATTTTCCATTCATAGCCAGCCATTGTTGGATTAGCTAGACTGCAGCCTCTAAATCATTCTAATAAATTTCCTTTTTACATATATAGATTCATTCAATAAGTTCTGTTACTCTAGAGAACCCTGACTAATACAACAATGAAGCCAAAAACACATTTTGGAGAAAAGGCAGTGTCTTCAAAAATCAGTGCTTGGCTTGACTATGGTGGGACACACATTTGATCCTAGCACTTGGGAGGCAGAGGCAGGTAGATCTCTGTGAGTCAGAGGCTAGCTTGGTCTACAGAGCTAGATCCAGTACAACCAGGGCTACACAAAGAAACCATGTCTCAAAAACAAACAAACACACAAATCATTGCTGGAAGAATGGTTGGTCCACATGTAGAAAAACGTAATGAAAACTCATCAATATCACACAGCACAAAAATCAATTCCAAAGCACTCTATGTGGAACTTAAAACATTGAAACGGCTAGAAGAAAACCCCTCCAGTTTGTAGGGGCCAGGAATGGGTGACTATAGAGCTGATTCCTCACCACCAGTTTCTAACAGGGAAAGACTTTCTAAATAGGATTCCATTTGTCTAAGAATTAAGGCCAACAATTGACAAGTGGGAACTCATGAAACCAAAAGAAAAGAATCATTAGAAGTAAGAAGAATTCTAGAGTAAGAGAATCATTTCCAGCTATACATCGACAAAAGACTAATAAAAAATATAAAGAACTCAAAAAAAATGAGAATAAAGGAAACAAAGAGCCAAATTAAAAATTGGGATTCAGGAGAGTCCAATATGGCAGTGACCAGCAATCACCATACTACTGAGGGGCAGAGGATCCGAAACTCCAAAATTGTTGAGTGGAGGGGCAGCTGAAGCCAGAACATCCACATTAAGGCTTCCTGGGCGAGAGGGGACAAACCCTGAGCTGGGACAGTTTGGATCCAGGTCACCCGTGGGATGTCTGCAAGGACTGAGAGTGGTGAATATTCAACCGCCTTGCATGTCCCCTTGCCCCAAACATGGTCTTCTCTGCTCCATGGAGTCAACACTGGTTGCCTCAAGCAGGAGCATCTGTGCTCAGTTACTAAGACAACAGAAGCCTCAGCAGTAAGGGTTTCCCAGGTCAGCAGCCATGACTAGCCCAAGCAGGAGCTTCCATGATCTGTGACTGAGAAAGCACAGGCAGCTATCCCACATAACGATCTCCCAGAGCTGATAGATAGCTACACTTTCATTTGCCCCTGCAGGCCCAAATCTCAGAGTAGAGAACAGGGGAAGCCCTGTACTTTCCAATTAGGCCCACAAGGTACTGAGTGTGCCTTCAAGTAAGAGCATGCAGAGCCCCAGACCCAGAGTCCCTCTACACTAGCAGGCAGACATTGGATCCCTCCCATCCACACCCCAACTGTGAGCAACATAGGATTCTGTGGGACAGCATTCGCAACAATGAAGCCCATGTTCTGTGGGTCTATCAGTGGAGACCAGGCAAACAGTTCCTGGAGTCCATGCAGACCTACATAACAGGAAGACAGTACAACTGGCCTGTAGGCCACTGAGGTATTCAGATCACTTACGCATGTGCATTTCACCAGCAAATGGTGCCAACAGCACCTTCTTCACTTAAGCCCAACCCATATACACACTACAGCACCCTGTCCTTCAAGGCATACTTCCAAGCACACACCCGCACTTGTGCACATGTGCCCACGACCTTCCTCCCTTAGCTACAGCTGAAACACCAACATCCACTCTCAAACTGGTGGAGCTCTCTTATCTTCCAGAAGAATACTCCAGACACCAGAGACAGATGGACCCATTCTGAAGTACAGACTCCAGGAACAAACAGCAAAGGTTATTGACAATCAGATGGCTAGAGGTCGGCAAAAGAACACATCCAACAAAAATCAGGACATCGTGGCTTCATCAGCAACCCCCAAAATCAAAGGATATTTTTAATTCATTGGAAACACAGGAAAACGATTTTAAAGCTATGATTATCCAGTTATTATAAGCACATAGAGAAAATGAACAAAACTCTCAAAGAAAAAGCCACACAAATAGAGGAAAATAAAGAGTAAATGAACAAATCTGTCAAAGAAATACAGGCAAATGTAGCCACACAATTAGAGGCAGATAAAGAGGAAATGAATAAAAAAAATAGAGGCCATCATGGAAAGATAAGAACCCAAATTCAGAGGACTCCAAGATGGCAGCCCCGGGAGGACACTGTCTCTGAGGAGTAGGACAGCAGTGTCAGCTCAGCAAACAGGAGACTGAAATCTGGGACCTAAAACACCAGCATTTGCAATTGTCAGGTGAGCAGAATTCCTACGGTGAGGAAATCAAGTGGGAAGGTCCTAGGAACATCCAGTTATTCCCTGGAAAAACTCCAGGAGACTGACTGGGCACAGCCCTGATCTGAACGTGCACATTCCCTCAGTGCTGTCAGCTGCCCGGACCGGGACACACACAGTCTCCTGGCTAGGCTGAGACACCTTAGAGACCATTACAGTACGGGTGCATCAGCTGCACACATCTGCTGGCCCTGACCTGACCTTGCAGCCTCCCGCCACCCCGCCAGCCTCCTGCTACCCCGCCAACCTCCCTCCACCCTGCCAGCTGCCATCTTTGACAGGGACAGAGTTCCCCATCCAGACTGATACCATTCCAGACCTGGGAGGAATGGCGGGTGCACATCTGCTAGACTTGAGCAGAACATGCATCTCCCATGGTGCCAGTGCAGCCAGCAGCCAACCCGGACAAGGAAACATACTAAGTGGTCCACACTAAGGTGTCCCCTGATACCATCCCAGACTGGGGTACAAAGCCCCTAGCTCAGAAGGAAGCAAACACAGCGCCACCCACTAACCTCAGAGTCCAGCCTTTGGAACCCGCCGCCACAGAGTGAAGAACACTGGGAATCCAGGAAACATGCTCAGGCACTTGCCCACAGTCTGCACTTGCTAAATACACTAGCACCCTCAACCCCTCCTGTGCTTGCTCCCAAACCCCATAGCTCAACCATATATAATCCCCTAGCACTCCCCTTCAAGACACCTTCCCAGCACACTTGCACACACACACACATACACACACACACACACACACTTACTCCCCCTCCCCAACAACAAAACTGCACCAGTGACCTTTCCTCCCACAGGGACAACTGAGGCAACAATACACACTCTCAAACCACTGGAATTCCCTGATCTTCTTGAAGACTACTCCAGACACCAGAGACTGACAGCTCCAGTCTGAAGTTCAGCTTCAAGAACAAACAGGTCTTGAGTATATATAAACAAATAGCCAAAGGTCGATATAACAACTCACCCAACAAAAATCAGGACACCATGGCCCCACCAGAAACACCCAAAAGCAATGGAGATTTTAATTCAGCGGAGACACAGGAAAATAATATTAAAGCTATGCTACTAGAGGAACAAAAAGAAGAAATGAACAAGGCCCTCAAAGAAATACAGGAGAATTTAACTGCCCACGTAGAGGAACAATTAAAGACATACAGAGAGGAAACAAATAAAAAAATAGGAGCCACATTCAATCAGATGAAGCAAATGGTACAAAGCATGAAAACAGAACTAGAATCTATAAAGAAAACACAAACAGAGAAAAACCTGGAACTGGAGAACTTAGAGAAAAGATCAGGAACCACAAAGGTAAGCATCACCAATAGAATACAAGAGATGGAAGACAGAATCTCAGCAGCTGAAGATACACTTGCTGAAATAGATTCCTCATTCAAAGAAAAAATAAAATCAGAAAAGTCAAAAACACAAAACATCCAAGAAATCAAGGATGCCATAAAAGATGAAACCTAAGAATAATAGGAATAGATGAAAAAGAAGACTCCAGGCTCCAAGGACCAGAAAATATTTTTAAGAAAATCATAGAAGTAAATTTTCCCAACTTAAAGAAAGAAATGTCCATAAACATACAATAAGCCTACATAACACCAAATAGACTAGACCAGAAAAGAAATACCTCTCATCACATCATAGTCAAAACACTAAACCTATAAAAAAAAAAGAAAAAAATATTAAAGGAAGCAAGGAAAAAGGGTCAAGTAACATATGAAGGTAGACCAATCAGAATCACACCAGACTTCCCATCAGAAACTAACAAAGCCAGAAAGACCTGGGCAGAAGTCATGCAGTCTTTAAGGGATCACTGATGCCAACCAAGACTATTATACCCAGCAAAGCTTTCAATCAACATAGATGGAGAAAACAAAATATTCCACGTCAAAACAAAATTTAAGCAATATCTCCACAGCAACCCAGCCCTACAGAAGATTCTAGAAGGAAAACTCCAATCCAATGAAAACAACTACACCAAAGAAAATATAGGATTCAGATAATTTCCCAACAAAAAGGAAAAAAAAAAAGCAATGAATCAGAGTAAGACCACCAACTCCACAAAAAACGGAAGAGTCATTGGTCACTATTATCTGTCAACATCAATGGACTCAACTCTCCAATAAAGAGACACAGACTAACAAAATGGTTACAGTAACAGGATCCAACATTCTGCTGCATCCAAGAAACACACCGATGCAACAAAGATAAACACTACCTCAGAGTAAAGGGCTGGAAAAATGCATTTCAAGCAAATGGACCCAGAAAACAAGCTGGGGTAGCGATCCTAGTATCTAATAAAATAGACTTTCAAACAAAACTAATCAAGAAAGATGAGGAGGGGCACTTCCTTCTCATCAAAGAAAAATTCCAACAGGAGGAGATCACAATCTTGAACTTCTATGCCCCAAATACAAAACCACCCACATTTGTAAAAGAAACATTATTAAAGCTGAAATCACACACTGATCCCAACACCGTAATAGTGGGAGACTTCAACACTCCACTCTCACCAAGGGACAGATCATCCCATCAGAAGCAAAACAGGGGAAGAAGGGCACTTACAGAGGCCCTAAATCAAATGGACCTAATAGATGTCTACAGAACTTTTCACCCTACATCAAAGGAGTATAACTTCTTTTCAGTACCTCATGGAACCTTCTCCAAAACAGACCACATAGTGGGTCACAAAGCAAGTCTCAGCAGATACAAGAAAATTGAAAGAATCCCTTGTATCCTATCTGACCACCATGGTCTAAAGCTGGACTTCAACAAAAATAGGAACAGCCAAAACCCAGCACATATACTTGGAAACTGAACAACTTTCTACTCAAGGACAGCTTGGATAGGGAAGAAATAAAGAAAGAAATTAAAGACTTCCTAGAATTCAATGAAAATGAAAGCCCAACATACCCAAACTTATGGGACACAATGAAGGCAGTGCTAAGAGGAAAGTTCATAGCACTAAGTACCTTCAAGAAGAAATTTGAAACATGTCATACAAGCAAATTAATGGCCTACCTGAAAGCCCTAGAAAAAAAAGAAGCAGATACACCCAAGAGGAGCAGGCGGCTGGAAATAATCAAACTCAGGGCTGAAATCAATCAATTAGAAACAAATAAAACTATTCAAAGAATCAATGAAACCAAGAGCTGGTTCTTTGAGAAAATCAACAAGATAGACAAGCCCCTAGCCAAACTAACAAAAAGGCAGAGAGAAACTATCCAAATCAGCAAAATCAGAAATAAAAAGGGGGATATAACTACAGACACTGAGGAAATCCAAACAATCATTAGGTCTTACTACCAAAGACTATATGCCACAAAATTTGAAAATCTCAATGAAATGGACAAATTTCTGGATAGATTCCATCTACCTAAATTAAGTCAAGATCAGGTAGAAAGACTGAATAGACCTACATCCCCCAAAGAAATGGAAGCAGTCATCAACAGCCCTCCTACCAAAAAAAAGCCCTGGGCCAGATGGATTTCTTGCAGAATTTTACCAGACCTTCAAATAGGTCCTAACACCAATTCTCTGTAAACTGTTCCACAAAATAGAAATAGAAGGAAAATTACCAAACTCATTCTATGAAGCCACAGTCACCTTGATATCTAAACCCCCAAAAAAACCAACAAAAAAAGAGAACTTCAGACTTATCTCTCTTATGAATATTGATGCAAAAATACTCAATACAATACTTGCAAATAGAATCCAAGAACACATAAAAGATAGCATCCACCATGACCAAGTAGGCTTCATCCCAGGCATGCAAGGGTGGTTCAATATTCAGAAATCCATCAACGTGATCCACCATATAAACAAACTTAAGGAGAAAAACCACATGATCATCTCCCTAGATGCCAAAAAAAGCATTCGAAAAATTGACCATCCATTCATGTTTAAAGTCTTGGAGAGATCAGGGATATAAGGCACATACCTAAACATAGTAAAGGCAATATACAGCAAGCCTATAGCCAACATCAAACTCAATGGAGAGAAACTTAAATCAATCCCACTGAAATCAGGGACAAGGCAAGGCTGACCATTGTCTCCACATCTCTTCAACATAGTACTTGAAGTCCTAGCTAGAGCAATAAGACAACTAAAGTAGATGAAAGGGATACAAATTGGAAAGGAAGAAGTCAAAGTATCACTATTTGCAGACTATATGATAATATACATGAATGACCCCAAAAATTTAACCAAAGAACTCCTTCAACTGATAAACACCTTTAGCAAAGTGGCTGTATGCAAAATAAACTCAAAATAATCAGAAGCCCTCCTGTACACCAAAGACAAGAGGGCTGAGAATGAAATTAGGGAAACAGCACCCTTCACAATAGACACAAATAACATAAAGTACCTTGGGGTGACTCTAACCAAGCAAGTAAAAGACTTGTTTGAAAAAAACTTCAAATCTCTGAAGAAAGAAATTGAAGAAGATATCAAAAGATGGAAAGACCTCCCATGCTCATGGATTGGTAGGATTAACATAGCGAAAATGGTCATTCTGCCAAAAGCAATCTACAGATTCAATGCAATTCCCATTAAAATACCAACACAATTCTTTACAGACCTTGAAAGAAAAATTCTCAACTTCACATGGAGAAACAAAAAACCCAGAATTTCCAAAATGATCCTCTACAACAACAGATCATCTGGAGGTATCTCCATCCCTGACCTCAAGCTGTAATACAGAGCAATAGTAGTAAAAACGGCATGGTATTGGCATAGAAACAGAATAGTGGATCAATGGAACTGAATAGAAGACCCATAAATAAACCCACACACCTATGGAAACCTGATTTTTGACAAAGAAGCCAAAACCATTCAATGGAAAAAAGACAGCATCGTCAACAAATGGTGCTGGTCCA
>CM053742.1:111443657-111477851 GCA_028658305.1 Pachyuromys duprasi | reverse complement strand
TGGAATACTACTCAGCAATTAAAAACAAGGAAATCATGAAATTTGCAGGCAAATGATGGAAACTAGAAAAGAACATCCTGAGTGAGGTATCCCAGAAGCTGAAAGACAGACATGGTATATACTCATTTATAAGTGGATATTAGACCTACAAGATAGGATAAACATACTAAAATCTGTACACCTAAGGAAGCTAAGCAAGAAGGAGGATCCTGGGTAAGATGATCAATTCTCATTCAGAAAGGCAAACGGGATAGACATCAGAAGAAGGAGAAAACAGGAAACAGGACAGGAGTCTACCACAGAGGGCCTTTGAAAGACTCTTCCAACAGGGTATCAAAGCAGATCTTGACACTCATAGCCAAACTTTGAGCAGAGTTCAGGGAATCTTATAAAAGAAGACGGAGATAGGAAGACCAGGAAGGCACAGGAGCTCCACAAGGAGAACAACAGAACCAAAATATCTCAGGGGTCTTTTCAGTGGTATGAGTTTATATCTGAGTTCTTTACTCCATTCTACTGACAATATGTTTTTGTGCTACCACCATGTTGCATGCTCATCAATATTCCTGTAGACATCACTTTCCTTAAGTCTTCTTATCAAGTATTTTTTGTTAACCTATTGTTCGACTGAATATATCATTTTGGATTTCCATGATAAATCTTTCTCTGTTTCTCCTGACAAATTTCCCTGGGTATAGAGTATTAAACATGAAGATCTCAGTCAGACCAATAAAAGAGACATTTGCACATGAGGCATTCCAAAAGGCTGCCACAAATGTTGAATAATGGCAATTTTCTGGAAATGGGACTTTAGAGAGCTGACAGCCCTATTCTTCCCTTGCTAGTGGCTGCCAGATTTCTGCTTTCACTGAAAGCAGCTGGAGAAGAGAAATGGGAATGAGATGAATTATAATTACAAACTCACTGGTCTTACCAAAAGATGTTTTCTTTAATAAATATTCCATCGATTTTTTGCAAGCCTCAGGCTAATTCCTAGTATACTAAAACATCTATTATGAATTTTTAGTCCAGTACTCAAATACATACACACACAAGTGTGTGTGTGTGTGTGTGTGTGTATGAGAGACATTTTATACAGGTCCTTGATCCAGCATTTTCATTCGTGACATTCAAGTCACAGCATTCGTAAATTCACATAATTTATGCGAGGTGTTATTCTTAGGTCTATTCTAATGTCTACTCCTGCTTTGAAATTTTATAGGCTCCACTATTTTTTAGTATTTTTAAATTTTTATTAATTATACTTTATTCACTTTGTATCCCCCCATAAGCATAAGCATAAGCCCTCCTCCCCTCCCAATCCTACCTTCTCTCCCCCTTCTCCACACATGCCCCCCCCCAAGTTCACTGATAGGGGAGGTCTTCCTTTCCTTCCTTTTGATCCTAGTCTATTAGGTCTCATCAGGAGTGGTTGCATTGTCTTCCTCTGTGGTCTGGTAAGGCTGCTCCCCCATCAAGGTGAGGTGATCAAAGAGCAGGCCAATCAGTTCATGTCAGAGGCAGTCCCTGTTCCCATTATTATGGAACCCACTTGGATAATGAACTGCCATGAGCTACATCTGTGCAAGGGTTCTAGGTTTTCTCCATGCATGGTATACTTGGTTGGAGTATCATTGATGTCTCAAAGATCTATAAAGAGTAATATGGTGTCAAATAATGGAGCCTAGCTAAAAACTATTTGACACCATAATCCTCTTTATAGATCTTTGGGACATCAATGACCCAATTCTTAATGTACTGAATAAGCACACAAAAGTCTATGCTGAGGATGATCATAAACATATACAAGACATTCACTTCACCAAAGTCAGTGCCAAGGTTGGTGGTCCTAAGTTCAGGTGCATATATGGATGTTGGATTCCACACTTTCATTAGAAGATATTTACCTTACTTCACTGTTTTAGTTAGGGTTTCTATTGCTGAGATAAATCACTATGATCAAAAAGCAAGATAGGGAGGAAAGGTTTTATTTGGCTTACATTTCCCCATTACTATTCGTCACTGAAGGGAGTCAGAACAGGTACTCAGACTGGGCAGGGTCCTGGAGGCAGGAGCTGATGCAGAAGCAATGGAGGGCTGCTGCTTACTGGCTTGCTCAGCCTGCTTTCTAATAGAACCTAGGTTTACCAGCCTAGGGATAGCACCTCCCACACTGTAGGCTGTGCCCTCCCTCTTTGATCATCAATTGAGAAAATGCCTTACAGCTGGATCTCATGGAGGCATTTCCTCAACTGAAGCTCCTTCCTCTCTGATGACTCTAGCTTGTGTCAGGTTGACACACAAAACCAGCCAGTACACTCCCTCAGTTATTAAATAATATTTCAAAACATTGTATATCTGAACATGAAACAGAATTTTGAAATCTCTGCCATTTAACTTCCAAAAATGTAAATGACAGAAATAGTTTTTCACATAGGGATAAAAGAAAATGAATAAAGCCAAATGAGAGATGTATGTGTCAGCACTGACTAAACACAAATAACCTGTAGCACAATTATTTTATATATACCCAAGATAAATACAGGTAACAATATCTATTAAAATATAAAATCATACAGCATCATTAATAACCAAAACTGCATATAGCTCACATATCCATGAAATGTGCAATAACAAATAAATTATGGTATAGATGTATAATGGAAATTATGATAATATGAAAATAAATACAATGCAATATTATAGACCAATATAAAAGAAGCAAACCACTGCTGCATATAACAGCATCAATAAATCATACAAAGTTGAGAAAATAAGCTTAATATAAATGAGTACATACCAGATGGTTCCATTTAGATTATATATATATATATATATATATATATATATATATATATACACACACACACACACATACATATACAGACAGCACTAATATATGATGCCAGTAATCTGCATAGTGGTTTCCTTTGGGATAGAGCAGCTAATAGAGGGTATTGGGAACTTTCAATGGACTAGTCATTTTCTGTTCCCTCTGAGGTCTATACGTACATGTTCATTTTAGGAAATTCAATACACCTGTGCATGTATAATTTCTGTACTCTCACTTTCTCTTTACTACAATAAAATATTGGTAAATCAGATGAATCTACATTTTCTGACTACAGAAAGGATGTATTTGGGACAAGGGTGCTGTGATACAGCAAAGTATCCTGTGTTCTTGGAATGGTGACTGATTCTGTGGGGACAGGAATCCAGTTATGTTTACAGGTAAGGGACATGAGGCAGAGACAGTTTTTGATTTCTGGAACAGAGTAAATGTGTGTTTAATAAAGTGAAATATTATTTCATATATTTATTAACATAGGCCATCTAGCTCAACATCCCAGAACAGTTTCGTATATACTCTGCAACATGTCTGCAGTCAGATACTGTAAGCATACCCTAAAAACTGCTCTTCATTTGATACCTTGCACCACTGTCTACTCCACTGTCCAAGGTAAAACTTTAGGATCCTAGTCACCTTCACTCGTTCCTTACCCACAATCAGCTACTCAACTATGTTGATACTATCTTGCCTCATTTATATCTTCTGTTGGTGTCTACTACCACAGTTTAGGCTCTACTTTTTCACTTGAACAATCATAAACACTCCCACTAATGTAAAATGGCTAGCTCTTTTAGAACAGTAACCAGTTCTCTTAACTCCCTGCCAGCCCTCCTTCATTTCCAGCCCAGCCCTTTCAAAGGTTTTTCTCAACCATTCCTCCCTCAGTTCCCCAACAGTCTGCTTAAACAGTACCTTCTCCCAGTTTTCCCAATACTAGCAGCCCCAAACCATAACAACTGTTCTGGCCTCTCTGCTCAGCCCAGCTTCCCCTGGCTCAACTGTCCTCTAACAATTTCTTTTCCACCAACTGCCTTCTCTTCTCACTTTGCTAGCTCCACACCTCCTCTTCACCTCAACTGGCTTTTTTTATATCCTCTCCAGTTCCCAGAAATCCAAGAGGCAACCAATACTGAAGGTCTTAGAGTCAAGCAGTTCTAACAGCTAAGAATCTTAAAGGGCCAGTTGACTAGCAACTGGAGAGCCTTTGAAGGGCCAGGCACACAAGAAAAATCACACTAAACTGCTATTACTGCTCTCTCTGGCACTCCCTCCCCACCTCTCCCTAGCTCTCTGGTTCTTTCTCCCTTTCTCTCCTTCCCTTGCTCCATCCCTCCTTCCTATCTCTCTCCTATTCTACACATGTCCCACACTGACATCACATACTGCTTTAAAAACACGAAAATCCATAGCATGGTCTGTATAATCATTCACTGTATTTCTTTTGTTTTCTTTTTTGGTTTTTCAAGACAGGGTTTCCCTGTAGCCCTCATTGTCATGGAACTCACTCTGTAGACCAGGAGGCTGACCTAGAACACAAAGATCCACCTGCCTCTGTTTCTGCCTCCTGAGGGGTGGGATTAAAGGCCTGCACCACCACAACCACCCCATTCAGGATATTTCTGATCCGAGTATTATGGTCTTCTCTAAGTAAAGGCGATACCCTTCTAAATAGCACCTTCAGCTGAAATTATACAGATTCCAATTACCTTTAAAATTCTACTTACAGTGCTAAGACTATAAAAGACTGCATGCTCTGCCCTAAACCACACATCTTAATTGCCCTAACATAAGAAGCCTCAGGGAACATCTCAGAAGAGGAAGCAGAGAAAGTGCAAGAGCCAGAGAATAAGAGAGAAGTGACATGAAATGCTGTCTTTGACATGACATGGCTATCACAACCATGAAATCACAACAGCTGTGGTTACTTACACAAGGCCTATATATGACCAAACTGGGCATAATTCTTGAATATATAGGGCAAAGAATCTCCAGGTCCTATTCCTTACTAAGTAGCAGTGGATAGTTGTTGAGGGAAACTCATTATTTTATAAGGATGTGGCCACTCGTAGGTTTCCTCTGATGCACTCGGTGGCCCCACATGGTTTCCCATGCTCCATTGGGTGGCCATGGTTTCTCACGTTCCATATCCATGTACATATGGGAAGCACTAACTGGTCTTAGTAGATGATAAAAGAAAAGACATAAAGTTCAGAGGGGACGTGGGGAAAGTTGGAAGAAAGAAATGAGAGTGAATATGATCATATTTTTCATGAACAGGCAGGAAATTCTCAAAATTAAAGAAAAAAATTAATTCTACCTTAGAAATCCTTTTTATTTAGTGCATGCAGATTTCTAGAATGACGCTGATTGTGCAACAACAACAACAAAAACCAATACAACAGATGAATGTCAATCAATATAACATTAAAAATTGCCAGTCAGTGAGCAATTTGCTGGCAAAGCAATACATTTCATGCCTAATGTACTAATATAAAAATATTTCTGTCTGAAATAAAAAATAAGAATATCAATCATGAGTTTAATAAGGATACACTCTTTAAGAGAAATAGTAGGAGACCATCTCCAGGGATACAGTTGTATATAAAATGGACTTTCTGCTGAGATTTGGTCACAGCTACATAATCTGGTACAAAAATTTTTCAGTGCAGTTACAAGATTAACTGCCACACACAGCTGTATATTATTATAGCTAATGATTCATTTGTTTTCATTCTGTAAGAACACAGAATTATTTCTTGTTTCTTTTCATTCCGTAAGAATACAGAATCAAAGCAGGATTGGTTTCCAGAAATGACAAAAACACACAGCCCACAAAGGCTGTTAGAGACCCCTACCCAAATCACTGAAATTCAGTTAAAAGCTATTTAGCTACCTGGCTTTAAAACGTGAAGAGCGCCTCTCCAACACGTGTCCCCAATATCTAGCTACACCACTCTTAGGAATATAACTGAAAAATGCTCAACCATACAACAAGGACATTTGCTCAACTATGTTCATAGCAGCTTTAGTCATAATAGCCAGAATCTGGAAACAACCTAGATGTCCCTCAGCCGAAGAATGGATACAGAAATTATGGTACAGTTGCACAATGGAATACTACTCAACAATTAATAAAAAAAAGGAAATCATGAAATTTGTAGGCAAATGGTGTTACTAGAAAAGATCATCCTGAGTGAGTATCCTAGAAGCAGAAAGACACACATGGTATATACTCATTTATAAGTGGATACTAGCCATATAATATAGGATAAACATACTAAAATCTATACTGCTAAAAAAGCTAAACAACAAGCAGGACCCTAGGGAAGATGCTTAATACTCATTCAGAAGGGAAAGAGAAAGAAAGAAAGAAAGAAAGAAAGAAAGAAAGAAAGAAAGAAAGAAAGAAAGAAAGAAAGAAAGAAAGAAAGAAAGAAAGAAAGAAAGAAAGAAAGAAAGAAAGGGAGAGAAAAAAAAAGGATGTAGGAGCAGACAAGGAAGCCTTCCTCAAAGGGCCTCTCAAAGACTCTACCCATCAGGGTATCAAAGCAGATGCTGAGACTCATAGCCAAACTTTGGGCAGAGTGCAGGGAATCTTATGGAAGAAGGGGGAGATAGAAAGAACTGGAGGGCACAGGAGCTCCACAAGAAGACCAACAGAGCCAAGAAATTTGGGCCCAGGAGGACCTGTAGAGATTGATGAATTAACCAAAGACCATGCATGGAGATGACCTACACTCCCTGCTCAGATGTAGCCCATGGGCAGCTCAGTCTCCATGTGGGTTCACTAGTAAGAGGAGCAAGGGCAGTCACTGGCATGAACTCTGTGGTCTGCTCTTTGATAGCTTCATCTTGGGGGGATGAAGAGGAAGAGGATGCAGCCTTGCCAGGCCACAGAGGAAGAGGATGTAGCCAGTCCTGATGAGACCTGATAGGCTGGGGTCAGACAGCAGTGGAGGAGGACTTACCATACCAGTGGACTAGGGGAGGGACATAGAGAAAGAAGAGGAAGGGAGGGTGGGACAGGAAGGAGATGAGGGAGGGGGCTAGAGCTGGGATAAAAAGTGAATACATTTTTAATCATTAGTAGCATTAGTATTTTAATAACTAATTATTATATTAATTATTATTATACTGATACTAATATAATTGATGATGATAATAATAATAATAATAATAATAGTAATAATAAAGAAAAATTTTAAAAAGATGAAGAGGGCTGAAGAGATGGCTCAGCAGTTAAGCTCACTGGCTGCCCTTCCAAAGGATCCATGTTCAATTCCCAACACCAACATAGCAGCTCACAACCATCTGTAACTCCAGTTCCAGGCAATCCAATGTCCTCTTCTGTCCTTTGCTGGTACCAGGCATCCATGTGGTGCACAGACATACATGCAAGAGAAATATCCACACAAGTAACGAAAAGTAAAGATGAAAAAAAAATACAAAAAGCAAGATCCGGCTTGTGAAAATCAGTGTCAGAGAATCACCAGTTGCTTGTGGGCTTCAAATTGCTGCAGGAAGAGAACTGTGATAGCATCCATAACCTCAGCAAGTACCAGCAGCACAGGCTATGTAAGTAGCAGAGCCTACACAAAATGGACATTAACTGATATGGTACTGGGCATCTACATGTTAAAGCACTGGGTGACATAAAGACCATGGTGGAGACTAAGAAAATGACAAGCTCAGGGCTTCTCTTGCTGGACAGCTATGTAGACCATCTCCAGATTCTCCGATTATGGTACACTCTGTAAACATCCATGATTCCACCAGCCCCTGGACCCACTAGAACTATATCTTTAGTGGACTGGCCTCATTATGGCAAAACCCATACAACAGAGATTAGGAACAAACCAGACCCACTGCAACAAACATTATCTGCAAGGACCAGTTTCAAGTGGCTTTCACAAGTGCATCATACACTGCAATGGGAGAATCAGGAAAACCTCACCCACCAAGATGCCCAGATTTCTTGGGCATATTGGACATAGCTAGGACTAGTACTGTAGTACCATTCAGAAGACCCTGTAGCAACCACTCCTTGAGGAACAAGGAACTAGCTGGCCCTACACAATAAGCTCCATTTTGGGTTGGTATTAAAGCAGGAGGAAGAATAAAACACACTGAAATTTCAGGATTGCCTGGGGCTGGTAAAAACCTCCTTGACTCCAGATGAGATCATTGTCTGGCTGAGAAACCATCCAAGGTCAAAGACTGTGACTGCAGGGGTAAAGTTAGAAAAGAATGAGATAGGAGAAGACTGCAGGCTGTGGCAAGCCCCTCCAGTCTTGGAAGGGCTCCTTCTGCCTATCTTGAAGATCCCGAACATACCAGAAGAAGTTCTAGGCCTCCTGGGCCTCCATGCCATGAAAGCCTCGAAGTAACTGACTGACTACAAAGAGTGCTTGGTTTTGCCTACTTGGGAACACTAAGTGATTACAGAGACTACCTAAAACCTACATCTGACATCTTCAGGCCATGCTTACTTCCTGCTCCCTGCAGTCTACCACTGACCTCTTCCCCTGCTACCTTCATGACTCTAGGCCATCCTAAAAATAAAGAAAATAGGAAAGTAAAAAATATATGAACAGCAAATGTTACATTGTTTTTCTAAGGTAGCTAATAAAAAGACAGTCATGTCTACAATTATTTTCACATGCATAGTTATAAGAAAATCCTTCATAAGTACAAGTTTACAGAGTCCTGCAACTTGAAAGTTTTATTTATACATACATGACATACATCCTTTTTCTCTCTCCATTTTCCTCATATCTCTCCCTTGTATTATACTATATATAATATGGACTTTTTGACAGGCAATACCAGTTGTCTCTCAAAAATGGCAATTTCATAATACACAGTAAAATGATTAATGTTACCATGGGTTGAGGAAGAATGAGGGAAAATAAAGGAAAACCAGAATTTTCAGGGTGTGGATCTATTCTGGAAAATGGTAGAATGGTGGAAATTCAACACTATGTGTTTATCAAAACTTACAAGTCTATACAAGTAGTTATTAATGATAGGTCAATACTGGTATCATTGTATTGGTTCAGTACTTGTAACAAATACTCCACAGCAATGCAAGATGTAAGTGACACAGGAAACTGGAGTTACCAAACATGATCATTTTTTCTGTAAAACCATTTTTTCTTCAAATTATGTGCTGAGAGATCTCCATGGGGAATCAGGCATAATAAGTAACCACAAATCAGCACCAAGTGACTCCACTGGGGTCAGAGGAAACCCTGCAAAGTGCTACTCAAACACACTGATCCTGCAGGAACAGTCAGCTGAATGAGCAAAAAATAAGCACATAATTATCAGTAAAAAAAAAAAAAATCAGCAGAAATCCTTACCAACAGAATGGTTCAAGCAAAAGACAGACTATCAGAAATGGACGACAAGACAGATAAGTTAGAACATTCAGATAATGACAAAGATAAAACAAAATGTGAAGAAAACATGTGAATACTGTAGAACATCATGTAAAAGACAAAATTAACCAATCATGGGACTGGAAGAACATCAGACTAAAGGCATAAAAATATATTCAACTAAATGGAGCACAAAAAATCCTAAGTATAAAGAAAGACATGATAATCCAGACTCAGGAGGCACTGAGAACACCACACAAGACCAGAGGAGAACCTCTTCACCCCATATTACACCCCATATTACGATTAAAATATTAAATACACAGAACAAAGAAATGACATTGTCAGATGCAAGAGGGAAGTACAAAGTCATACATAATACATAAAGACAAACTCTTTAGAGTTACAGGAAAGTTCTCAGTAGAAACAATAAAAGCCACGAGAACATAGGATGGTGCGTTCCAAGGGCTGAAAGAAAAACCTGGACAATCTAGATTACTACATCCAGCAAAAGTAACTGACATCCTCTTGTCAGGAAAACTTACTTGGAGTCTCACTGGGTATATTAACCATACTTAAGGGTAGATTCCATACCCAGCATTAGACGACCAGCACAAAAAGAGTTCAGTGATATTTTTGTAGACTTTTTGTCATATATTGCTTTGTGTTTTTTTAATCTTACTAGCCTTCTGCTGGTATTTTATAATTTTCAATTTTGTTCTCTGTGTGTGTGTGTACAGGTGAGTTTCTGTTTGTTTCTTGTGGGTTTTTTAAAATATTTTTTATTATGGTTTGTTTGTTTGACTGTCTGTTTTCTAAAGACAGAGAGAGAGAAAAGGGTATGGAGTTGAGTGAATGGGAAAGTAGGGAGGATCTGGAAAAAGTTGTGGGAGAAGAAACCATTGTCAGAATACATTATATGGGAGGAGATCCAAGATGGTGGTGACCAACACGCACCATATCTGAGGGGCACAGGATCTGAAACTCTGAAATTGGTGAGTGAAGGGGCAGCTGAAGCCAGAATATCGACACTGAGACTTCCTGGGTGAGAGTGGGCAACCCATGAGCTGAGACCATTTGGATCCAGGTCACCGGCAGATGTCTCCAGGGACTGAGAGTGGCAAATATTCAACCCCACTGCACTTCCCCTCGACGGGACTCCCTCCTCTGCAGAGATGGCCTGCAGTACCCTCTGCTCCAAGTATGGACCTCCCTGCTCCATGACTGAGACAGCACAGGCAGGCATCCCAGTTCCCCAGTGGTAGGCTGCTATATGGGTCTCCCAGGTCTGTGGGCAGCTATACAGACATCCCAGGGCCTCTCACCAGGCAACTGTACTAGCCTCTCAGGTCTGCACCTATGGCTGGGAGCTGTGCAGACTTCCCAGCAAGCTGCTGTACCTACCTCCCAGGTCTGCTGGTGGCTGTACAGGCCTCACAGGTCTGTGGGCAGCTGTATGGGCCTCCCAGAGCATCCCAACAGGTGGCTATACCAGCCTCCCAGGTGTGCCACAGCTGCGGGAAAGTGGCAGCTAGCCCTAACAAGAGCCTCCATGCTCCTTAACTGAGACACCAGAAATGGCTACCCCAAATAAGGGTCTCCCTGCCCAGCAGACAAACAATGAACACCACTGAGCTAATGGATCTCCCACTCTCTTATTTGTCCTTTTGGGCCCATATCTGAGAGTAGAAAATGGAGGTGGAAGGGAAACCCCTGTGCTTTCTAATTAGGGCTGCTAGCAAGTGAGTGTGCCTTCAAGAGAGTACTTGCAGAACCCTGGATCCAGCCAGACATCTGATCCCTCCCACCCACACACCCACTGTGGGCAACATAGGGATCCTTGGGACAGCATTCTCAACATTGAAGCCCCTGTCCTGTGGCTCTACCAGTGGAGTCTAAGCAAACAGTTCCTGGAGCCCAGACGGATCTGAATACCAGGAAGACAGTACGACGGGCCTGTAGACCACTGAGGTATTCAGATCACCTAGGCATATGCATTGTACCCACCAACAGTGCTAGCAACCAGACCCTCTTCTGCGCTTAAGCCCCACATTCCAGGCATCTACTTGCTCTAGCACTCTGTCCTTCAACGCACACTTCCATGCATATGCCTGGGCTTGCTTGCCTGTACATTACATGAAAAAAATATTTTCAATAAAAATGTATTAAAATTATCATTTCCTATGATTCAGGTGTCTCTCTCTACATATAGACAATACATACATGATAAAGTAAAACATATTACATATTTATTTAAATATATATGTAAACAGTTGCATATATTTTTCTCCCTACAGACTGAGACAATGTAAGTTCCTATGAATATCAGACCACTAAATTTGGTGCAAATATCATTATACCTCAGATTAATTACTTGTTACAGTTTCCTTTTGTGATTGCTGGTCTTAATTGTCAACTTAAGAGGATTTAGAAGGCTCTGTGAGGGCATTTCAGGGAAGGCCACCTGTGAGAGCAAGGGTCACCCTGAAAGTTGACATCATGTATGAATGAAAAGTCTGAGAGAAAAACTGTTGCCTTTCTGGCAGTTCCTCTTTATGAAAGCATGAAACTGTAGCCACTACTGCCATCTTCTGCTGCTATCAGAGCATAGCTTCATTGGTCTTCCAGTGTGGGCTTATCTCCAATAGCTTTCCAAGGAGCTTCCAAGATTTAACAGCTAAAGCTATTTTTCTCCTCATTCTTTAGACAGGCATGGAACTACCCAGCCTATCATGCAAAGCAATCTAATAAATTTTAACACATATAATATATATTATATATTATAGTTTAAAAATATTCTACTGTTTATGCTACTATACAGAATTCTGTCTAATACAGCTTTCCATCTAAGAGCCACACTCAAATAACAAGCAGAGGAAACTCAAAGCCTTTCGTATCACAGGGCCTGATACAAAGACTGGTTTCTTTCTCCTCTCTAAGTAGCATATTTCCACTTGTAGGTACTAACACGGAAATCAGAATTAAAAGCAAATAAACAGTTCAAATCTATTTAAGACAGAATGAGAATAATAGGGGGAAAGTAAGTCAAAATGCCTTACTTTTCACTCAGAATGAATGTTATTTTTACTTACTTTTGTTAGTTGTTAAAAGAAACAAATCATTCTGTGGATGCAGATATGGCTCAGAAGTTAAGAGCACTGGTTGTTCTTCCAAAGGATCCAAAGGCCTAGTACCCATAGTCATCCACATTAAATAAATAAATAAATAAATAAATAAATAAATAAATAAATAAATAAATAAATAAATAAAGAAATCCTCTTTCTTTTACCCTGAACTTAAGAGAGAACTAAATAAAGGATCAATATCTAACTCTAGGGCAAATACTGATTATTACAGTGACATACGGTGTCACCCAAAAACTTGGTAAACTGAGTCAAGCAGTTGCCAAATTTAAGGCCAGCTTGCCCTATATGATGAGCTCTAGTTTGACCTAGGCAATGAAGATTCAGTACCTATAAAATTCTAAATAGTTATGGCACTAGTATTCACTAATACCTCTAAACATGAAATCCTCCACTAGCAAGTATACAACACAAGCATTCCCATTACCAATATTACCCATAGTCCACTGAGAAACAACTTGCTCATTTTTCATTTCAGAGCCATCATGACGATAACCCAACACTCTGACTAATGTCACCCTGAGAGTCATTGATACACCTTACACTACTTGTCCCTATTCTCCCTCCTTACACTTGATACATACACATAGTTTTTTGTGTGTGAAAGGCTTACTGTGTCTTTGGCTTTCTCCAGAGAATGAATGCTTTCATTGCTGGCCAGTAGCTTCAAACAGGACAAGGATGGAGTCTCTATTCTGAACTTACTGTCATTGTACTTAGAAATATACTTTTACCTCCATCACACCATCTTCAGAGCACAATGTCACATCCTGAATATGTCTGCAAGTTTGGTAGTTCCCAACTACTACCTCTAAATGGCACCACATGAATGTCTGCAAGCTTGGTAGGTCCTGCTACTAACTCTCTATCTGCTTCTGTGCTGTAGGAAAATAATGACAACAAATAAAAAATATACTCTTATGAGTCTTGCTGCTATTTCTTCCAGTTGAGACTCAGATTGGGAACAATTTTGGGACTTTAGATTTCTAGACTAGGCACTATTTTACTTTCCAGAATAGAAGGCCCACTCTCAATTTTAAAGCAAACGTTAAATAAAGACCTGTAGCAACTCCTATAATGATCCCAATTAGTTAATAAACTCTGGAAATATTCCATCATGAAAAGATTTCTTTTATAATATAGCCCTATGATGTTTCATACATTTGTATAACAAATATGAAAATAAATTCATAAGGTAAAGTAACTAACATAGTAAAAGAAATTTGACAGGCAACATATATCCTTATAAAACAGAAAGACCCAAGATCTAGATGAGAGCCTAGTCTAACACTAACCAATGCTGTGAAGGCAGGCAGGTTCACTTTTAAGTGATTAAAATGTAGCCCTCAGAGCCACAATAATTGTATACATAAGTCCATGATTCGCTTTATGCTTTCATTTCCCAACTTCAAAATGGAACTAATAAAACATACTAAAATGGTAATAAGAATAATAACATCTATTTCATAAGTTCACTACTCAGGGATTCATTAATGTAAAATACTTGTGAGAGTATGCAGATATCATATTAAATATGAGATTTTATCATTTTCTGTTATATTTTTCATCTGCAACAACAAATAGATGGCATGTTCTATCAGTCCTGTGGTCTAGTTAATGAAGAATCACTAGGTGTATCACCAGAAATCAAATTATAATACAAGAAGATAAATTACTAGTCTTAAAAACACCCCAAATTATTATGATAGCCTCTATAACTTATCTACCATAATTTATGGATCTATAGTAAATTCTTTAAGGAATTTGAATACTGTTTCCATGATGGCTAACCTAATTTCCACCACAAGTATGTCAAGGTACCCTTTCCACTATATCATCATCAACACCAACATTTGGTATCTATGTCATGTTCCTAAAGGGCAATTTAATGGGCATGAGATGATACCTCACTTTTGTTTTAATTTGTATTTTAAAAAATTTATTAGTGTACATTTTAAGTGCTCTATCTACGACAGTAAATTTGCAAACTATTATGACAGGAAAATAAAGTATAGAATAGCTGAACAACTGTATACAGAGGAATGACTTAATTTTTGTACAGCAATGTGGCCACATTGCAGAAGCCACAATGTGTGTAAGAGAAAGATGATGATTATCATGTGCAACATATTTTCATTTATACACCTTAAGATTCTGCATACTTAACTATGTGATCTATAGTTGAATCCATATATAGATGTATAAAAAGTGTCAAATGGACTATGGCTATAGGTTAAATGTGCAATGTCATCCATGTGTTTGTACTGGTGCTATTTTGGTAGGTTGTGGAGTTTTCTGGATGTGGAACCTTGCTGGAAGAAATGAGTCACTGGGGTAGGATGGAGGTGGGGGCTGAGGTTTTACAGGCAGGCCCTACTGTTCAACTCTGCTTCCTGGCTGCTGATGCAATGTGATCAGCCTGCCTCCTGCTCCTGCTTCATGTTGTTCAGCACGGATGTCAGTCTGGAAATCACCGAAGCTGACAAATAAATACTCCCTAAAGAATTCTACACTTTCACAGACTTCTTTGTTTGTATTTTGTTTTCTCCTTGAAACATTTTCTATTATCCCAACTACCAAAAGCCTATGTCTAGAACTACTTTCTAGTTGTCCATGCCTGTAATCGCAGGACTCAGGAAGCTAGAAGAGAAGGTTCATCACAAGTTTAAGCCAATGTGGGCTACACAGTAAGTTCTAGGCCACCCTGGAAGCCAGAACTATCTAAGAAAACAAAGAAGTAAACAAGAATGAACAGGAATCCATTCTTCAGAGCATCTATGGTTTACATATGGTATAAATGTGTCCCTTGAGCATCATGACTTTAAAGCCTGATTTCTACCATGGTGATGTTGAGGGGTAGTAGGCCTTTATGATGTAGGTCCTAGTGAAACTTGATTAGATCAGTGAGAACACAGCTCTTGAAACAAAGTTGCTCTTATGAACCTGAAGCAGTTCTCAACAGTGATTTTTAAAACAAACAAACAAACAAAAGCCTGGTTCCTCCTCTTTGCTTTGGCTTCCTGTATTTCTGTGTGATGCTTCCCAGCCCACATGCACACATCACTATCATTGTGATTCTATTTTCTGTGAAGTGTTCATCACTGCCATGCCGATGCCAGTGATGCCCTTGAACCTTCACAATGGTAAGTTGAAGTACGTTTTTTTTTTAAATATATCTAACCATGATTACCTCATAACACCAGAAATATGAGGAATTAAAAGGAAGGGAAGCCTCCATTGGAGCAGCTTCTGTTGAGATCATTAACATCTCCCTGAAACAAGGAAATGCTATAGTTTGTATCTGAATTGTTCCCCTAAGGATTGTGTCTAAATACTTGTTCCCTGGCCTCTCTGCTTCCTGGTCTTGAATCATATGTGCTTCACCGTCCTGCCAGCAAGCCTTCTTTCCCATGAGCTAAACCCTCTGAAGCCGTGGCCCTAAATCAACTTTTCCTCCCTTATGTTGTTTCTGTTGCTTTGACACAGTGATGTAAAAGTCACCAATAGAGTGAATCAATTTATTTGTGGCATATACACCTTCCCAATTAAAACTTTAGGGGCACAGACAGGTAATTTGTCCATATCACAACCACTTCACCAAATGTTTTCTATACATAGAGTCATGACTGACAATGTCTTCAATTTTACTCTCTAGATCATCTCCTCAACTCTCCCCACTCTGGGCTGTGATACTGGAAGCTAGCATATGTATCATAAACAGGCTCCCCTTCTGTGGCTTCTGTTGGTGTTTAGCCAATAAGAAATACCATTAGGAGTTCTGAAGGAGGAAGGATGAAGTATTTATTTTTGATGTACCTAAAAAATAGTTGTAGACTGATTGCTACATTTATTCAAAGGTCATAACTTTGTGTACTCATTAGTGGTCCAGTGGTCACTAATAGATGTCGGTATTAATTCTGAGTTCTCCAGGCAGCATTCCCTATGTATGACCTAGCTGGTCAAAAATAGTATCACTAGGTGTTATTATACTTAGGAAATGATAATATCCTTTGTGATGATTTCCCTATCCCTTCCTTGAAAGTTTGTAAGTAGTGGCAATATTAAACCCCCAAATTACTCAGTATGAGTTGGACCTACAGTCTTTGGTAGGACTATCATGGGTATAATTAGAATGATCACTATCCAAGTAATAATATACTGCATTTATTGAGCATTTAATGTGCATCAGTCTGATGTGCATTAGAAAAACTTACTTTTTCTATAAATTACCCTGTTCCTCCTTTCTTTCTTTTTAATCTAGATATTTTCCTTTCCTTTTCACTATTAGAAGAACCTGGAGCTATCTCTCTGCCCATGGTTCAAAGGAGTAGAAAGGATAAGCTCCCTAATCCACCAAGAAATATAAAACTAACAATAATAAGATAACAGAAAGGACATGTTTTGATGATGATGATTCAGAACAAGATAAAACATGAGAAGAAAAGCTGTACAAACTCAATTGTATAAACTGATTAAGAGGAAAACTTCTTCCCACCTTCCATTCTGTGATTTTTGTTTGTTTTGTTTTGTTTGTTTTCTGTTGTTCTGTCACAGAGAATTCTTTTAAGACAAGAAGGAATAAAGAGAAGTAAAAGGAAAGACAAATTATAAGGGAGCGAACTGTTTGATAAACAAATGACAGAAAGAAATTTTATCAATCGGTTTAACAAGTTGCTAAAATTAAGTACTAGCGAGAGGAATAAAAAGGTAATTGCAGTAAATGCTCAATAAATGCTGTATATTATTACTTGGATAGTGATCATTCTAATTATATCCATGATATTCCTACCAAAGAATATAAGTCAAACTCATACTGAGTAATTTGGGAAGTTTAGTACTGCTACTACTTACAGAGTTCCAAGGATGGGATAGTGAAATCATCACAAAGGATATTATCACCTTAAAGCTAGCTATAAGTACCACAATTCCTGTTCCCATTCCTCAACTGAGGGGCATCTGGGTTGTTTCCAGCTTCTGGTTATTAAAAATAAAGCTGCTACAAACATGGCTGAGCAAATGTCCTTGTTGTATATCTGAGCATCTTTTGGATAAATGTTTAGGAGTAGTATAGTTGGATCGTGAGGAAGCTCTAATCCTAATTGTCTGAGAAAGCACCAGATTCATTTCCAAAGTGGCAGACTAGGAAGAGAAGGAAGGAGAGGAAGACCTACCCTATCAGTGGACTTGGGGAGGGTCATGGGTGGAGAAGAGGGACAGAGGGGAGGGTTGGGAGGGGAAAGAGGGAGGGAGGAAGCTACAGGGGGGATACAAAGTGAATAAACTGTAATTAGTAAAAAAAATTTTAAAAATACCTAGAAATGCAAACCATCACTATCTGATCAGAAATGTGGTACTTTATCATTTTGTCTAGTGCTTTATAATGATAAAACATTACTACATACCACATCCATGTGTGTTTCTTTATTTCATATACAGTTATAGAATGTTGCTTCATTACCTCATGTTTTCTGTTATCCCACAAAACAGAGAAAAATCCTTCCCTTTATGATGAAGCACTTGTCACTGAGAACCCCCTGATCAGAATCATTTGGTTTCAGCGCAGAATTCTACCACACCTTCAGAGAAGAGCTAACTCCAATTATCTTCAAATATTCCACAAAATAGAAACAGAAGGAATATTACCAAACTCATTCTATGAAACCACAGTCACCGTGATACCTAAACCACACAAAGACCCAACCAAAAAAGAGAACTTCAGACCTATCTCTCTTATGAACATTGATGCAAAAATACTCAATAAAATACTTACAAACTGAATTCAAGAACACATAAAAGATATCATCCACCATGACCAAGTAGGCTTCATCCCAGGCATACGAGGGTAATTCAATATATGGAAAACCATCAATGTAATCCACCATATAAACAAACTGAAGGAGAATCATCTCCTTAGATGCAGAAAAAGTATTTGACAAAATCCAAAACCCATTCATGTTTAATGTCTTGGAGAGACATAGTAAAGACAATATACAGCAAGACTACAGCCAAAATCAAATTAAATGGAGAAAAATTTAAATCAATCCCACTGAAATCAGGGACACGGCAAGGCTGCCCACTCTCTACATATTTCTTCAACATAGTACTTGAAGTACTACCTACAGCAATAAGACAACTAAAGGAGATCAAGGGGATACAAATCAGAAAGGATGAAGTCAAAGTATCACTATTCACAGATGATATAGTAGTATACATGAGCGACCCCAAAAATTCAACCAGGGAATTTCTTCTGCTGATAACCATCTTCAGCAAAGTGGCTAGATACAACATCAACTCAAAAAAAAAAAAAAATCAGAAGCCCTCCTGTATAAGAAAGACAAAAGGGCTGAGAAAGAAATTAGGGAAACACCCTTCACAATAGACACTAATAACATAAAGTACCATGGTGCAACTCTAAACAAGCAAGAGAAGACCTGTTTTTAAAAAATTTTCAAGTCTCTGAAGAAACTAATTGAAGAACATATCAGAAGATGGAAAGACCTCCCATGCTCATGGATCAGTAGGATTAACATAGTGAAAATGGCCATCCTTCCAAAAGCAATCTACAGATTCAATGCAATTTCCATCACAATACCAACACAATCCTTTACTGAACTTGAAAGAAAAATTCTCAATTTCATATGGGAAAACAAAACAAAACAAAACCAGAATTTCCAAAACAACCCTGTACAACAGATCATCTGGAGGTATCTCTTTCCAAGATCTCAAGTTGTACTACAGAGCAATAGTAATAAAAACTGCATGGTATTGGCATAGAAACAGACTGGTGGATCAATGGAATTGAAAAGAAGACCCAGAAATAAACCCACATACCTACGGATACTTGATTTTTGACAAAGAAGCCAAAACTATTCAGTGAAAAAAAAAAAAGACAGCATCTTCAATAAATGGTGCTGGTCCAACTGGATGTCTACATGTAGAAAAATGAAAATAGATCCATATTTATCACCCTGCACACAAGTAACGTCCAAGTGGATCAAAGACATCAACACAAAAACAGATACACTAATTATGTTAAAAGTGGGGAAGAGCCTAGAACTCATTGGCACAAGAGACAACTTCCTGAACAGAACACCAACAGCACAGTCTCTATGATCAACAATCAACAAATAAGACCTCATGAAAATGAAAAGCTTCTGTAAAGCAAAGAACACTGTCATCAGAACAAAATAACAGCCTACAGACTGGGAAAGGATCTTCACCAACCCTATATCTGACAGAGGGCTGATATCCAGAATACATAAAGAACTCAAGATTTTTTTTAAAAAATCAAGTAATACAATTTAAAAATGGGGTATAGAGATAAACAGAGAATTATATGTAGAGGAATATAGAATGGCAGAAAAACACTCAATGTCCTTAGCCATCAGGGAGATGCAAATTAAAACAACCCTGAGATTTCACCTTACACCTATCAGAGTGGCTAAGATCAAAAACTCAAGTGACAACACAGGTTGTGGAGAAAGGAGAACCCTCTTCTATTGCTGGTGGGAACACAAAGTTGTACAATCACTTTGGAAATCAATTTGGTGCTTTCTCAGACAATTAGGAATAGCACTTCATGGAGATACAGCTATAGCACTTCTAGTCTAGACATATATCCAAAATATGTTCAAGTACACAACAAGGACATTTGTTCAACCATGTTCGTAGCAGCTTTATTCATAATAGCCATAATCTGGAAACAACCCAGATGCCCCTCAGTTGAGGAATGGATACAGAAATTGTGGTGCATTTACACAATGGAATATTATTCAGCAATTAAAAACAAAGAAATCATGAAATTTGTAGGCAAATGGTGGGATCTAAAAAAGATCATCCTGAGTGAGGTATCCCAGAAGCAGAAAGACACACAGAGTATATACTCACTTATAAGTGGATACTAGACCTACAAGATATGATAAACATAATAAAATCTGTACACCTAAAAAAGCTAAACAAGGAGAACCTGGAGTAAGAGGATCAATCCTCACTTGGAAAGACAAAGGAGAAGGACATTGGAAGAAGGAGAAAACAAGAAACAGGACAGGAGCCTACCATTGAGGGCCTCTGAAAGACTCTACCTAGCAGTGTATCAAAGCAGATCCTGAGAGTCATAACCAATCTTTGGGCAGAGTGTAGGGAATCATATGAAAGAAGAGGTAGTTGTAAGACCTGGAGAGTAAAGGAACTCCACAAAGAGAGCAACAAAACAAAAATATCTGGGCTCAGGGGTGTTTTCTGAGACTGAAACTCAAATCAAGGTACATTCATGGAGATAACCTAGAACCCCTGCTTAGATGTAGCCCATGGTAGCTCAGTATCCAAGTGAGTTCCCTAGTAAGGGGAAGAGGGACTTTCTCTGACATGAACTCATGGCTGGCTCTTTGACCACCACCCCTGAGGGAGGAGCAGCCTTGCCAGGACACAGAGGAGGACATTGCAGCTAGTCCTGATGAGATCTGATAATCTAGGGTAGGATGGAAGGGGAGGAGGACCTTCCCTATCAGTGGACTTGGAGAGGGGCATGGGAGGAGATTAGGGAGGGAGGATGGGACTGGGAGGGAATGAGGGAGGGGGCTACAGCTGGGATGCAAAGCAAATAAAATGTAATTAATGTAAAAGAAAAAAAGAGTTGAGATTCAAAAAAAAAAAAAAAAGAAAGAAAGAAAAGAAAGAAGAAAAAGTTCCCCAATGTTCCTGAAATGCCATCTACATTGTTTTCAAGGGCTCTACTTCTTAGCGGATCATGAAAGAGAAAAAAGGGGGAACTAACTGACTGGTTTGGGAAGGCTAAAAACAAAGAATGTTTTCTGTTTCCATTAATTTTACCCTTTCAGTCTCATTTTGGATCATGTTCCACTTTAGTTGCTTTATTCCAGGGTACCAGTACATTTGTATAACCCAGAAAATCTATACTTCCTTTCATATCAAGGGCTTTGTAGTTATCCTTCTCTTTGTCTAACATACTAAGACAAATGCACAAATTCTATTAACAGCTATTATATAGAAATAACAATTAGATATCAGAAAAGAAATTTTCATTAATTAGATTAATCATCTTATGGATTCTTCAAGCTATAATGGAAAATTGATTGAGGTTATTGGTGGGGGTGGCTAAGATGTAATTTACATGAAAGACAGAGTACTTACAACATAAACCTATGTTGACATTCACTAAGCAAATATTTCTTGTTTGTTTGTGCATGTGTACACCTATATATGGGTACAGATGCACATGAGGTGTATGTGTTTATGTGTGTAAGCAACAGGTCAACATTGAGTACATCTCTTAATTATTTCTGAACCTTATTTTTTGACAGGATTTCACTGAACCTGGGCTCAGTAATTTGACTAGACTGGCTGGATAGGAAGCCCCAGATATCTTTCTGTCTCTGCCTCTCCAGTTCAAGAATTACAGGCTATTTACATGGGTACAGGGGATCTAACCCCAGGTACTCATTGTTGGTATAGCAAGCACTTTATTGAGAAATCCTTCTCTTTGGCCCCACTAAGCAAATATTTAAATTTCTATTTATCAAAACTCAGATACTAAGCTGTGGAAGTGGCTAAGTAGTTAAAAGTTTGACCACCAAAGCCTGGAGTTTGGATTCCCAGAACCTATGAAGTAGGCAGGTGGACATGGTGGCCTGCCTATAACTCAACCCATAGAAGATGGACACAGGGGATTCCCCTAAACAGATTAGGATGACTACACGTCAACAAGAAATTGGTTTGATTAAGAGACCCTGCCTCAGTGAATGAGGTGAAAGAACAATTAAAGCTAATTCTAAATAATAACCATGGGTGTAGACATGAATGCACACACACACACACACACACACACACACACATGCCCACACACACTAAAATGGAAAAGATACTCAGATGCTTCAGGATTTCAACTCAACTAATCAACCAATATTATTGGAATAAAAGCTATGTGCAAAAACGTATTTTTAATAATAATTTTTTGAAATTATAATATAAATGATCCTTGTTCTTGTGGAATATGTTTTACTGAAGAAGTTATTAAAACAACATAAATTGTTTTCAACATTATTTGTACTAGAAGTATGAAGGACAAAGAGCAATGAGTTTTGACCACAGAGAAAGCTCATCTATACTGGGTAATATGGAGCAGTTTCATTAAAAAATAACATTTCAGTCAAAAATAGAAAGATGATTAAGAATTAAGAGGGCAATAGAAAATATATATGCATAAGTTACAGGATGTATAAATTAACATTAAAAGAGAAGGTTGACTCCCTGGGAACCCACAGGCCACTCTAGTCAAGAAAACAGGTAGGCTAATGCCGGATCTTCACCTCTCCTTTTTATCCTCCAGATCCAGTCCCCAAGTCTCAACTCCAGCTCTGCAGCAAACTTTCTGTTGGGGCCTCCCATCCCCCATCTCCAGTACATCCCATATATCATCCCCTACTAACCTTCCTCCCCCAACTCAATTCTATATCCCAGCCCCTAACTCTAGCACACACAACTCCAAACACACAAGTCACTATAGCCAGAAAAAGAGGTAAGCTGACTGTAGATAATCACTTCTCCCTTAGGTGGGCACAGTGGCACATACTTGTAATCACAGCACTCCAGGAGGCAGAGGCAGGCAGATATCTCTTTGGAGTTCAAGGCCAGCCCAGTCTACAGAGCGAGCTCCAGGACAGCCAAGGCTACACAGAGAAATTCTGTCTTGGAAAAAATATCAACTCTCTGTCTGCTCTTCCAAATCTAATATCCCAGTATCCTCCACAGTTCTGCTGCAGCCTCTTTTGGCCCTACAAGCATCTTCAGAGACTTAATCATAGAGACCTTTCCTCCAAATTGAGCTATTGGCCAAAGAGATTCCACAGGCATCTCCAAACAACCCAGGCTGTTGCCCAGAATATAGATTGCTTTCACAAACAGAGAGCAAAAGCCTATTGCTGAATACACATGGAGATGTCGATTTGGTGCCTGCATGGAACCTTCACCTCTACTTTCAAGCATCTTTGTTACAGGAAGTTATCCTAAATACAACCAAATGAGATGCATAAACACCAAGCCAGCCACAAACCCTTTGATGTACAATATCCTTTGATGTACAATAGTGTCCTGCCTGCACGATACGCTTGGGCAATGGTGGGTCAAAGCTTGTGGGAACAATCAACTAATATCTGATTTGACTTAAGGCCAAGTCCATGAGCTAGAACCCATACTCCATACCCAACACTGCTTGACAGACCAAGAACCAAGAAATAGAGGCTAGATTGCCTAAAGACATAGGGTAAAACCAAATATTACTGGCCTGTTTTGTTTTGTTTTGTTTTTCTTTTTCAAGGCAGGATTTCTCTGTATAACAGAGTTCTGGCTGTCCTGTCCTTTGTAGACCAGGCTGGCCTCAAACTCACAGAGATCCAACTGCCTCTGCCTCCTGAGTGTTGGGATGAAAGACATGCACTACCAAGCCCAGCTTACTACTGGTCTTGAGAAAAAAAGTAGTGATAAAATGACTCCTAGTGATATTCTTTCATACTCATAGATCAGTGCCTTATTCAGCCATCATCAGAGAAGTTCCTTTCTGCAGCAGATGGGGACAAATACAGAGAGCCACATTCAGACATTATGAAGACAGTGGGAGACCTCAGAATGCTAAGCCCTAAATGGGATACCTCCATCAAACCCAGGGGAAAGGAGGCAGAAAGAGCATAAGAACCAGGGTGCATTGAGGACACCAGGAGAACGGGGCCCTCTGAATCAACTGAGCAAAGTTTGCATGAACTTACAGAGATTAAAACATCAAGCACAGGGCTTGCACAGGTCTGCACCAGGTTTTTTGTGTATGTATTATAGCTTTCAGTTTAGCGTGTTTTTTTTTTATGTGATTACTGAGTATGCGTACAAGTGGGTCTCAGATTCTTGTGCCTTTTGGGGGGTTCTTTTCCTTCCACTGGTTTGTCCTGTCCAACTTCAATGTGATAGATTTTGTTTTACCTTACTACGTTTTATTTTGCTATATTTTAATAACTCTTAGGAGCCTTTTGTTTTCTGTTCTTTCTTCTTTCTTTCTTTTTCTTTCTTCCTTTTTTTTTTTTCAAGATTGGGTATCTTTGTATAGCCCTGGTTGTCCTGGAAATCGCTCTGTAGACCAAGCTGGCTACGAACTCACAGATATCTGCCTGCCTCTGCCTCTGTAAGGATTAAAGGCCTGTGCCACCACCTCCTCACCTGCTTATTTGTTTTCTAATGAGAAATAAAAAGAAAGTAGAAATGGATGAGGGGGAGGTGGGAAGGAACTGGGCAGAATAGAGGGAGGGAAACCCATAATCAGGATATATTATGTGAGAAAAGAATCTATTTTCAATAAAAGGGGGTTGAAGGCCAGCAGATGAATGGGGAAAAGGATTGAGGAAGTGGAGAGTGAGAAAGGGGGGCGGGGTTTCTGTGCATCTCAAAGCTACATTGTTAAGACAAGGCAGTATACAAGAGCATGTGTGTATCAGACTACCACTTGTATAACATGTATTATCTACATGACTCTAAAAGTGTGTAGAAAAGAAATCTGTTGATCTATATGGAAGAAGATAACTGAGTGGTCAGATGGGACAAACAAGGGCTTGGCTAATCCATGTTCTCTTTGTTAACTGAACGATGTGATTATATTCACTCAAGAAGATAAATAAATTTGAATGTTCACAATTAAAACCATTAAAAAAAGAACAAGAAAGCTTGATAACTGGGCCCACAACATGCTATGTAAAGGGAATAATAAATGCAGAGGCCTTGATGTCAAGAGCTGGGATTCTAACACCAAAGAACCCACTATTTCCACAGTCCCAAACACTATTTCCCTAGTCCCATAGTGTGGGATTATGCTACTACAGAGGCTGTAAAGGGCCGGAGGAACTGAGAAATAACACAGGTCACACTAGTAGAGTGATTGAGGAAATGATTTTTTGCAGAAGACGGCAACTAACACCAAAAAGAAAAAAGAAAAAAAGGGAATGTAAAACAAGCCAGGAGTGGTGGCCTTTACTTGTAATCCCAGAATTTAAAAGAATGACATAAAAAGGATCAACATTCGGAAGTCAGCCAGGATGACAGATAAATCAAGGACAGTATGTAGGAAATATGAACATATTTTGCAAGATAAATAAAATACAATAAAACAAAACATAAAGTTGGATTTAAAAGAATTATATAAAAAGATCAATGAATTCAAGAATATAATATGTACTGGAGAAAAATTAAGGTAATAACAACTAGTAAGAATAAGATATTCAACAACAAAACACCTGCAAATATTTATTAAAACAGCTCAATAAAACAAATAAAAAAGTACAGTTTAAGTGGTTGTGGTGGTGCACACTGGTAGGATTTGCTGATGGAGGCAACAGCAGAAGGATCCCAAAAACATACAGTTTAAAGCCTCAACAACAGATCGAGCAAGTAATACCTGACTCTAATGCTGACAGATACATTGAAATACCAATCCAAATAAAAAGAATGCAAGAAAAGGACTAGTAGGAAAGGCAGGGTAGGGATGGAATAAGGATGAGAGACAGTAAGGGTGGTGGTAACCAGAATGTACTTTGCCAAAGAACAAATTCAATAAAGTCATTAAAAAACAAAAAGAAAAAATAAGAAAGCTTTAAGATTTAGGACACTATGAAAACAACAAATGTCCACATTCTGAAGCACTTCCAGGAGGAGATAAAGTAAAAGGTGGAGAAAAACTGCACAAAAAATAACACCAGGTGACTTCTTTAATCTTGAGAAAGATGTGAACATACAAGAACAGGCCTACAGGACATTAAATGAACATGGTCTAAACAGAAAATACCTTCACTCCTGACATTAAAGTCACCATGTCAAAAAATACAAGATAAAGAGAAATTTCAAAACGTGGAGACAAAAACACTAAGTTATATTTAAGAAAAACACCATTAGATCACTTGTAGCATTACAAACAGAAATCTTATAAGACAGAAGCAGATGCAAAAAAGCTAGCATAAAACAACCACTTTCAAACAAGACCTACAATCAATAATTCCTAGAACATTCCAAAACAAGAGAAACAAAAGGAGCACTCCCAAACTTGGTCGTTGAATTGTGCTAATATCCAAACCAAGTGGAGATAGGACCAAAACAAAACAAACAAAATAAAACAAACAAAAACAAAAATAAAACACAAAAAAGTAATATATATGCCAATGTATCTAATGAACATAAATGTAAAATAATGCTAGAAAATTGAATATATACACTAACATGAAGGTCATCCACCACAATCAAGTTAGCTTTATTACAGAGATTCAGGGATAGTTCAAAACACATATGACAATAAATGTAATAAGTCATATAAAAATCACATGACCATCTCTTGATAGATGCAGAAAAAAACCCTCAACAAATTCCAACATGTCTTCATGGAAAGAGTAGAACTGGAGGCAAAACACATCAATAAAGGCTATATATGATAAACCCACAGATAACATCATCCTAAATGGAGAAAAACTCAAAAGCCATCTCATTAAAATCAGGAAGGAGACAGGGCTGCCCACTGTGCCCACTCCTTTTCAATATAATGCCCAAAGCACTAACTGGAGCAAATAAGGCAAGAGAAGAAAATTAAAGGGATATAAACAGGAAGAGAAAAAGCCAAATTATTCCTATTTGCAGACGATATGATACTATACATAAGAGATTCTAAAAATTCCACCAGAAAATTTCTAGAAACAATCAACAATTTCAGCAAAGTATTGGGTAAAATTTCAAATTTCAAAAATCAGTAGACTTCCTGTTAGGATTGTGCAGCGGAGTTATACTGCAGGTTCATAAATCATGCCACACAACTGGTTCCACATGGGAGGTTTCATTAAGCGAAGGGGGAGGGATCACAGAGACTGTCAATGGGCAGGGTAAGAGAGAGAGAAAGGAGAAGGAAAGAAAGACATGGGAGGGGGAGGGCATACTCTGACAGAGATGGGGAAGAGCAAGAGAGAGGAAGAGAGCTCAAAAGCAAGATGGCAAGAGAGTGACAAAGTGGGGGGTTGATCCTTTTATGGAGCAACTGAACCGTGCCTGCCAGATGTGGCTACCTGGCAGGAGACACATGATGAAGCAGACTGCCTAAATACTAACACTTCTTATACACCAACAAGAAAGACCCTGAGAGAGAAATCACAGACACCATTCACAACAGCCGTAAAGAAAATAAATTATGAATAAAATTAACCAAGGAGATGAAAGACCTCTATAATGAAAACTTCAAATTTCCGAGGGAATTGATGAGAAAATGGGAAGATCTCCACACACATACCATGGTCATAAATTGGTAGAATTAGTATTGTGAAAATAACCATTCTTCCAAAAGCAATGTACAAATTTAATGCCATCCCAATCAAAGTATTCACAACATTCTTTAACAGAAATAAAAAAAAAATCTTAAAATTCATATGGAACCAGAAAATATCCTGACATACCCAAAGCAATCCCAAACAAAATAAATTATGGTAATTATTGCAACGACAACAGGATTACTGTTCCAGATATTGAGATAAATTAAAAAGCTATAGTAATAAAAAAAAAAAAAACAGTATGGTACTACCGTAAAAACAGTCTTGTGGACAAATGGGACAAAACTGAAGACCCAAACAAGACTTAATCACTACAGCTATCTGATAGCTGACAAAGAGTCCAAAAACTTACCATTTTTGTTGAAGAGCATCAAAATTAAGAGCTACATATATTGTTATACATAATTAATTCAACCAAGACTCTTCAACCCAGTTGTCATTAAGCTTGAACCAAAATGCGGGATCCTGTAATTACTTGTTCCTTTCCGCAACAGCAGCCAATTATTCACTGTGATGACTCAAAAATGACTGGAGAGATATTCAAAATATTTTATTGATTGGTAAGGAACAGTGACCAATTAGAATGGATCTCCTTGCATATGTAACTCAATCTGAACTTATTGTTTTCCCCATCCTGTTTCAAATGCCCCCCCCTTTGTATTCCCAGTAGGTGATTAGGTTGTCCTTATTTGAGAGATTAATTACCTGCAGCTTTGAGGTTGATCTGTCCCAAGAATTAATGAGGCAACACACATGACACCTAACTAGGATAGGCACTGAATTCATGCTAGTTTCTCCTTATTCCTAGAAATGATTCACGGTCTATTAACCTTTCCATATGACCTCCTCCATAGACTTCCTTTGTATATTTACTCTGAGTTATAGTCCCTTTACATAACTCTGTTTTCTAGGGAAATCAACCATTCTAAAACCTCACTTGTTTTCCTTCCTCACCTACAGTTATGTACTTCAATGATACAATAATCTGCACACTAAAGTCTTCTCTGCTTTTGGATTCCCCAAGCACTGAATAACCCTTTATTAGCAGTGTCTACTATTCCTGGACTGATGACGTTTCCACTGAAGTATTTTGCACCTTGCTCTTTTTCCTGGTGTCCCCATTTCAGTGAGTGGCAACCTACACTGTGACCATACACATGGTCAACACTGTGAGTCATTTTAGCTTTTCTCTTTCCATCATTTCCCATAACAACTTCATTATCAAATCCTGTTATATAAATTTCAAAATGCCTCTCGTACCCTAACTTCCTTTTATTTCCTATTTATTTTAATTTATTTAGATTTCTTTGAGATAAGGTCTTTCTCTATAGACCTGTCTGGCCTTTATATGAGGACCAATTTGCTGGCTTTGAACTTGAAGCATTTCTCTAAGTCTGAGACAACATGACCAGAAACTCACTCTTTTTAGACTAGCTAGTAGCTAAAAGATGGAAGGGTTATTTTTGCAAGGATAGGGGTCAGGTAGGAGCCAATATTCACTACTGGTATAAATTTTGATTGGTATAGCCCTTATAAGAAATAGTTTGGAATGTTCTCAAAATATTAAAAATGGAATTACCATGTCAGCCATGTATCCTACTTTTGGTTAGACATCCTCAGAAATAGAGCTGATCGGCCTAAAGGAATTGCTACACTCCTGTACTCCTGTGTCTGTTACAATACTATTCATTTGATTCATATGGATTCAATCCAAGCATCAATCAAAACCTAAACAGAAGTATTATGGATGCATAAACACATATACAAATAACATGTAGTGTTATTATCTTTTTTAAAAAGAAGGAAATTCTATAATTTGCTATATGTGTAAACCTAGCAAACATTATACTAAATAAAAAAGACCAGGTACAAATACTGCATGATCTTACCTGTAGAATCTATAAAGTTGAACACACAAAAGTAATATGAACTGAAGTTCCCAGAGGGGAAAAGCCAGTCCTGTGTGAAAAAATTTACAAGACTAGTTGATTCAAAGAAGTTCTGTGACACTAGAGAGGTCAATGCTTTAGGTCTGAAGCCAAATTATTTTAAGCTATTTTTAGTTCCTTAATATCCATTTATTGCCTACTTCTGTGTTTGACCCAATGGCGTTGTAACTATCAGTCAAATCCTTTCTGAGATGTAGCTTTCATCAACCTTATGTTTAATAGGGCACCTAGATAGAATCTATGGCTTAGATTCACTTTGGTGTAACCTCTCTACTGGAAGTTCCCACATATCTTTAATTTAAAAAAAAAAACTTGATTTGTAACTTTCTTTATTGTTATTACAAAAACTTCACTTAAACTGTTAATGGGCATGTCAATGGTATTTACGGCAAGCTAAAAACTATCGTTTATTCCAATTGTGGTGATAGCTATATTTTTGTGTGGACAATAGAGAGTAGAATGGTGGATGCAAGGAGCTGGAAGCTTGGAAAAACAGACATGTTACCCAGAAGGTACAATTTCAGTACTAAAAACTCATTAAAATCCAACAAATAGTATTGTTACTTTGTTAATTATAACTGTAATGTATGCTGTTGATTATACTATGATGTATAACTTAATTTAAAAGTGAAAATAATATATCTTAAATATATCCATCACAAAAACACGGTAGCTGCATTAAGATATTTTTCAAACTAAGAGTTATTTTTAACTATATGTATGTGTGTCTGAGTGTGGGTATGTGCATGTGTTACCTGAAAAGGCTAGAAGATGGTGTGAAATCCCTTGGAGATGGAGTTAGAGGCACTTGTGAGCTATCCACCATGAGTACTATGAACTGAATTTGGGTCGTCTATAAGAGTCACATGTGGTTTTAAACAATGAGCCATCTCTCCAACCCCCAAATGACACATACTTTAACTAACTTAATTTGTGTAATCATTTCATGAAATACATGTATACAAACTCCATGTTGTATACAGCAAAACAAAGTTTTATACATGAATTTTAGCTCAATAAAAAATGAAAAATAACTTATTTCCTCAAAGAAGACAGATAATTAACAAATTAAGAAACCAGTGACTCTTTATAGTATAATTTTTGCAATAAATTCTATTACTGATATTTTCCTGTATTGACTAAAAGTGAATAAGGTTTTACATTTACTTGTCTATTTGTTTATTAGTATATGTGTGCACACCTTGTAGAAGTCAGTTCTCCCTTCTAGCAGGTAGGTACCAGGGATTGAAGTCAGTATGTTAGGTGTGACAGCTAACAGCCATTTCTTCAGCCCAGTTTTACGTCATTAATGATCAAAAACTTTCAAAAGAATAATCTGTGAAACTTAAAATTTTATGAAATTTAAATGTGAATGTCCACGATTTTATTAAAATATATTATACAGACAAACCCAAACACAAATTACATTTGTCCTACCATAAAAGGCATATTCAAAATTATGGATGATGATACATAAGGACAAAAACCTTTTAAAATACTTATAATCTGAAAAAGAAATATATAAAAAAGTAAAGATGTCATTACAAATTCGATAGTCCTATATACCTGCCTTTTCTCATCCTCTCAGTCCCTTTTCCCACCACACCTGTCTAGGACACTTAAATTCTCCAATATGTAAGGTCATTCTTTCCTCACTGCCTTGGGCTTAATATTCCTATAATCATATTTTCCCTCTCAACTTTCACTTTGCAGGTTTTCTTTTATCATTCAGATCTCAACTCAACTGTTACGTCATCAAAGACATAGCACTGCTTTACACGACTTCCCTTTAGCCCATTTCACTACACCTTGTTAATTTCCTCTGTAACGTATTTCACAGTTTACATTATGGTGACTGTTAATTCAGTAACTGTATATTTATCTTCTTTATTGTCTGTCTCCTTCCTGTAAGATCCATTAATGCAGAGACCAAGTGTGATTTGATCATTGCAGTCTCTTGGCACTTATTTCAGCACCTGACACATAATGTATGTGTGCATGTATGTGTATGTGCGTGTAATTTCAAATGGCATAATTACTTTTAGTTCCCTCCACGGTGGCAAAAAAAAATGGCACAATTTCATTCCTTTTAGGGCTGAAAAGCATTTGATCATATAAATGTCTTCATCCATTCAACAGCTATGATGTTCATTTAGGTTTCTCCCATTTCTTGTCTATTATGAATTTGTACTCTGTGAGTTAGAGATCAGCCTCATCTACAGAGTGAGTTCCAGGACAGCCAGGGCTACACAGAGAAACCCTGTCTCAAAAAACAAATGGAGAAGAAAAAGAAAAGAAAAGGGGGTGAGAGTCTAATTTCTGTCAATTACATTGTTTCTTGACCAATGCAAAAATGTTAGTTTCCTAATCCTATGTGTGTATCTTCTTGCCTGTAAAATGCTGAAAAAGTAACTTCATATCTCCATGCCTGATTAATGTTAAATTAGAACAATAATAGTATATGTATTGGGAGATTTTAAGCAATTAAATGAGTTTTTGCCAAACATAATGCCTGACACAGTGTTAATGCTCATTATGTACCATTATTATAACTGATAGTTTTAAGACTTAAGGAAAGATATACTGTAATGTCCCTACTGAAAAGAAATAAAATTGATATTTCAGTAAAACCCATGCAAGTCTGTGTTAATTGCAGTACTAGTCACAGTAACCAGGACATGGAATTAATTAATCAAAATATCAATCAACAGATGAATAGATGGAGAAAATATATATGACTCCATGTGTGTGTAAATTACTGTTCAGTGTGAACTCTAGAATTCTGTAACAACATAGATAAACAGGGAGGATGTGATATTAAGTCAAACAAATAAAAAACAACAAAATTTAATTTTTAGATGAAACCTAAAAACAATGATCTAATAGAAATCAAAGTAGAATAATGGTTATTAGACACCAAGGAAAACATTTAAAAAAGAGATTGATCTATAAATGCAATGCTATTATTAAAATTTAGGAGGAATTCATGATATTCTACAATAACGCATTGTATGACTCAAAATAGTTATAAAACGATTTTAAATGTATAGAATTATTCTGACTCTACCATCACTTTTGAGTTCATAAATTAAACATTACGTTGTATATAATAAATATGTAAAAATACTGTGTCTAGTAAAAATAAAGCTAAAGTAAAAACAAAATGACTTTTAAAAAACATGATGCTGCCCTAATTATAAATACATTGATCAATGAAAACTATTAAAATATAAACTCAAAAGTTTATTTGATTTTTGCTAGACACAATGAGTACAGTGTGAAGAAATGATAATTTCATCAACAAATCATATCGAGGAAACTGCATATCTTCATTCAGAAAAATAAAACTGGGCCTTTTTACATACCATTGAAAAACACTCTAAAATAAGTATTTATATCTAAAATTAGAAATAGTAAGACTATTAGAGAAGAAAACTTAAAGGAAAACTCTATAACTTTGTTTCTGACTAGTTATTTTTTAGATAAGACTCCAAAACACAAGCAAAACCAAGAACAGAAAAAAAAAAAAAAACATCAAGCTAAAACAAAGGAAATAATAAACTGAATGAAAAGAGCAAATATCTGATAAAGGGCCAATATACAAACTACTCAAACTTCTCAAGAACAACTGAACAAATCACATAATTTGTAATAAATAATTTTATTAATTCCTGAGAATTTCACACATTTTGATCATATTCATATGAGAATTAGGTCATTCCCCTAACTTCTCCCAGATCTCTCCATACCTCCTTACCCACAAAACTTTATGTCCTCTTTTTTAATTTAAGTTTTATAACACATCAATTCCAATTTGTGCTGCTCATATGCTTCTTTCTAGGTGTGGGGCCATTCACTGGATCATGGACAGCCTACCAAGAGAAAACTACTTTCCCTATTCCAGAAATAATAGTCCCTCAAAAGCTCCTCCCTTGGAGTAGGGAGCACTTCTCAATACATGCTTGAACATTGATTGGTTGATTCTCTACAGGTCTTGCCCAGGTAGCTACAGCTGTCATGAGTTCATGAGTGTAGTGGTCCTGTCATGTCCTCAAGACACTATTTCCCTCTGCTCCTCCCTGGCCTATGGCTCTTAACAAACTTGCTGCCCCCTATTCCATGATGACCCCTGAGCCTTGATGAAGGGGTTGATACAGATGTCCCACTTGGCTGAGCACTCTACAGCTCTTGTTCTCTGAACTTTGAAAAACACAATGTCCACAATGGCAAGAGCTCTGAACAGATATTCCTCAAAGAAAGAGAGCAATTGCCAACTTATATATGGAAAAAAAGTTAGCAAATGAAAATTAAAGCACGATGTTTATCTTCTTTAGGTGTATAGATTTCTGTATTTTTATCCTATCTTATAGGTCTATATAAGTGAGTATATACCATGTGAGTCTTTCTGCTTTTGGGATACCTCACTCAGGATGATCGTTTCCAGGTAACACCATTTGCCTGCAAATTTCATGACTTCTTCCTTTTTAATTGCTGAGTAGTATTCCATTATGTAAAAGTACC
>CM053742.1:111375998-111443557 GCA_028658305.1 Pachyuromys duprasi | reverse complement strand
GCATCTTTTGGATATATGCTTAGAAGTGGTATAGCTGGATCTTGAGGAATCACTATTCTTAATTGTCTAAGAAAATGCCAAATTGATTTCCAGAGTGGTTGTACAAGTTTACATTCCCACCAGCAATGGAGGAGGGTTCCTCTTTCTCCACAGCCTCTCCAGCATGTGTTGTCACTTGAGTTTTTGATCTTAGCCAGCCATTCTGGTGGGTGTAAGGTGAAATCTCAGGGTCGTTTTGATTTGCATCTCCCTGATGGCTAAGGACGTTGAGCATTTCTTTAAGTGTTTTTCTGCCATTCTACATTTCTCTACAGAGAGTTCTCTGTTTAGCTCCATACCCATTTTTTAATTGGATTACTTGCTTTTTAACTTCTTGATTTCTTTATATATACTAGATATTAGCCCTCTGTCAGATATAGGGTTGGTGATGATCCTTTCCCAGTCTGTAGGCTGTCATTTGGTTTTGACCTCCCATGTGAGTTCATTCATTTTACTGAAGTGCTTTTGCTCTGACTTAAAAAGGGATTACTGGGATAAAACAAAGTAACTAGTGTCTACTAGATCCCTCTCAAAAAGATCCCATATGTTTTGTGTTGGTTTATTAATTTTTCTTTCAATTCTCACCCCCGATTCTGCTGGAAGGCTCTTGCAGTAGACCAGAGCGGGCTGACCTTAAACTTACAGATATCTGACTGCCTCTGCTTCCCAAGTGCTGGGATTGTAAATGTGCTCCACCACGCCCTGATCTCTAGCTGATCTCAGCTACTTTGTGGGTTCTTCTTTTTCCCAACATTTATTCCCCACCCCCACTGGTTTTACTCCCTATAATTAGATAAGAGAGAAAGGAGGATAGAGAGGGGAGAGAAAGAGGGAGATAGAGATCCTTGAATCTAACTTATTTCCTTTTGTTTCTTCTTTGAGCACAACTGTTAACAAACCACATCCAAACTCATTGAATGACCAACAACCACTGATCCCACCTCTGCCTCTCCAGGCCCTAGCATTTATATATACCATCTGAAAACTTCCCAGAATTTCAATTGTCTCTCCCAGAATTTCAATTGTCACACAATCACAAAAAATATCTGCAGCTAGCACAACCACACCCTTGCTAGAGCACAAGCCAAATCCTAGTCAGCTGCTGTGGATAGTCCAAAACAGCCTCATATCCCCACACCTGTCATTAAAACAAAACCACATTTTTATAATATTTCTGCGTTTTTAGAAAAACCAAAATCCCAGAATTTTTACTGCAGTTCTACACTGAATAGAAGGGAGAAAGTAAATTGAGCACACCATTCATCTCTCTCTATTCCCTCACCTACCTACTGTTATGACTTGCCCACCATGACAGACTGTACTCTGGAACTGTGAGCCAAAATAAATCCTTTCTTCTTTAAGGTGCTTCTGTGGTGGGGTATTTGTCACAGCAAGAAGACAAGGCACAAACACAATAATAATTTATCAATAAAAATAGATGTGGATGGACTGGAGAGATGGCTCAGTGGTTAAGGCCCTCCAGCTGTTGCAGACGGCCTGAGTTTGCTCTCCAGCACACGTCAGGAAGCTCACAACCACCTGTAACTCCAGCTCTAGGGGATCCAGTGCCTAATACAGTGGGTTATTACATTTATTGATTTACATACACTGAACTAACCTCCATCTCTGGGATGAAGCCAACTTGATCATGGTAGATAATATTTTTGATGTCTTCTGGAATTTGGTGTGGAATGATTTTACTGAGAATTTTTGGATCTACATTCATAAGGGATACTGGTTTATAATTTCTTTGTTGTTGCTGTTGAACCTGTTGCTGTTTTGGAACAGGGTAATAGTGGCTCTATAAAAAGAATTAGAAAATGCTCCTTGGGTTTCTACTTTGCAGAATAATTGAGGCATTTTGGCCTCAAATTATTGTTCTTTGAAATTCTGATAAAATGCTGCACTGAATCCATCAGGCTCTAACAGTCTTTCCCCCAAGGATAAGGGTTCTATGAAAAAGAGAACCAGGAAGATTTTAAGAGCTAGAGGTGGTGGAAAACTCCCAGAAGTGAGTGTTTTCCAGATACAACAGGGCTGATGCACACATGAACTCACTGAGACTGTGACAGCATGCACAAATCCAAGTCAGACAAAATCACAGCACAGAAGAGTAGAAATGGACACCAAGTCTCACCCCTGAAAAGCAATTTTCAATTGATGCCTGATGAAAATGGAAAAAAAAATCAGTATTTTCCAGTTGAGAGTGAAACTGGATATTATCATTCACACCCCAAGGCAGGCCTCATGCTCAGGAATAGTGGGCCAACAAAACCGACTCTGTGTGTTGTATGTGGGTACTTTTCTTTTCTTTTTGTTTTGGATTTGATTTGGTTTTTTGTTTTTTTTTTTCTTTAAATAGAGAAGGTAAATATGAAGGAGTGAGAAGGGAAAGGGGGGATCTAGGAAGAGTTGGAGAAATGGAAAAATACAATCAGAACAGATTGTATGGAAATGATAAAACACAAAAAAATAAAAACAGTACTATCGCATTATACAGTCATCTTAGTTCTCAGTGTATATCTACAAGAATTGAAGATGAAGTCTCATGGAGATATTTATGTACTCAGTTTCACAGCAGTAGTATTTCCTACAGCCAAGAAGTATAATAAATATTTAACAGTTAATAAGTAAATGAATAAAGTATGTTTTTTTAATTAAGGAAAAGAGAGAGATGCTAGGAAAATATGGTATTCAGGAAACTGTAGAAGAATTAAGACAGCAGAGCGAATACGCAGAAAAGCTAGACAGAGTTCCACAACAAGTATAAGCTGTAGTCTGCAAACTGACCCAGGCTCAAGCCTGAAGTAGACAAAATATTTAGTATAATCCTGAGCTCCAGTAAAGAAAAAGGAACATATTGCTCAGATTTTTTTGTATTCATCTTCAATTGATTGAATTTGCAGTTCATTCCCAGTTCCACCCATAGCTCTAGTTAAATATGATGACTGAACAGCAACAGTGCTGTGCATCATCTTAATCTAACACTCACTCAATTACCATCAGATCAGTCCCTTTCCTGGCTTCTTCAGGCAAAAGAAAAGTTCCCTGAGATTTTTCAGCTACAGTGAATGCCCATGCACCCAAATAATCCATGTTTTTTAATTACTGAAGTAATCCACTAGAATTCAGTTTTGTGCCATCATGTGAATGATCATTTTGGGGGTTTTTGTTTTCAGAATTTCAACATTCAGGATTTTAATCCTTCAGGACTGTGATTTTCAAGATCTTAAGTATGAAAAATATCAGGTGTTCACATTCTCTGACCACTTTGTATATAATAAATAGTTTGGCAGTACACCCACACCTCCTGTCATTTTGTACACTCTCAAGTGCTTCAATTTGCCTTGTTGCACTTATCACTAACTTTGTTTTATAATTATATTCATGTATCCTCAAGAATATGAACCCACTGAATTTAGCAACATGTATCTTGGTATGCACTCAAATAATTCATATCTATTGAAGGAACAGCTAAACTCTGGAAGTCAGGGTTACTAGGGAAAAGTAGTCACACACTGTCATTAGAAAACTAAACTCAAATATATATGGGCTTAAAATCTAACCTCACCGCTCAGTTGTTCCATAATTTTGAACAAGTCCCTTCTGTGGCTAATAAGTGCATCTGTCTCCTAAGCTTAAACTGAGTTAATGTTAACATAGTATTATGTATTATGGATAAATACTAGCTACAGTAGTAGTAGGACTACCATTGTTAGTCCCAGTAGGAGGTCAAAGGAGAATCCCGAAATAATCCCATACCCTAATCCCTAGAACATGTATGTTATAGTACATAGCTAAGGAAAGTTTATAGATGAGCTTTAAGAAACTGAGATTAGGCTAGTATACAAGGTTATTCCACTGGGCCTAATGTAATCACAAGATACTTCTAAGTGGAAGGCAGGGGTCAGAAAGGTAAAGAAGAGTAAGGCAGCCTTTGAGATGGAGAGCACAATGCCTCCAGAAGCTAGAAAAAAAGCAAATTAGATTTGCATTCAAGCTTTCAAAAAGGGCAGTCCTGTTGCTGCCTTCATTTTAAGCCTTCTTCTAACTTTGAGACCTGTAATAAAATAAATTTGTGCTGTTTTAAAGCACTAGGTTTGTAATAATTTGTTACTGCAACAATATAAAGTTAACAAAATCATTGTCAATATTTCCTACATAAATGAATGCCTTTGGGTTTGGGTAGTAATTGTGTTACTTAAGAGAGCTTTTTCATGCTGGTAAAGAGATTGTGTGTCCTTGACAGAAATGAACAGACTAACTGTTATTATTTTACTCTATCAGAAGGACTGACTATTACCTAATTAACACACTTGAGGTCCCCAGAGAAAAATGACTCTACAGCCATGACTTTCAACTTCAGCTGCAGGACTAAATCATTGGAGTGGCTTAACACAACCACAGTTCCCACACTCAACTGGAGACTAATCACATCAGAATGGCTGGGGGTGCTGTATAGTTTCCACCACTTTAAACCATTCTCAAGGAGTTCCTACAGAACATCACATACCACCTTCATTAACTACCGAGACTTGGAACATTTTGAAGCTTCTTTTCAGAGCCAAGAAATAAAATAAAAATGGTGTAGTTAAAATTTCCTTTCATTCTTTCAAAGCTTTACATATCCCCATAAACTGCCACAATCTTTCTTTTTTACACAAAATAAACCAAAAGATGTTGCTTTAATTGACTTGGCAATGGTTATCAAAATTTTGTTCCAATTCCTAGGAACTTTGGAAATTCCTAATCCATATCTATGGCATATAATCTTGAACTATCTCTATATAAGACAGAACGAACCTTTGAAAAACGGGTCAGATGGAAGGGGAGGAGGTACTCGCTCATTAGTGGACTTGGAGGGGGGCAGGGAGGAGATGAGGGAGGGATGGAGAGAGTGGGAGGGAATGAAGGAGGGGGCTACGACTGCGATACAAAGTTCCTAACCTGTGATTAATATAAAAATAAATAAATTACATTAAAAAAAGAAAATATGGAAGAGAGGGCTCACTGGGTAAAGGCACTTGCTGCCAAGCATGATAACCTGCATTCAATGTCCAGAATTTATATGATTTGAGGGAACCAACTCCCACAAGTTATACTCCAACAAACACATGCTAAATCAACCAATTAAAAAAAACTTATAAAAAAGTGAGATGAAAGGTCAATGGCAGTGTTGCCACATGATACCAACTGTTGCCACACATTTATAACTATACTGTAAACATAACCATTTTGACCTGATTCAGCTCATCAAACACCTACGATGCAGAAATAAGGCACTATTTCTCACTGTAACAGATATACAAATCAACTGCTGCTTTCAATGTAATTTTCATGGAGTATGAGGGGATGATGTAACAACATTTATAATTTTAATTGTAAAAGAAAAAAAGGGACGGATTCATAGAAGTCTCTTACCACTAGAATGAAAGTTCTTTGAAAGGAAGGATGCTTTTAGTCTAGTTACCCCTGTATACCCCCCTATTTTGCATTCAATCATAAATAAATCACTTGAAAATGTGTCAAAATGAAAGTGATGAAAATCCATATAACTGCCTTGAAACTTTGTAAAATTATAACCTACTACTACGTGTTATGTGTTATGTTTACTTCCACTCCTTTTCAGAAAAATAAAGCATTGTGCATGTGCTTTGGGTATGCCAATTGAGTAATAACTTTTCATGAGTGAGTGGATGAGTGTGTGCAGGTGTGTACATAGATGTGTTCCAGTTTATGCACATGGCTCTAGTTCATTGTTTACTATGCCTATATATGCTATCAAAATATCAGAATTATATTCTCTCCTGATATTTAGATGGTTTATATTTTCTTACCCTGTTATGCTGGGAAGACTTTTTCTCAGGTCTCCTTGTGCACATGTGTGAGTATTCCTCTAGATAAGGATCAAATCTTTGTTTTTTCAACTTTAAAAAAATATTATTGTATTTTTAAAGATTTCTTTATTTATTATGTATACAGAGTTCTGCCTGCATGTACACCAGAACAACAGAAGAGGACACCAGATCTCATTATAGATGGTTGTGAGCCACCATGTGGTTGCTGGGAATCGAACTCCGGACCTTTGGAAGAGCAGTCAATGCTCTTAACCTCTGAGCCATCTCTCCATCCCAAGGATCAAATCTTAATGTACAGAAAGAACACTGTGACTTTCAACACTTTCCAATGCTGATTTTATAGGTCTACGATGGGTCTGAGGTTATGTATTTCTAGCAAGTTCCTGGATGATGTTGCACCTACTCTGTGGACCATATTTAGAGTAGTGAGCAATTTATTCTGATGCAAAAGAGAAAACTATGTGGAAAACTGTGTAGAAATTGGCACACAACCTTAACCAAGTGATCCAGGGTAACATCTCCAGTAACATCACGTGCATATCATGTGCTCTCTGAAATGACATGAAAATAAGGGCCTATCAGTTTTATGTTATTCTGCCCCACAATCTACAACCTCAATGTGATCAAGGGATAACATCACCCAGCCCCAAAGTAAATGACAAAATGAAAACTAAATGCAGTGTGCATTTCAGAATGGACAGAAAACAGGGCATTAGCTAACAACTCAGGGAAATTCAAATGAAATTTATAGTTAGATAATAGTATCATATATCACTTCTGTATTCACAGGATATTGGCAAAAGCCCATAGCCTATAATGTATATGTTCATACAATCTGTTGTAGTGTCTGCTCAGTACTTCAATTTATAATTACTATCCAGAGTGAAGCGTTTTAAGCCTATAACTCCTCTCTAAATGTCAGCTTTTATTCTCCCTAGAATTCATATTATTTTTAATACTTGCTCATCTGTATAGCTGAAGATCTGACCCAATTTGGAGAGGTTTAAGTAAGCCATAACCCCAATTTGTGTAATATCTAGCCTCATTAGCCATCAAGTTATAAAAAAAGGAGAGCAAAGGGCCTCTTAATCCTAAAACCGAGTATGTTTCTAAAGTTGAAGTTATTGAAATGTTCTTTTCTCAAACAATACTGTATGCTATAGCAATGCAATTTTTATGTTATATAACACTATAATAGAATGACATAATACAGTTTTTAAAAGAAGTAAAAAGAAAAACTGTAACCTGTAAAAATGTGTGTTTTTTTTTCAAGAACAATTTGGGGCAGATATCTTGACTATATTAATAGTAGAAAAGGCTTTTTTTCTTGTTTTTATCTTTGTTTTTTCGAGAAAGAGAGTTTCTCTGAGTAACCCTGGCTGACCTGGAACTCACTCTGTAGACCAGGCTAACCTCAAACTCACAGACATCTACCTGCCTCTGTCTCACAAGTGCTGGGGTTAAAGACATGTGCCACCACCACCCAGCAGAAAAGAGTACCTTCAAAGGGTGGCATCTAATCCAGGACATAGGCTACTTTAGCTCTAAAACTCGGGCTGTGATCCCAACCTTTAACCCCTATATAAAAAAGGAAACCATCCCTTTCTAGAAAACCTGAAATTGAGCATCTGGGTAAACAAAAGGAAGGGAAGAACAGGCAGACCACAGATGCTATGCAGTTAAAAAGACAGTCTTCACTGAGCTCCTGGGTGCTCTCTCCATTCACCTAATATTTCCTCAGACTACAGGGTTTGCAAAAGGACCTCCCTTAAAGGAATCATCCATAAGAGAATGTTATGCAAAACATTTCCTATAACCAACACTTCTTTCTAACTGCACACTTTTGTGTGCTTCATCAACATTTCTCAGGTCAGAGGTGTCACACTGTGACCACAAATACTAGCGACTCTCTCTTGTATGGCCAGTCATGCACTAAGCACCAAGAATGTGGTGTTAAAGCAGGTAGGCATATTTCTAGACCCATGAAACTTAAGAGTAAGGCAGTTTGTTTTCAGAACACTCTTTGTCCTCACAAAAACTGTCCTTCTCCTGTTTGACTCTTTAAAACAAAAAAAAAATTTCACCTTCAAAGCTTAACTCAAGTTTTAAATGCCATTGAAGTGTTTTTCTAACCATCACGCTGATCAACTCCTCTTGAACTTGGGTTCGTGGAACATCCATCTGTCTGTTCCCTTCAAGTTGGGCATTCAGCACTGCCTGCTGTAACTATTTCCTTATAGACTTCACCCACCCAAGTGGACCATAAATATCTTCACGGGACATATTAAGCCACATTCATTCTTACCCTGCTGCCTGGCACAGTGCCTGGCATGTAGTAAATGCAACAGATGGTGCAATTGCTGCTGCTCTTGCTGTTGATTAAGACAGTATAGTACGTTGTGTGTGTGTGTAGGGGGTATTCATAGTGATGATATAGTATGCCATTGCTTTTCTTGGTTTACACCCACACCCTTACATTTATCATCCCTCCACTGTTTTCTCTGGCCAATATATAAATGCCTTTTTGAAAAACAAGTGAAATGCCACCTTTTCTCTGAACCAAATACTTAGGTCTGTGAGGAAAGGGTGCATGGTTTCTTAATTAGAAACTCCATAATACAACCATTAAATGAATGGAACCACCAGTCACTGACATAATAGGAGAGACTGAAACCACTCTGTCCCACTAAACAAACAGAAGGAACTGAAATTTACACATGCTTTCACTTGATCCTCCCTTGCTTACTTAGTGTTATAAAATCTCTCAAGCAAGGCTCAGAGATTAAGAGCTCTCCCTTGCTGCTGTTCTAGAGGACCAGGGTTCAACTCCTAGCACCCACATAGCAGGTCCCAACCATCTGTAACTCCAATTCCAGGGGATCTAGCACACCCTCTTCTGGCTTCCAGGCATGCACTTGGTATGTAGACATACATGCAAGCAAACACACACAAACAAAATAAAAATGAATAAATAAATATAAGGATGTGCGATAAAAATACCTACCATCAAATTAATGCTCCAAAAGAACCCTTTTCTACTGTGTGTATTCCTTGCATGAACAAATACTAAATACGCACAATGGGCTTTGTACCATTTCAAGTCCTAGGGGAAAAAAACATCATTGAGCACTAACAAACAGAAGGTACAGCCCTCATGCAGGAGTAGCCAGTAGTGGGAAACAAACAATGATCTAAGTAAATATATAATCGTCATATATTCTTCAGTGTAAAGAAACATATATAATATGCATAAATATATAATAAGTATATACTAATCAGACAGTCTTCAGATGGGAAAATTAAAAGCAGGCGAAGAAAGTAAGGAATGATGGTAGAGATATTAGGGAGAAGACATAAATACAATATCAAGGTAGAAATGTTTTAGCATGAACAAGAAACAGCAAGTTAGACTAGAAGTATTTACTGATCCCCAACTCATCTTTATACTGTTCATAGATATTATATATCTTTATAGAGACTCAATTGTTTTGGGATGAGTTGTGTTCTCCTAAAGGATATATTTTGAAACTCTAACCCTATGGATTAGATATTCAAGAGGTTTATGAGAATTCCATGCCAGCAGTACCATGTTTAATATTGATTTAAAGGAAGAGGGAAGAGAAGAAATGAAAGAGGAAGCTGAAGAGCCAGCGTGTGGCTAGAGGCCTGGGCCAAACATCATTTCCATTGGGAGGAAAGGCAAGGTCACTGTTCCATTGGCTTGGAGGGCAAAGCTACCGAGGCAAGGGGAGAGAGAAACACACCACGGGATTATTCTCAGGCTTTGACCTCTAATAGAGTGTTCCTTGACCTGCTTTGACTCACGATCACATTGGTTCTTCTATATTGAAGGATTTTAGAATAATAATTATTTGAATAATAATAATCCTGGCTTTCTTAATTTTTCTTCTACGTTATACAAGTCCATAAGTGAAATAGAATTTGGCCCATGGAGGGACCTTTCAACCATCCATATCTTATTAAAATGAATGATAGATGAAACTTGGGACTTTTGTATTGATTTTAGCTAGTGGACATTTTAGACTTAGAACTCGGGCTTGGACGGGGTTAAGATGTTTGAGAATACTAGGACAGGTTGAAAGTATTTTCCCATACAAATGACATGAATTCCAGAGAGCCAGAGGATATGCCCTTACAGATTCAACTGCATCCCTCAAAATAAGTTCTTGATATGTTGCATTGTGGTCAGTTGCCAATGGGACCAAACTTGAAAATGTCTTTCTGGATAAAAATCAAGATGATGTGATTAAAGCAAATTATATTAGTTCAACCAGTTTGTGCCCTTGCAAAAAGAAGACACCATGTGGAGAGAGATGAACAATTTACAAATGAAAAGGCAGAGACATCAGTTATGTTGTCACAGGCTAAGGAGTGCATAGGGGTATAAGAAGCTGAAAAAGCCCAGGAAGGATCTTAGCCTAGAGGTCTGTGTGGGCCCCTGGCCTTGCCAGCATGTTGACATCAGGTTTCTACACTACAGAGTTATGAACATGAACTTCTGTTTTAAGCCACCTACTCTGTGGCCATTGATATTCTTCTCCGGTTTCACCCTAGACCTTCTGCCTGTACTGCAATCAAAGAAACAGGTCATTTACACACAGGTGAAGTGAAGGAGACATGAAACAATGAGGATTTCATTGGAAAGTTAGGAGGCCAAGTTTGGTAGTATGGATGGAGCTTAAGAAAATATTTGTAATATGATTTTTATAGCATTAGGAAGCCAAATATATTCATTTATGTGATAGATCTTTATAAGTCACTCTCACTGTCTGTCTGTCCGTCTCTCTCTCTCTCTCTCTCTCTCTCTCTCTCTCTCTCTCTATATATATATATATATATATATATATATATATATATATATATATATATAAAAAACAATTGTTATATATATATATAAATTTCTGAATGCATGTTTATCTGTGCTTATAGATATATGTAGATAATTTTTTTGAGTTGACAAGAGACATGTAAAACAATATAAAACCTACTAAGAGGTTACAAACTACATAGATGATTCCCCCAAACTGATTGATTAATTCACTTGTTTATTCATTATTTCACTCAGCAAGTATTTTCTGGAATTCTCTTACATTGTAGGCATTGAAGGCAGATATGACTAAGATATTCCTTGATAAGAAAGTTTAATGCTAGGGGAGTCCAGAAGCTCCTACAGTTTTATGATCTAATTTCCACTCACTTAAAGCAGTGAGAGGGAAAGGAGTGAATAACCAGCAGCTACTCAGAAAAGAGGTCTGTCACATCTGAATCTGACACTTTGCTAACTTCAGTGAGTAAAAGTGGCATGACATATCATTTAAGGTACTACTTGTGTAACCTAGAGAGAAAGAGATTTAGTTAACTTTGCTGAGTCTATATTTACTTATTCATAACCCGGGAAAATGGTATTTCGTAGGTTTGTATTAAGTAGATTCAACAAAATAACATTTACACAGAGGGGGGAAAACAATACTGCACATTCAGAAGCTTATGCTGCCCTGACCCTTGACTACTCAACAAGAGTCTGTTCTGCTGGAATATTTTTCCCACTACATGAATGTACTGTTTCTGACTAGCAGAGGTTGAAACACAAAATTAGATTCTCGAGGTTAAACCTACCCAATCATAAATATTATATGTTGTATTCCCTGGCTGAGTCCAAAAGGATAAATTTAACACAACTGCCCCAAATGCACTTTTAAAACCGAGAGAAAGTTTGAAGGATATTAAAGCTACCAGCGGGCATTATAATCATGGTCACACACACCACAGCACAGCTGAAAGGGAAGAATTCAAGATGCTGAAGAGGAGTTTGCAGGTTCTCAAATGTCAGATCCACCGGCTCAAATGTCAGATCCACCGGCTAGCATATAATCTCAAGTAAATTCATCAACTTGTAGATATTCTGAGTGGAAGGGCCTAACAAGAAATTGTTTGAAAGAACTCAGTGGGTTTCCTACTTCATCTAACATAAATTGTCCATCATTCCCTCTATGCCCTGGGACATGAGGACCTTAGCCTCATTCAGATATAGTATGCATGCTTAAAGTGAGAGCACATTTTAAACATTTTTCACCTCTCCCTCATCAACAACTATGAATCTTTGTTCCAAATATTTGAATCAGCCTCACTTCTCCTTTAGGACCAATAAGAACTGTATGAATAATGTAATAAGTCGCCTTATAAGTTATTTAAAGCTTTCATAAAGCAATCACCACACATGTTCAATGAAATTGACTTAAATCTATTTACAAGAAAACTTGAAAATAAATAAATAATTCAACAAAACAAAGTTGTGTTCAAGCAAGACACAATAAGGCTCCTCTACTGTGCATTAATAGGCTAAGGTGAGTCATAAAAAGCAATTCAAAATCAGGAAACTGATTCAAGATATGATTATAGGCAGAGAATATAAAATACAGCATGAGAAATAGTAGTTCCATTGCAGCCTGTATTCTGTCACTCACTCTGTGACCTTGAAAAAGTCATTTAACATATTCAACTGCTTGACTTGTAGAAAAAAAAATTGTGAAAAGATATCTTTTCTCAGTCCTTACTAAGCTGTGTGTGGTCTATTCAGTGGCTTTTGTACCACTCAGAAATTAGAAAGGAGAGCTTAGTCACTCTCCAGCTCAGATCTCTGGACTCAATTAGCATTACAAGCACAACTGTGGGGGGTTATTTAGATGCACTAAGGCTTGAGCATATCTGGATGAAGTAAAGGATAGATGAAGGAATATATAAGGTTCATCAGCAAAATAGGGTGTCCAGTTTGAAAGCAGGCTGAACAGGGTTGGATAGAAACAAAAATGTCTCTGAATTTTTAATATGCCATTGAGTGAAAGAATGGTGGAATGGTCAAGATGACTACTTTGAGATTGGAAGGCATGGATTTACAGTAGGCCCAATCCAAGTAGATTTTAATAGGAAGGAATAGGAGAAAGGGCAGAAACTACAAGCATATATCATTCACTGACTGAATGTTATATGCTACAGACTTTTTTTTTCATGTGTTTTCTGTTGCTATTACAGAATAACAGACTGGGAAAATTATGCCCTGAAAACTCCTCACTGCTCAGCAAAGGTGGGAGCCCCAGGGACCCATAGAGTACTCCAGAGCTGATCAAAGCCAGGCATATCAGAATTTGGAATCACAATGATGAGATCCAATGTCTTCTATGTAACTGAACCATAACAACTGTAACATGAACTCAGCAGAAAAAGGAGTTACCTCTTGCCTACTATGAGCTATGACTTTCTAAGAAAGAGGATATCAACAAATACACAAAGGGAAAGATATCTAAGACTCATAAGAAACCTTGGATTCCCGTCAACTTCCATTTCCTTCCACGTAATCTGAATTTTCCTTGGTTTAAATAAATATTTCAGTTTACTTGACTTAAAATGTTAGTACCTACCCCCATTCGCAGGATTAGAGGGAAAGATTTACCTTGCCTCACAATCTCAGAGCTATCAGTCCATCACGGCAGTGTGGATGCGTTAGAACAGAAAAAATTATGTTGTGGTGGGCCAAAAGACAGAGACAAGGAAATGTCACCACTCCACAACTTCCCATTTCTTTTTTTAAACATTTTTTATTTTATATTAATCACAGGTTATATACTTTGTATCCCAGCTGTAGCCCCCTCCCGCATTCCCTCCCTTATCTCCTCTCTGCCCCTTTCCAAGTCCACTGATAGGGGAAGATCTCCCCCCCTTCCATCTAACTCTAGCTTATCAGGTCTCTTCAGGAATGGCTGCAATGTACTCTTCTGTGGCCTAGCAAGGCTGCTCCTCCCTCAGGGGGCAGGGAGGTTGAAGAGCCAGCCATTGAGTTCATGTCCAAAATAATTTCTGTTCCCCTTACTAGTACACCCACTTGGGTATTGAGCTACCATTTGCTACATACAAGCAGGGGTTCTAGGTTATAACTATACATGGTCCTTGCTTGGAGAGACAGTCTCATAAAAGACCCCTGTGCCCTCATATATTTGGTCCTTGCGGAGCTCCTGAACTCTCCAGGTCATACTAACTCCCCCTTCTTTCATATGAATCCCTGCACTCTGCCCAACGGTTGGTTCTGTTTCTTAATATTTGCTTTGATACCCTGCTAGGTAGAGTCTTTCTGAGGCCCGCTGTGGTAGGCTCTTGTCCTATTACTTGTTTTCTCCTACATCCAATGTCCATACAATTTGATTAATCCTCACTTAGAAAGTCAAACTTCCAATTTCTTTTTTTTGTGTGTGTGTGTGTGATTTTTTTTTAATTTATTTGTTTTTATATCAATCACAGGTTAGGTACTTTGCATCCCAGGCCTAGCCTCCTCCCTCATTCCCTCCCACACTCCCACTCCCTCCCTCATCTCCCTCCTCCCCGCCCCCTCCAAGTCCACCAACAGGGGAGGACCTCCTCCCCTTCCATCCAAACCCAGCTCATCCTGTCTCCTCAGGGCTGGCTGCAATGTCCTCCCCTGGGATCTAGCCCATCTGACACTCCCCGGCTTGTATGGGGGAGGGTCAAAGAGTCAGCCATCAAGATCATGACTGAAACAGTCCCTGTTTCCCTCACTAGGGTCTTCAGTCCGACAAGGAGCTATCATGGGCCCCATCTGAGCAGGGGTTCCAGGCCATATCCACACATGGTCCTTGATTGTACAAACCGTCTCATACAAGACCCCTATGCCCTGCTCAGTTTGGTCTTTGTGGAGCTCTTGTTCTCCCCAAGTCTCACCAACCTCCCCCAGATCTATCATTACTTCTCGCCCTCTGCCAAAGTCTTGATCGCGAGTCTTAATATCTGCTCTGATACATCGCTACATTGACCCCCCCCCCAGAGGTCCTCCTTGGCATGCTCCTGTCCTGTTGTTTGTTTTCTCCTCCCCTCAATGTCCAAACTTCCCATTTCTTAAACTCAGTCCATTCTTAAAATCTAGTGACCAGCACTTGGGGCAGAAGCAGGCGAAACTTGGTGAGTTTGAGGCCAGCTTGGTCTATATAGTGAGTTTCCAGCATAGCCAAAGGTACATAGAGAGACCCTGTCTTAAAAAACAACAGCAGCAAAAGATCTAGTCACATTATAACTGAAAGATACCAATTTCAATTAGTAATAAAATGTTTAAAGAGGAAGACCCTGTTCAGGCTATAGTGATTATCATCACAGAACAGTGGAGATGAGTTATATTTTTTTAAAAAATGGTTTATGTGAACTCTATTTCTTGTTTGTTTGTTTTTCGAGGCAGGGTTTCTCTGTGTAGCATTGGCTGTCCTAGAACTCTCTCTGTAGACCAGGCTGGCCTTGATCTCAGAGATCCACCTGCCTGTACCTCTAACTGCCCAGCGAGAACTTTATCTCTTATACACTAACAATGAATTCTAATTTTGAGAAAACATAGTTCAACACATGCATATATGGATATTGGTGTATAGGTCTTTGAATTGTGACCTGTCAGCAAGTTTTCTATCCTACTATTTCCTCCCTTCTAAAATTTTCATCTGTTTTTTTTTTCATTATATATTCAATTATCCAGTACATTGGACTGGCAGTGTGACCCAGAGTTAGTGATCCAACTTGACTCAATTTCCTTTTCATTCTTAATGACTATCTAAATACGTAACAACAAGAATAATCAATGATTGACTATAATGACTAAAACTGTGAGTTATGGAACCAAAGTACTTGGGTTTAAATCCTGTCAATTATTAGTAGAGTCTTCCTGGTTTCTTTATAACTGTTGTCAGAGTTTTGGGGTGGTGGGATTCCCTTATTTCTCAAGTGATAATAACAAACTCAGCTCAAAATATAGCAATGGGTATATTCATTTTAATAGTGCTGGTAGTACTAGTTGTGTATCTGTAACTGTCATGACTGATGCCATTTATTATTTTTTCTTTCTTTCTTTCTTTTGCCTTTGTTTTTCAAGACAGGGTTTCTCTGGGTTAGCTTTGGTTGTCCTGGACTCCCTTTGTAGACCAGGCTGGCCTCGAACTCACAGAGATATGCCTACCTCTGCCTGAGTGCTTGGATTACAGACATGTGCCACTGTGCCCACTGACTAATACCATTTCTATTAACCCAGTCCCCCTCCCCAACAAAACACTGATGTCATCCCTTTGGGGGATCCTATCAGTACTCAGATGTCTGAGTACTATCTGACTTCAGTGATGTTTCAGGTCTCAGTACCAAAGATATCTTTAAATCTTCTCTTGTGCTATGAGTTACTACTGTTTTATGCAAAGGTTTTCAAGACTAAAGAATATCTTGAGAATAAAATACACTTAGTACTGTATCTGTAAAAATAAAGTGATTATTTCATTTATGGCTGTATCCTAGATTGTACCTTCCGTTTGTGTCTTCTTGCCACAGCTTACATGCCATAATGAAATATTATTGCCTGAACACATGAGCATTCAGGTGCCTCCATTCCTTTACATGTGTCTTTTCTATCTGTTGTACAATGTCATTCCTTAATTCATAGATCTTGAAAAATTGTCTTTTTCTTTAAGACTCAAGCATCATTTTCTGTAGCTGGTCTTCTCTTATACTGCATCCTTGCGAATGACAACTACATTGTTCCTGTTCACATTAATGATCTGCTCACTAGGTACACTTGTCAGGATTCCACTCTGGAAATTGACACAATTTCCCTCTAACCTTCATGTGACATCCTTATCTAAAAGATGGTATAACTTTATAGCAAATTTAATTGAAAAAGCTACAAAGAGCTTAGCATGGTCTCCAGCATAAAGTAAATAAACAAGAAATGCTAGATGGTTGTCTGTCTCCCAGCTGAGGCGATCTGATGAAGATTGGAGTCTTACAATTTTGCTTTCCCAAGATGTAGCAAAGAGCTGACTACACAGGGTTCTAGTATATGATGAATGAATGAATGAGATAATAGAATAAATGTTTCTTTCATTATCATCTGCATTATATAAGTAAAAATGGTTAATCTATATGATTAGATTTTTAAATTTTTTTTCATTTCATGTGCATGGGTGTATTGCCTGCATGCATGTCTGTATGAGGGTATCAGATGCCCTGGAACCAGAGTTACACACAAGTGTGAGCTGCCATGTGGGTACTGGGAATTGAACCTAGGTCCCCTGGAAGAGCAGCCAGTGCTCTTACCTGCTGAGCCATCTCTCCGGGTCCATATATGAGTAGATTTAATTAAACCAAAGATACACCAAAACTAAACTCTGACCCAATTTTAATGTTATGCTCAATCACACATGTGCACATACACACAGAGAAAGAGAGAGAAAGACTCTGCTTGCTATTAAAGGTCTAGCTTTCCAAACTATGATTTCCAAATGCCTTGAAAAGGGTTAACCAAAGAGGTAAAGACTATAATGAAAACTATGAAAATAAGCAAAGGAGTGTGAAGAAAATTCAAAATATGTAAAGATATCACAATCAAAAGCATAAATATTAAAAATATGCACACTAACTAAAACAAGACACACATTCAGTGTAAATCCTGTGTTAATGCCTACGACATTCTTCTCACAAATAGAAAAAAATCATAAACTGTATATATAAACAAAAAAGTCCTAAATACGCAGTTATCTTACAGAAAAAGAGCAAATAGGTATCACAGTGCCTGATTTCAAAATATATACTATAAAGCTACAGTAATCCGAATTAAAGTAAACTGAATAAAATCAGAAATACAGACCCGTTATTAGAAATGGTATAAAAATAGATACAGAGACCAATGGAACAAAATAAGAGAGCATTAAAATAAGTCCAGACAGTTAGAGACAACAGATTTCTGGTAAAGGTTTTAAGAGACTGAGTTGAAGAAATGACAATCTTTCTATACATGATGTTAGAAAAACTGATTATGCATGCAAAACAATGAAACTACACTCTCAACACCAGTTACAGAGATCAACTAAAAGTTGAGTAAAGAGTTAAATATAAGAGCCAAAACTGAAACTATTTGGGAAAAAAATACTTCATGAAACTGAAATAAGCAAGGAATTTTGGAAAGGGACCCAAAAGCATGGGAAGGGAAAGTGAAAGAAAAGAATGTGATTGCATAAAACTCCAAAGCCTCTGCAAAGTAAACAATAGAAGGCAATCTAGAGAATTGAAAAAATATTTATGAACATTATATTTGATGAACAGTTAATATGTAGCACCTAAAAAATATAGCACCAGCACCAAGGCATGGTGGCACACACCTTTAATCCCAGCACTCATGAGTCTGAGGTAACTGGATCTCCTTGAGTTTGAGACCAGGCTGTAATGCATTACATAGTGAATTCCTGGCAAACCAAGGCTACATAGAGAAGCCACGACTCTCAAAAAAGAAAAGAAAGAAAACTTAATAGCAAAAAAATAAATAATAATTAAAATTTAAAACTTTATTATGATGAAGCTGGGTGTGATGACACATGCCTTTAATTCTAGCAGTTGGAAGGCAGAGGGTGGTGGATTTCTGTGAGATCAGTATGGTCTACAAAAGGAATTCCAGGACAGCAAGAGCCACAAAGTAAGACCCTGTCTTAATAACAAACAAACAGAAAACTATTAATAATGGGAAATAGATTTAAATTAACAGTTTTCAAAAGAATGCATGCAAATTGCTAACAGGTATGTGAACAAGTGACGAACTGTATGTTATCAAAGAAAGGTTACTTGAGACTGGGAAAGAAAGTATGTGCTTGAAAGGTGTATTAGGTACTATCCTGTTGCTGTGACAAATCACCACAAGCAAGGCAATTTACAGAAGAATGGGTTTATTTGGAATTATGGTTCCAGAAGAATAAGCGTCCATCAAGGTGAGGAAACACAACAGCAAGGCAGTCATGGTGGTTCCAGTAACAAGCTCAAAGTTCACATCTTGAACCACAGCAGTAAGTAAAGAGAGTGAACAGAAAATAGGGTAAGGATATAAACACACAGATCCTTCTCCCCGTGATGTACTTCCTTTAACAAGGGTCTATCTCCCAAAGTGTCTACAACCTCCCAATAGTGCTACCAACTGGGGGGCAGGTATCCAAATACCCAAGCCCATGGGGCATACATATTTCTCATTCAGACTACCATAGAAGATAAAGGCAGTATAAGAAAACAGTGTACAGACTGTGTACACTGTGTACCAGATGTCCCTGCCATTTACAAGCTCTGGAAACTTGGATGAGTTGCTTCGTTTTCCTGAGCTCCACTTATAAAACAGGAAAAATAATAGCTGCTACCTAGAGGAATTGGTATGACCTGTCTGTGCACTGATGCATCTACAGTGCTTAACAGAGAGTTTGGTGCATGGCAATATACCATGCAACCATGGGTGGATGGATGGAAGAACAAAAGAGGAAAAGGTGAAGAAGATAGAACAGGAGGACATCTGTTGCTACAACAAAATCCCATAAGATACAGAAGAGAAAAGAACTCTTCTGTTAACTAGTATTTTGCTTTCATGTGTCTCATCTAGGAACTACAGATTATAATAGTATCTATATTACAAAGTTATTTTGAAGATTAAATGAAATAATGCACAGTAAACAAAGAATGTTTAAGCTAAAAGAAAGGTGGCCAGCTTATGCGTGCAATACAAACACTGGAGGATGCTGTAAGGATGTGATTCTGACATGGAACAGGCACAGCTTTCCTACTTTTCACATACAAGCATGGAGAGGATTATTTCCTCTGGTGTGTTGGGCCTGGAACAACCATTTGAGAACCTCTAAATTCTAAAGCAATGAGCTACCAGGAGGATTTGTTCAAATCCTTATTGCTAGGCCCCATCCCTAAGAGATTCTGAGCCAGTTCATCTAAGCAGGACCTGAAATTTGACTTTTTTTTCCTGGTTTTTCAAGGCATGGTGTAGCCCTGGCTGTCTTGGACTCAATTTGTAGACCAGACTGGCCTCAAACTCACAGATTTCCTCCTATCTATGCTTCCTGAGGGCTGAGATTAAAGGCATGTGTTACTATTCCTAGCTGAAATTTGACATTCTTATGAGATTGTTTCTGGTCTGGCCATAACAATAGAGTAACTTTACATCTAAGACAGTGCTGGACAGCCTTACTTCCACAATAGAGTCACCTGAAGACTATTTTTAAAAATCCCTTCTTTCATGTCATTCCCCAAGTAACCTAATTTGAATGTTTGCAGATAGACACATGTATCCCAATTTTCTTAAAATATTCAAGTGAGTGCACTATGTGGCAAACTGACAATTATTTAGGGAAGAAACAATCCTCCATGTATATTGAACTTACAGTCATCCAACATACACACCTAAAGAGGACCCACAACGAGAAGAGGGATTTTCAAGGCCTAAAAGCTCTGTGACTTTAAAATTATAAAATGGAGGAACTAAAACTATCATGTTAAGTTTTCCTCTCTGGGTTCTAGGCCTTTCTCTTTCTCTTTAACTCCCTTTCTTCTCATTCTCTCTGAGTCCCCCTAGGCTAGTGATAAGATAGTGATAGATCTAAATTTGAAGCTTCTATTTGGAAGACTTGAGGAAACCACATTGAACAACTAACTTAAACGAAATAGTGTGCTGGCAGTACTGAACATTTAAAGAGATTTCCAAGCAAATACCTCATGTTTTCATGACAAATAGCACTATCAAACCTGTGACACTTTTGTAATTAAAGTTAAAAATTGTCCTAGTGCTAATAAATTTATGGTGGTAATTTGCCATAAATGCCCTGGGGTCATTTGTATTTAAGTATTTTCACATGTGTTTAAAACCGTCATCAGATAATTATGTTAATAACAGCCACTATTAAATTAAGTAATAGCTGGCATAAACAACTCAGCAAAAACATTTCTAAGATTTTCTACGAGCAGCATTGCAGCCAAAACCCATGACAATCTACCTCAACTTTGTCAAGATGAACAGTTCAACATTCTTCTGTGAAGTAGAACTGGAAATAATTGATCATGGTTTTCATCACAAAATGCATCCTTTACATAGAAGCAACAAAAATGTACTCAGCCAGTTATATTTATGTATTTGTGCATACACATACATATTAAATGTAACATAAATAATCAGGGGAGAAGACATTATCAATTTATGGGATGGGTTAGAGAAAGGGTATCTAGGAGGGGCTGGAGAGAAGAGGAAGGGGGGAAGTGACTTAATTCTATTTCAATTAAAAACACGAAAAAATGAAAATTACAATATTATAGAACAGGAAAAAATGCATCCTTACCCCTTTGAAATAAAAGCCAAAATATTTATGTATAAACCTGAAGGCTCTAACTTCCTCTATCTCCCTGACCTCATGTGTAGCGAGGATACCCCTGTCTACCTCTCTCCCCCTCCCTTTCTTTCTTTATTACACAGCCTTACTATGTACCCCAAGCTAGCTTTGAAATTGCTGTCCTTCAGTTTCGAAAGTGCTGGGTTACTAGGTATTTGCTATCACAGTTGGCAATAATGGGCTTCCCGCTATTCCTTGAACACATCAACTAGAACACCCTTCTTATAGCTATCTCCCTTATTTCATGAGATATATTGCTCTATATCATATCAAAGAGACCTTCCTTGAACAGTCTGTATTAATTAGCTCTCTCTAACATGTCATACTGTATTCCTAATAATTTAGATCTTCACTCAACACATATCTTTGTTTGTTGTCCACCCCTTCAAGATGATACAATGGTACAGAAGATTCTTAGCACACATTTGTTAAATGAATAAGTGACCATTATGATACAATATTTTGTGCTGAAATTTTCTTTTTTGCAACTTCCTAATCTTGAGGGCTGAGTCAGAACCAGAAAAGGATTTAACCAAAGCTTTCCAAACTTTGCTAGTATAGGAAAATCTGGACATTCCGAACAGCAATTTGAGCGTTAGAACTAGTGCTATAGAATTACAGAAAGAGGGAGGCAGGGGCAAAGGAAGAGGGACAGAGGGGGAAGGAGAGAAAAAGGGAAGAAGAAGAGGGGGGAAGAGAGAGAGGGAAGAAGAGGAGGAAGAGACAGAGCCAAAACAGATATCCCTTAAAGGTTTTTATTTGTTGTTATATTTTTTGCAATTATTTCACATTAAACCATTTTTCCTTGTCATAAATGAAAATTCTAGGAATCAGAATGACATCAAATAATTCAAAGTGCTGTGGGGAAGCCGCTTAAAACCCTTGGAGAAAACTTCTACCCTTTCCTTACGTCTTAGGAGGTTCGTAAAGTTTTCCTTATCCTATAAAGGCAATAAACATACTTCAGCAACAATATGACAGCTAAAAGTTTCCTAGTTTCCCATGTATACAACTAGAAATTCCACCCAAAGATAATCTAACCAACATGCACACCAAGAGACAAGAAAATGTTAAAACAGAAACATAGCAGTCCTTAAGAAATGATATGAATACCAAAGGTGGAACACAGGAAGTGGAATCAACACATAGTTCCTTCCCAACCCTCCACTCAAGGGTAGGTATGGCATGCACAAGTGGCTCTTGACTCAATGACAAGACTACACTTCTACAGTCAAAATCAACCAGGAGTATTTCTTTTGAATATGTGCTTTCCTTTGTTTATAGGAGGCCATAGGAAAAAAATGCTGAGTCTTTTTTTTTTATCTGAACACCTCCAACTCAATATTATGGGCTGGTTGGAGTAAGACTGTTTTACAGTTTAGAAGATCTACAGAGGAGACATAGAATAGAGGGCTGTGCTTTGCTTTAAAATGTTGCCAAGGAACTTAGAACAGACACCTTCACTGAATGAGAGCTGGTACTGGAGATGTGGTAAAACACAGCACATTAAAGAAAAATGTGACTCTGTACTTTACATTTACATTTAGAGGCAGCTAAATGGTAGACTGCAGAACCACATCATTTTCATCACCTGTCCAGACTGTTTCATGGTGAAATAATAGCTCTAAAACCTCAAACAATTGCATCTCCTTGGTCTGTGGAGACATCATTAAGTTTCATCCATAACCTTGCCACCCTCCCTAAACAGAAAGAAAAGAGAAACAAATACAAAATATGTCATTGGTCCATAAAAGCCTTTTCTCTCATGAAGCTATGCTATACCAACTTTGCATAATCTAATGGGAGGCCCTCCTTCCCAACACAAAGTACCTGACAAGACAGCAATATGATAGAGCTTTCAAGACGGCCTTAAGTTTCCTACTGAAGCATTCTATCCTGATCTCTTCCAAAACCTTCATCATTATTATTATTAATTTAAGACAAGCTCTCATTCTGTTGCTGTGGCTGACCTCGATCTCACTATAAAGGGTACACTGGCCTTGAACTCACAGAGATCCACCTGCCTGTGCTTCCAGAGTACTGAGAGGACAGGCATGTGCCACCACACCCACTTGACAAGCCATTTTGATTTGCTAAATGTTTTTGAACCTGAGCTTCCATCTCCTTTGATTTGAGTCTATTGATTCCCAGCACCAACAGAAAGAAAACACATGTGAACGAGAAGTGTGTATGTTAGAAATGCTTGGCAAATGTTGGAAGCAAATTCAACATTCCTCTTCATCTCCTGGGAGGAGATCTTGGCCACCAGTCAGCTAAGAAAGGAGTCAGAAGCAACATTCTGCAGGGCCTTGAGATTTTACACACATTGTCCAGCAACATAATCAACCACAGGCAATTAAGTTGGCATTAAATATCTGTAGAATGAATTAATTTGCTCAAGTCATCTACACTCTCATGTTGCCTCTGAATGGAAATGTTACCCTTCAGCTAAAACTGCAGAGCCAATTGACTCTGTGGTTAACTAATGTGCATACTGGCATCAAAGCCCACGTTGCACCTCCTAAAAAATGCACTAGATGTTAGAACCAAGTTTGAAGGGTAACCTGCTGAAGGGAGGAGCTGTCTTCTGCACACAATTCCTTCCAATAAGCAGGTAGTGTGATAACAAGGTAAGACACTGATTTTCTTCTTGAAACTGAATTTCCAGCCCAACTACTGTCTTCCCCTAGGTAAAATTGTGCACTGTCCCTTTAAGAAGCCAGGCAAGATGGAGCCCTCCCAGCTCGCAGCTAGAGGTTTCAAGCAACCTGATAGGGATGCTGGAGTGTGGCCAAAAGAAAGAATGCCAGAAGGGTGGTGGCCAGGCTATTTCCACCAGGAGTGGAAATAGAGGCTGTAAACACACAACACGCTTCAGTGCGCAGGGGCTGGCCGCGTGGCAGCTCTGGGCGCGAGAGCACCACCCTCCACCTCTCTCCTCCACCCTGCCCCACCCTTCTTTCCTCCTGGAGTAAGCCTCTAGCAGAAATGCAGCCACGTCCCCGCCCCGCCAAGACCCCGGGAGGGCGGCCGAAGGCGAGGTGCTGGCCGGGCAAAATGGAAGGGACTTACTTTGGGGTTCCACGCCTCCGAAGGCATCCTCTCCTTGCAGCCCCTGCCAGGGCCAGCGCGCGCGCAGGGTCCTCGCTGCCTCACACCACGAACCGAGCCCAGGGACAATTAGGGAGATGCCGGTACACTCGGTATTACTGATCTTAAGGAGAGACAGAAGGGTGTGAGGGAGTTGGCCAGTGGCGCGAGTGGTGGTAAGATCTAAAACCCTCCTTTCTCCTCATTCGCACTAGCTTCCCTCGCCCAGCTTTAGCGTTATCAGGGGCAATGGTTTTCTTGTTTCTCCCTTTTGGTTTCTCCCAGCTGCCTGTCCCAGACCCCACCCAGCGGCTCCACCCCATCCACTGCTACACATTCTGTCAATCACCAGCCCCTTTAAAGCTGCATCACACAACTTGGCTTTTCCTCCCTCTTTGATGGGCAGACAGAATCCTGGGGCCTTTTTAACAATGCCCGGGACCATTTTGTTGGGTTTATGAAGCTGGGGTTAGCTGCTAGTGGAGGATTCCCCTCCCTACCTCTACCCTGAAGCTTGCCCACTCTACCCGACCCAAACTCCTTTGGGCCGAGCCGGACCCAGTCCCACCACACCCCACCCAGTCTCTTAACTTTGTTTTTGGTGAAAGCTCTTCCTTAGCCAGCCAGAACTCCAAAAAAGTTCCTGTTACTCCCTCCTTGGCACCGCCCACTCTCGTGCACTTTCTAGACTGAAGGGGCTTAAAAGTCTTGGGGCTTCTCCAGGTCTGCCTAGTACAGGGGAATACTGGCTGCACCTTTCATCCAAGTGAGTCTCCAGATTTCTGACAAGAATGGAAAAAGAAGACAGTAATGATTCCCAGAAATCTGTGTGATACCTTTAACAAACTATAAAAAGTCTTCTGGTGCCATCACCCTACTAGACAAACAGGCAACTAAAAAGTCAGAAGAGCATGGAGGACACATCCCACTGGCATAAAAGTGGAAGTCCACAGGGACCCATCAGAAATTACATTTGTTGCTAGTTTCCTTTCAGTTCACGATAACACCTGGTTTCAGGACAATAGAGCTTGGAGCCAACTTTGACACACTTTTATCCTCCCAGGTCACTTTCAGTTCTTCAGAAAATCATTTTGTCTCTAGTGTGACCAGGACATTACCACTTCTCGCCATTTTCACTACAGACTGTAGCCTGCTGCCATCTCTCAACTAGACACCTAGAAGAGTTGCCTCAAAGATCTCTCTCTTCTACATTGACTCTCCTAAAATCCATTCTCTAGTTAGGAAACCGTTTTAACTATTTAAAGAGCAAATGTGAACAAGAGGCACTTCTTTTTGAAAATCTTCAATTCCCATTGCATATAGGATCCAAATTCTACCTGAAACAAGATCCATCCCTCCCCACCTCCTTAATTTAGAAATAACTGCATTTAAAGTGTTTCTGTTATTTGTTTTAATATGCCTCATAGTCCGGGCACTGTGTTACCTTTGTCTTTGTTTCTATCCATAGTGAACTCTTATATCCTATGAAGCCCAAAGAAACTTTCTCTGACCTGACAGCCAAGAACTGGCAGGACACAGAATAATACAGTGGGACCGAATCAAGTTATTTTTTATCACAACCCTTCGCAGTTTCAATGAATGGTGTTTGCAAGTTTGTACCAAAAGAAGTGTGGTGAGAGCAGGGGCTTACTTATCCTTACTCTACTGAGTAGTGGCTGCCATATAGTGTGAAGCCAATAAATATTTGTTTAAAAATATTATGTGCAGTATCTTAGAAGATGTATTGGGTAATATCTGTTGTTTTGTTGTTGTTGTCATTATGGTTTTTTGAAACAGTGTTTCTGTGTGTAGCCTTGGTTGTCATGGAACTCACCCTGTAGACAAAGCTGGCCTCCAACTCAGAGATCTGCCTGCCTCTGCCTCCCAGGTGCTGGGATAAAAGAAATGCAACATTAATGCCCAGCTCATTCATTCTTCTAAGGAGAGTTTATCAAGCACTCTTATTTTGGCCAAGTACATTCCAAGTTTATAATAGCAAACCAGATGAAGACTTTGGCTAACATTCAGGGCATTCATGACCTGGAGACTTGGGCCTGGTCATAACTGTAAGCTAGATAATTCTGTTTATAACATGAGGTCTGAGCAATTGAGAACATGTTGATAATGGCTTAAGAAATGGTAAAGCTAAGAGCCTGCAAAGCCTAAAAGACAACAAAAAAGCACACCGCTAGCACACCAGAGCTTCTACCACTCAACCCCAACTTTAGCCCCAAGGGTAAAGTATATAGACAAATATTCTAAGAGATAATAAAGGCAAGTTATTTATAAAAGACATATATGTCTTTGATACCGTTTTTTTAAAAACAAGTATTACCCCAGGCAGCGGCAGTGCACGCCTTTATCCTAGCCCTCAGGAAGGAGAGGCAGGCAGATTTCTGTGAGTTCAAGGCCAGTGTGGTCTACAGAGCAAGTTCCAGGACAGCCAGGACTATACAGAGAAACCCTGACTCAAAAAAACAAACCAAAAAAAAAAAAAAAAGAATGAGTGAATGAAAAAAAAATGAAGTCCTCTCTCACCAATTTAATAGCCCCAAACTAATTAAAATCCTGAGTTTTCTGAGCCTCCTTTATTTTCCAATTTGTTAGTAAGCTCCTTAGGAGTTTGGTCCCTGTCTTGTTTATCCTCAAACACTTTGCAGTGACTAACACAGATTTGGCGTGTTAACTAACTGTATATGGTACTTCATTTAGTCATTTAGCAAACAAAAATATGTCCTTGATCTATGTGAAAGGTAGTGGTGTTAGTATTTAGGCATCCTGCTTCTGGGTTGCCTAGCAACCTATGATGTCATAATGAGTCTCCTGCCAGGTAGCCACACCTGGCAGGCATGGTTAAGTTTCTCCTTTAAAAAGATCAACCTGCCACTTTGTCTCTCTCTTACCCTCTCATCTCTTGCCTTCTTACCCTCTTGCCCTCTCTCCTTTGTCTGTTGGGGTGCCCCCTTCCCTCCCCCATCATGTCTCACTCTCTCTTCTCTCTCTCTTCATCTCCATCCAATAAACCTCTTTCATTTGAAATCTGCTGTCACATCATCATTTCATTGATACTAAAAAGCGGTGCTATACTAGAAATTGTTAGGCCTCAGAAACCTGAGACAATGGCTGAGGTGCCTATTAGCAAGGATATCAAAGTGGAGAGAGCCAGATTTCCCAGCGTCACTCTGTACCTGTCCCTCCTCCCAGCTCTCCCAGCATCACACAGTACCTGTGGTTCCTCCCAGCACTTCTCATCCCTCCCTGTATCCTAACCTCTTCCTTCCAGGAGCTGGTCTTCCACTTCCCTTCCCCTAGTGTGATCCATATATAATTCAACCATTTTAGCCACACCAAGCTCTTGGCCTCTTGGCCCAGGCTACATGATGGTAGGCTGCTCCTCTCTTGCTCTCCCTCCCAGTAATTTTCAGCCTGGATTTTCCTTGCTTTCACCCTTATATCCGCATTAAAAAAAATCTTCCACTTTAGTGGTCATTGTTAGTATTTAGGCAGCCTGCTTCTGGGTTTCCTAGCAACCTATGAAGTCAGCATGTGTCACTTGGCAGGTGTGGTTAAGTTGCTCCTTTTAAATTTTTATTTATTTATTTTTATCTTATGTACATTGGTTTTTTGAGTGTATGCATGTCTATGTGAGGGTGTCAGATTCCCTGAAAGAGGAGTTACAAACAGTTGTGAGCTCCCATGTGGGTGCTGGGAATTGAACCTGCGTCCTCTGGAAGAGCAGTGCTCTTAACCACTGAGCCATCTCTCCAGCCCCTAAGTTGCTTCTTAAAAGGATCAACCTACCACTTTGTCGCTCTCTTGCCCTCTTACTCTCTCACTCTCCTGCTCTCTCCCCTTTCTCTCTATGGGAGGCCCCCTCCCTTCCCCATACCTAACAGTTATGGCCTCCTTTTATTTCTTTTTTTTTTTTCATTCAGAAAGAAGACTGGATTTGCATTTTTAAGAAAATCCCCAGGTCCTGTGTTGACTAGCCATGTAACACGGAAATATGTAGAAAAATAATATTATTTTCAGGCTTCTCAATGCATACCTTAAGGTGGCTAAGAAGGTAGAGACTTTGGCTATGAAGCACTTGTAGAAAATTACGAACCTCTGATAGTTCTTGACATAAAAAGCCACTATTGTATTTTTAAATGAAAATCACAGCAGGCATGTTAGTAAGGATGATGGAAAGACTCCTGATAGTCTGGCAGCAAGAGTCAATACTACTCTAATACAGAGGTCACAAACCCACAATTCATAGGTTAAATGTGATCAACAGATATTTTTTTTAGCCTACAATATATGTGTGCAACTATATACGCATGTATGTGTTAAATTGAAGAGATTACCAGCTTTGAAAAATTAAGAGGTTTCTATATGAAAATTATTTTTCATGTTTACACAGACAACAATTACACAATTTTCTATTAATCCCTTAGAAATAATCAGTGTCTGGCCTTTCCAGCTGTTGTCTCCTGAGCTCATGAATTCATCATAGGCCCTACCTGAGCATTTCACTCATTTCACTCTTTGGCAAGGAAAGGTGTGTTCATTTTCAATGCTTAATAAATAACAATGACTAAAAGGTGGCCATTTGAAAGCTCCCAGTGATCCTTAAATATGCAAGAACAGTTTTATGAATATCTTTCAAAGAGACTTGGCTTCATAATTATGAACCCATTTTTGAGGGTACATTTAATATGTGGCCTGGCTGCTTTACCAGAAATCATACCATACCAATGTGCCACCTCTCTGACTCAAACATAGTTCCCTGAGGGAATAGGAGCTGCATGTAATTTAGTTAAGTTCAAGAAATATTTATTGCCCATTCATCAAGTGGAAAGAACTGTGCAGGCTGCATAACTTTTAGGTGTGTTTTCTTTTCCTTTAGAAGCATCCAGTCTAAAATTCTACTTATGGTTTCTATAATATTCCTTGTGGAAACCTAATAGTCTCTGAGAATTTCTATTTACTCTTAAATATAATTCAGCCTGCTTTTCTTCCATGTGACTCCACTAAAATGGTTATTTTGAAGATCTACAGTAACCTCCAGGTTCCTAAATCAAATGATCATTTTGCAGTCCTTAAATTTCTTTGCCATTCAGCAACATTCTGATTAAGTGACCAATGATGTTCTCTTGGACTTGTTTTGCTCAAGATTTTTATATAGAAATACTCTTCTGTTTTTCCTTTTACTTCACTGGCTGATCTTCAGACTGTTTTTCTCCTACTTCACTGAGCGCTAAATATTAAGAGTACCTCAGGTTTTTTCTTTTAACGTTTTTATTCTATTTATATTGTCTTTCTATGTGATCTCATACAGTACTATGTCTCTGGATATGAGCTGGTATAATACTAAATCTGTATCTCAGATCTAAACCTGTCTAAATTCTACATCCATATAAATGTGCCACAGTTCAGAGGACAGATTCTGAAGAATCATTGTTCTTTCTATTACTGTAATACAGATACCATAACCAAAAGCTACTTGGTCTACACAGTGTCCTAAATAAAGATTTTTTAAAAGATTTATTTATTTATTTTCTATACAGTGTTATGCTTGCATTGTGCCTACAGGTCAGAAGAGGGTACCAGATGTCATTATAGATGGCTGTGAGCCACCATGTGGTTGCTGGGAATTGAACTCAGGACCTCTGGAAGAATAGCCAGTGCTCTTAACCTCTGAGCCATCTCTCCAGCCCCTATATAAAGATCTTACTCTTTTCTTTCTCTTAGAAAATGAGATTTCAGTGGAAAGTTTTCTCATTTTTCCCACCCTTCTTTTATAGCCAAAGTTGAAAACACACCAAAGTTGAAGATGCACATGCCTTCTTTCTGCCTTTTTCTCACTTGTGTTCATGTGCATATGGAGGTCAGCATCCACGGTCTTCCGTGACTAACCTTCACCTCGTTCATCTCAATGAAAGGAGATGCTAATGAGTTTGCTATTACAGGCCACTTCCTTTGATTGGTCATATTGCTCCAAGGATCTGGTTTGTCCTTTGCACCACAGAAGTAGAAGGAGGCTACTGCATCTACCCAGAATTTAAAGGAGTTCTGGGGATCTGAACTGTGCAAATGTAGATTGGATGTGGTGGCATTCTTCCTAGGGAGGCTAAGGAGCAGGGCCATGAGTCTAAGGCTAGGATAGTCAACACAGTTACTCTGTTTGAAAAAAAAAAAAAGATTCTAAACACACTTAAAAAAGCATGTATCAATGATTTAACTGCAAATTTTTGTCTTTGTTCTTGTTCAGTAAATCTATGTTCCAGTCTTAACCAAGATTTAGATGTCTATACACTTTTTTTTTTGAGACAGGGTTTCTCTGTGTGGTCTTAGGTGTCCTGCAATCTATATACCTTTTGTCATATCTTTCACTTTAAATGGAAACAAATACTTACAACTTACTATTTCAGTCTGAACTACACTAGCATAATAAGGATGCAAATTATAAGGCCCTCTAAAAAATACTTTTAAAAAAACTGAATGACAGCTGGATGTAGTGGCTCATGCCTGTAACTCCAGCAGAGGCACATGGATCTCTGTGATTTCGAGGCCATCCTGGTCTACAAAGCGAGTCCAGGACAACCAAGGCTACCCAGAGAAACCCTGTCTTCAACCCCCCATCCTCCAATATAGGACAATTGTTTTGGAGTCAGTTCTCTCCTTCTACTACATGGGTCCCAGAGATGAGACTCAGATTTGGGGACTTGGTGCCAAATACCTTTACCCAATGATCCAACTCACCAATCTTAGAAAACCTTTTATAAAAATCTGAAAGCTTCATAGTGTTTGTATTATTTAGTCTTCTAATTTGGAACAAAGGAAAAAAATCACAAATACACACCAAAGCACCTATTTTACATTAAACATCAACTTCTCTTTGCATACTGAGTTTTTATTACAGAAGACCCATGTCCACTGTTGTTTTCATCCAGGAAAAGTAAGCCTGACAGTGGCATCCTAAGAACTGCTCAGTATTGTGTGTGAGAGGTAGAGCAAAAGGAGAGCTGGTCTTTCCATTCCAAGATATGAAGGAAATGTGTAGAAGGAAACTCCGCATTTCAACAAAGTGCTGCCTACAAGAAGCAGGACCACTGACACAAGATATAACAGAAATCCCCTCCCACCCACCACAAGTCCTGAGTTCAGAATTTTAATCCAGATGAATACAAAAGCATCTAAGGTCAAGAAAATGTCCTACCTCTGTAATGAGGATCATCAGAGAATCCAGAAGACGCACTGGGCTTCCCTAGTCTAGAGATGAGCTGGAGCTATGAGGCTTGCACTACCATCTTTTCCCTGACACGGTAGCTAATTTCCCTGCCAAGGACTCTGCAGTGGGCAACTCCTACCCATTGTGAGTTAATTAACTAGTTAATTACTTTTAAATTCTTAAAATTATTTTGTTTCTCTTGTGTGGATGTATATGCATGTATGTACAAGTGCACATATACTACAGCACTTGTGTGGAAGTTAGAGGAAAACTTGCAGGAGTTAGAGCTCTCCTACCATGTGGGTTCCAAGGATTGAATTTAGGTTTGGCAGCAAGCACCTTTATCTGTGGAACAATCTTCCTTTTTTTCCTTTTTTCATGACACTCTCTGTGTAATCTTCCAGACTATGGGGATTGCCACCACTCATAGCCCTTACTTCTTTTTATTCTTTTTAAATTTCTACATAGAAACAAAGATTCTTTTTTATCTATCTAGATATTTATTTATTTATTATTATTTTGTTCATTGTTGGTTGGTTGGTTTGTCAAGACAGGGTTTCATTGTATATCCCTGGCTGCTCTGGAACTCACTCTGTAGACCAAGCTAGCCTTGAACTCACAGAGACCTGCCCGCCTCAGCTTCCTGAGTGCTGGTATTAAAGGCATGCGTCACCACTGCCTGGCTGCCCTTACTCCTTTTTTAGCAAACATATTTTGACAGTTATTCTTATTCTAGAAATTGAATTTAAGGAATAGGAAAAATATGGGCAAAGAGATGCAAAATAAAATGATACAGTGTTTGTGTTGAAGTTTTAAGAAAATCAATCTAATAAAGTCTTTAATATTATGATTGCAAAGTGGTTAATGACATGGAGAACGACTTCAACTATAATACTAAAGCAAAGCTCCATTAAAATAGTTTATAACTACTGAGTTCAGTTCTCTGATGTAAAAAGTCCATAGAAATTGTGTAGAAACTATTAGTCTCAGTGAGATTATCTGTGATTTTTTTTTATCTCGGTTATATCTTTCTCATTTTTTCCAGGTTTAAAAAAATATAATCAAGAGAAAACTCAGTTGCAGGCAGTTGTCTCTGTAGCCACTAGATGGAAATACAGATCGAAGAATATAAAAATATTGTTCTTAATTAAAGAAAGAGTGGGGTAGAAATTTGGGTAATTTCAAGTGAAGAATTCATAAATGTCCTCAGATATTTTCACACACAACAACTCTTCAAGCTACCTCTCCTATCAAAATACCTACTAATTCTGCAATGCTTGAGAAAAAGAAGTGAAATGACTTTTGTGAACGTTTAACATGTGGTGAATATTAACCCAGGCACCAGTTGGCAACGATCTCTTGTGATTAAGTTACGAAGGCACAACAGCCAAGTTGTCCTACATGCAAATTTCACTTATGAAAAGTCACACAGCAGCATATGAAATTTTAGGCACGAAATTTGAAATAATATAATCTACCTCCACTGAAAACTATAAAAAAGTAGAGCATGGCTTTAATCCTAGTACTTCTGAAGGCAGAGGCAAGCTGACTCTGAGTTTGAGGCCAGCCTGGTCTACAGAGTGAGACCCAGCCTCACAGAAAAACTCTATCTAAAAAAACAAAAAAAGGGGGAAAGAAAGAAAGAAAGAAGAAAAAGAAAGAAGCAAAAGAAAATATCCAAGAACTTAAATCTCAAAATCAGAGCCAAAGGAAAAACAGACTCTTGCATGTAGTCACTCCACTTAGGCAGGTAAACACAGATATCTTTGTGCTTTGTCTGTATCCTGTGACTTCTGGGAATGATCTTGGTGGTCTTTTTGATATTGCAATTACTATAGAAAATATTTGAAGTAATGTGATCATACATTAAAAGCAAGTGTTAGCGCTGAAGCCAAAACAACAACAACAACACAAACACTGTATTAGGCAGTGTATGTAGAGAGTTTACCTCGCACAAAGGAGGCTTCAGGTCCAATTCCCAGAGTTCTAAATGTTGGTGTCAATTCTTCTTTATCCTAAATGATACAGAAGTAAAAGTTAGTGTTGTCAAATGCCAAGATTGCAAGCGCTGGAAGTTACATTTTAAGCACAGATCTTCAATGTTTCAAAAGTTTTGGAAAACATATGCTTAAACAATAAACTGCTAAGAAGATAGTAGGTAACTTTCAGAAAAGATCAACCTAGTAAAGTAATATTGCTGCCAATACTTTATTTTCAGAATTCTACCCAGAAAAAAAAATTTAAATAGTAATAGTAATTGGTATTAACATACCATGGACACTTCTGGCTATGGAACACATCCACATCTAAAGAATGAGTCAGTTCCACACACATCTGTGATGGAGTGCTATGCCAGAGAGAGACGAAACAAGTCCTACTCCTAGAGAGGCTCCTACTCTAGAGGCAGCCTTACAGACTTGATGGGGACACCCATTGTCAGCTACTAGGGCAAAAGGCATCTGAAGACAGCTGCAAGCAGAAATTATTGACTTGTGTTAGGCATTTTAAAGGGCAAATGTAATAAACATTTTGGTTTGTTAAAACTGTCTTTCAACATTGTAGTGGGGATCAGTGTAGCTATTCAAGTGTACAAAGTAGTGGGATGTTTCTTCTCTTCCGTATTCCAGATAAAGGAATTTTCACAACCTGTCACTGATTACCAGATACGGAATTGTTGCCATTAAGTAAACGTGACTATGTGTGCCCCATACAAGTAATTTTTTTGAATTGGGTTTTTCCATTTAATTAATAATGGTGAATCAAATGTCTGTTACTGTATATGTATTTTAAATTGAGCTGCCTAAAAGATGATTTGAATATATACATGTTTATAGTTTGAACTAGAAGCAATCTAAGATATTACATTTCATTACCTGCGGTTATATTTTTAAGGACAGATGTTGCTTTAAGAAGTATTTACATGAACTAGAGAGACAGGAAGGGAGGGGGCTACACCTGGGATGCAAACTACCTAACCTGTGATTGATATAAAAATAAATAAATTAAAAAAAAAAAACATGAGCCACCATGTCTGGGCCAATCTATGCTCTTAACAAACCCTTAGAGTCGATACTGTCGAAGAGCAGCAGTAGAACTGAAGCAAAAGAACCTGAATTCTCACAAGGAAATTCATCATAAATTTTGCATTATCTTTGGGGGTCATCTCTTGAATAAAGGAGGGATGGAAGTAATCTTTTTGTGTCTACTTTAGACATAAGTAAATGGATTCAAAAGGGTTAAAAACTTGCTCCAAATGCACAAGTAAAAATGTCCTGTGCAGCAAACTTGGCTGAAAACCTCCCCATCTGTCCTTTAGCACAATGTTTCTTTTACACTGTTGCCTTGGGGGATCTCACTCAATCAATGGGTTCAATTAGTCATTGCCTTATGTGTTTATTGTCAAAGCTTAATTTCTTGACTTTAAGCTTTTTTTCCTGGGCTTCAGATCTTTATCTGGCCCTTCCATTTACCCATTTGCCTAAACCTGTATGTGCTATCCAGTGTACTCCTTACCTCTCACATCTATCTGTGAGCGTAAAGTCATTTTGATTTCACCTACAATATTTCACAATAAAATTTATCATCACTTAGTATGTGTGTGTCTGTGTGGGTGTTCCATGGTGTGTCTATTGAGGCCACAGGATATCTTTCTGGAATTGGTTCTCTCCTACTTTTATGTGAGTTTTGGATATCAAACTCAGGTTGCTAGGCTTTCAAATCAGTGTTTTCATCTGCTGAGTCATTTCCCTGAACTCACTTCCAATAGTATTAAACTCTGGCTCTTCTTTCGGCTCCTAGTTACTTGATCCTTTCACAAAGGATGAAAGGCATGAAGTCCTCAACTTTATCTTCTTAGGGCTCTGCTTTGCCCTATGTTGCAGGCACAAGAAATCATTGTTTTTCTAATTATAATGAAAGAGGCATTTATTTCATGCCTGTGTCTTTTCCATCTTTATTCCAAGTGTGAAATCTTTCTTCCCATATATATATATATATATATATATATATATATATATATATATATATGTGTGTGTGTGTGTGTGTGTGTGTGTGTGTGTGTATACAAATATATACACATATGTATATACATATATACACATATAAACATATATACACATATATGTGTACACACACATAGATGTATATATCTATACATCTATGTATATATATGTATAGATGTATATATCTATATGGTCTATTTCATATTGTGGCTGCAAGAAATAAACGCATGAATGTATGTCAGATGTATGCCAGACCCTGCACAGCTAGGATCTGGAAACATGCCTGGGCCAACAAGGGAGAGAAGAAAGGACAGACAATGAAGGAACAACTGAAGAGTTGGGATCAGATGGACTGTGCTGGCTCTGGTAGCTATCTACCATACAACCTGGAAACTTGGGGGATCTATTATGCACAGCAGAATGAGGAGAGAGTTAGTATCTCTCAATGGGAGATCTTTGTATGAGACTAGTCTCAGGAAGTAAACACCTGGGAGGATGATGACCAAGCTGCTGTTGATGCTTTCTACAACTGCCAACACTGGTACTTGAACATGGGAAGACTTTGCCATTTCCTTGATGGTAACCTGGGAAGGGCTTTGTCATTTTTTTATGGGTCTCAGGCACTGTGGTCTTTGACATGTGTTCATATTAATATCACATGTAACCTCAGGGCTTCCTACACTCCCCACATCTCCCATCCTTAGATGTTCAGGATGCAGTGTACCCAATAAAAACAAAAGGAATATTTTAACAAATTAAGGGGAATGAAGCCTCGAAATGCCTCAAGAGTCATTTTTACAATATTAGCAAGAAAAACAACTTGATCATAAGCTTTTTGCATTACTAGGATGTGCTGACATAATTGGGTCACATCCACACTATCATTATTGTGGATGTAAACATCCAGCCAATACCAAAATATAATCTGCTCTCATTATAAGGAGCAGCTGTCCTGTGTATGTGTTGGTAATCCTTGTGATATATCAAATCTTGTCCAAATTGCAAGCTGTACCCAACTCTAAATAGTTAAATGGAGCCCAGGTGGTTAGAGGATTTCCCTCCAAAAGGAAAGAGTCATTAGGTATGAGAAAATGTGACCACACCACTGAATGAAAAGCAGTGGCCTGAGGACATAGGTCCAGTAGGCTTTTTTTCTTGACCACACATACCTTCATGGGTATAATTACCAGACAAGTCAGAAATATAGCTGCTGTGCTATCTCCTAACCCAGGAAGGTCTTGTGATCCCTCCTCTGCTATTTGGATCAGCCTTTTCTTTTCTTTTCTTTTCTAGTTTTTTTTTTCAAGACAATGTTTCTTTGTGTGTAGACTTGACTGCCCTGGAATCACTTTGTAGGCAAGGCTGGCCTCAAACTCACTTCCAGCAGCCTCTGCCTCCTAATGTACTGGGATAAAAGGTGTATACCACCACACCCAACTGTATCAGCCTTTTTTTATGACCCAAGGTTGGCGGTGGCATTTTCCTTGTAGTATTTGTAGGAGGCCTCCTCCTCTGCAATAACCCGATTGGCTTTAAGAACCACAGTTTCAGCTTTCTGTGGGATCTTCATAACTAGAATTAGGCTCTTCACTGGTTCTGATGATTTCACCCCTCTATTAGCATGGAGATGGGTCAATCCGTTTTCTCACCACAACATCTTGTCATGACACCTAGGTTTTGTTCCCCTGTCCTTTGATGACCAGTACCATTCTATGACAGTGAAGTCATTTTCTGCATAATTTAAAATTTTTATTGTAAATTAGAGTTTGTTTAGAACATTGGTAGGGTAGAAAATTCTCCCCCTTTTAGTTTTTCTAATTGTTGTTTGAGCCATCTGTGGATCTTTCTACAGTAGCCTGTCCTGGGGGTTGTAAGAGATGTCCATGTTGTGAGCTATTTTATGTTGGGCACAAAAGTTTTAAATGAAGAAGGGTTATAAACAGGAGCACTGCTCACTTCTTCCTTTTAATTTATTCTAATCTCATATATGACATCTGACTGCAGTTTCTCCTTCCTCTTCTCCTCCCAGTTCCTCCCCACCACCTCCCCTCTCCCCCAGATCTGCTCCTCCTTCTTTCCCTTCAGAAAGAGGCAGGCCTCCCAGGGATATCAACCAGACAGAGCATCACCCATCTGAAGGTGCTGAGGAAGTCTCATGAAGGCAAATGAGGTTAGGGTGGTGAACAAAGATATGTTATATAGCATCCCCTGTGTGAGCAGAGACATAAATAAAATGAGAATAAGCATCAGCAGAAATGTGCATAAATTTTACTCTCCCAAAGGAAGAGACATGGGGAACATCCACCTGGCAAAGGGCATTGGAACAGAACCTTCTAGAATTAATGCCCTCATGTATGACAGGACCTCAGTGGCTGCTGTGCTTAAGTATCACCTCGCTCTTTATTTGGAGATGGAAACTCCCTTGCAAAAAGAGAAGTTTTGGTGGTATAGAACATGACTCTTGCAGGGTTTTATGAAGGCAGACTTCAGAGCATCAGGGGAGCAGTGCAGTGACCATGGTACTGAAGCATCAGCTAGGGCATCGCCTTCAGCCAATGGCCAGGGAAGGCCTGAGCGTGAATGAGTATGGCCAACATAGCAAGGATTCTGGTGGTGACACAAGATTTCCTGGGTTTGTAGGAAAAGACTGTATCACTATGGATCTGGGGTCTGACAGTGTAGGCTGACTTCCAGGCTTGCATTACTCCTACTACTACATAAGAGCTGTCACTGTAAATACTGATGGAGGCAAAAGGAAAGATCTTCTAAAACCATGAAAACTACACAGTTCTTGTCACTGAACTGAGGTGGAGGAAGGTTATTGTACTTCAGAACCTGAGGAAGAGTGGTAGGTGGGCAGCTATCCATTGACAAAGCATCTATAAAGACAGTTTTAGCCAGTCAGTCCTCCTCAAATCACACTTACTGGGTTCAAAGAGTAATAGAGAATTGCCCAGAAATAAAGCTGTCCTTATACAGTACAGCTTTGCTTGGGCTTCTTGACATCAGAGTATCAGTATAGGCTATGCTTGTAGTAACAGTAAATTCCACAAGCATAGAAACATTGTGACATGTGTTCATTTTTACAAAATGAGTCATTGATCAGAGTGTGTTAGAACTATTTCTTCCTTGTCATTTTGTGTAGTTGGTACAGATTAATGGTAATGCTTTTAAAAAATGTTTTAGACCTCAGATCCAGAAGCTATTTTCTTAGTGCCACTCATCCTTCTAATACTCACATTAGACACAATGTTTTATTCTTATAATGTTTATAGATATTTAAGCTCAATGTGACACTTGTCTGTTGCCCCGAACCTATACAACAAGACAAAATCCACCAGAGGAATCACTGTCTTAGCAAAGACTCTCAGTGAGTTTCAATTCTGTCAGCTGTGAGCATACCCTGAGGGTAGGACAACAAGGCTTAACTATTGGAAGCAGCTGTTTCCCTTCACTCCATCAGGGAGCTACATTGCCCAGTTGATCCATCTTTATCCCCGAACCTCTTGTAGGCAGGACAAATTGAGTGGAAAAAGTTTTGTGAATAGGTGGGTGTACCCATCCATCTGTTGGAAATCTTGCCTGGTTACAACAGGTGGCCATTTCAGGTTCCCTATCCCCCACTGCTAGAAGTCTTAGCTAAGGTCACCCTCAGAGATTTCTGGAACTTTCCCTTGTTCTAGGTTTCTGGTTCGTCACAGAGATGCCCTCCCCCAATCCCAGTTCTCTCTCCCAGTTCTTTTTTATTTTTATATTAATAATTTGTTTGAATAATGATGCACACTTAATATTTTATTTCATGTTTAATACAACCAATTTAGTTGCAAATACACTGAATTTTGGTTTCACCCATTGCTTTATGTATTTTAGAAACACTTCTAGAATGAAATCCTGTTACTTTAGTATTATGCAAAATAAATACTGATATACCTCTTTTGATATTTGTAGTGCCTTCCAAACATTTATCTGGAAGTCTGAGGATAAAAGAGCTCAGACTCAACAAGGAAGTGAAGTCTGAAACACATGAACAAACATGAGAAGTAGCACTAGCTGGTAAACTGCTCAAATTGGAGACTGGGTATGAAGGGTGAGAAGGACTTCGAGACAATCGTCATTCTGATGATAGAAGATATTCATTAGGATTATCCAGATGAATAAATGACTCACTACCTCACACTCTAGCTGGCAGACTCATACAAGAGATTGGATGTTGGGACAAAAGTCAAAGAGGCAAGGCAATGACACCAGTACCTAATGAGGGACCCTTATATCTATTGCCACGCTATCCATTTTGATCTGCTCCCACCCAAGTCTCTGCTGGTAATAAGTGGAGACTGTCATTTGGAGATAGTGTAATGGAAAATTTTAAATACTGAAAAATAAATTTATTCCTACACTGTATTTTGATTATAGTCGTTCCCTCCCTCAGCATCCTCCCACCTCCCTACCAACTCAATTTCATTCTCTCTTTCCCTCTCTTTCTTTACCTCTCTCTCTATCCCTCTGCTCCACTCTGTCTCAAGAAAAAGCAACAGGAACAACAACAACAACAAAACAGGCAAACTAAATTAAAGAATCTGTGAGATTAAAAAAATCAAAGCAAAACAAAGAAGTTGAGCTCCTGTGTCAATGTGTGCGTTCTTGCACACACACAAACACACAGAGAGACATACCAAAACAAAACACGGAGTCCACTTTGTGTTGGCAAACTCCTCCTAGGCATGGGCCCTGCTCTGGAGTGTGGTTGATATATCCAGTGACACTCCCTTGAAGAAAACGGAATTTTTCTTTTCTAGGAGGTATCAAGTGCAAATAGCTTCTTGGTTGCTGTGAGACTTTGTGTCCTCTTTCCTTCCTCAGCGCTAGCATTTTCTAACAGGAAATCTGTTTTTTTTCCCTTTTTTAAAAATTTATTACAAATTATTTACTTTGTGTCCCAGCTGTAGCTTTTCTCTCATCCCCTCCCAATCCCTTTCTCCCTCCCTTATCTCCTCCCATGCTCCTCCTCTAGTGCACTTGATAGAGGAGGTTTTCCTCCCTTTCCTTCTGACCCTAGCCTATCAGATTTCATCAGGACTGGCTGCATTGTCTTCCTCTGTGGCCTGGTAAGGATATTCCCCCCTCAGGGGAAGGTGATCAAAGAACCAGCCTTTGAGTTCATGTCAGAGGCACCCCCAGTTCCCTTTACTAGGGAAACCACTTGGAGACTGAGCTGCCATGGGTTACATCTCTGCAGGGGTTCTAGGTTATCTCCATTACATGATCCTGGGTTGGAGTATGAATCTCAGAAAAAGACCCCTGTGCCCAGATTTTTTGTTTCTGTTGGTTTCCTTGTAGAGTTCCTGTCCCATCCAGGTCTTTCTATATTTCCCTTCTTTCATAAGTTTCCCTGTACTCTGCCCAAAGTTTGACTATGAGTCTCAGCATCTGCTTTAATACCCTGCTGGGTAGAATCTTTCAGAGGCCCTCTGTGGTTGGCACTGTGGTTCCCTGTTTTCTCCCTCTTCTGATAGCTATCCCATTTGCCTTTCTGAATGAGGACTGAGCATCTTACCCAGGGTCTTCCTCCTTGCTTAGCTTCTTTAGGTGTACAGATTTTGGTATGATTATCCTATATGCACTTATAAGTGAGTATATACCATATGTGTCTTTCTGCTTCTGAAATAGCTCACTCAGGATGATCTTTTCTGGTTCCAGCCTTTTGCCTGCAAATTTCATGATTTCCTTATTTTTAATTGTGGGGTAGTATTCCATTGTGTAAAGGAACCACAATTTATGTATCCATTCCTCAAGTGGGGGACATCTGGGCTGTTTCCAGATTCTGGCTATTACAAATAAAGCTGCTATGAACATGGTTGAGCAAATATCCTTGTTGTATACTTGAGCATATTTTGGATATATGCCTAGGAGTGGTATAGCTGGATTTTGAGGTAGTCATCATCTGAGAAAGCACCAGATTAATTTCCAACGTGGTTGTACAAGTTTACATTCCCACTAGCAATGGAGGAGGGTTCCCTTTCTCCACATCCTCTCCAGCATGTATTGTCACTTGAGTTTTTGATCTTAGCCATTCTGGTGGGTGTAAGGTGAAATCTCAGGAAATCTTAAATAACAATTTAAGCACACAATCAAGTATCACCAAGTACTTATGAAGACTTTTCTTTGTGAGTCTGGCTTATTTTACCCAACACAATAGTCTATGGTTTCAAGGTTTCACTCATTTTCTTGCAAAAGAGGTGATTTCAATCTTCTTTATAGGTGAAATATGCAAATATATTTACATATATGTATATTTACACACACACAACATACACACATACACACATATATGCTATTTACAAATCTTGGTTCTCGTGACTAGACTAGTCCAGCAGTAAGCAAAAATGTGCTGTTGTCTGTGTAGTATCTTTGGGTATATTTCCAAGAGTAGTGTATATACAGGTCATATGGTAGTTTAATTTTTAGCTTTGTGAGACAATTTTACATGGATTTTCAGAGTGGCTGGACTGATTGACATTCACAGAAAAAGTGGTGTTTGTTGCTTGTTTTGTTTTTTCTTTTTCTTTTTGCTTGTTTGTTTGTTTGAGACAGGATTTCTCTGTGTATCTTGAACTCACTTTGTAGACCAGGTTTGTCTTGAAGTCACAAAGATCAACCTGTCTCTGCCTCCTTGAGTAATAGGATTACAGGCATGTGCCACCATGCCCGGTTCGTTGCTTGTTTTCTTGATGATACCCATTCTGGACAGATAAAAAAAATTACTCTTTATGTTTAATATAATACTGAATAGAGTCTAACATATTTTCCCCATGTAAAACTAATTTATGTTGTAATTTAGGGGAATTTAAGAGCGTTCTGTGGGCCTTCCAGAATACCGCTTAAGAGAAAACTAAAGGACTAGAATATACCTGAATGGAGGCTTATCACTGTCTTCTTCCTGGGGTGGCACATGTCTTTAACTCCAGCACTCAGGAGGCAAATGCAGGCAGATCTCTGAGTTCAAAGCCAGCCTGGTCAACAGGGTGAGTTACAGGACAGCCTAGGGCTACACAGGAAAACTCTGTCTCCAAAAACAAACAATAAAAAACACCAATAATAATAACAACAGCAACAACAACAACAAAAAACAACAATAAAAATCCCTGCTCCACCGTATAGCTGCTTGCCTGCATATGGCCAACCTCCATGGCAGCACAATGGCATGATGTTTTTCTCTCCATTTTCTTCCTCCAGGCATCCGTTGAAATTTTCAAGTTTCATGCTTTGGAATTTTTCTTTTAAACTATAATAAAACTGTCCTTATTGCTTCCATACTTATTTTTTTTTATTAATGACACTAAGAATTCCAAGAGGAGACCCTAATTTCCACAGTAACATGGGACTCCTCAAACTTTCCAATTGCCCAGAGCCCAACCGGTGTCATCAGGCCCCCTCCATCACCACTGCCGTAAGACCTGACCTTATTTTGTTTTTCAGCTCTTTTTTTTCATAGATGTATCGCCTATTTTATTCTATTTCTTCAACTTTATCAGGTCACATCAGGTCCTTTGTTTCTTTGTTCTATTCTTTCATGAGGCTGGGTCTCACTATGTAGGCTTGTCTGCCTGGACCAGGCTGACCTTGGATTCACAGAAATCTGTCTTCCTCTGCCTCCTGAATACTGCAGTTAAAGGCATGTATAATCATACCCACTGTATTTTTGTTATTTTCTTAAATATTTATTAATTTTATCTGAATTGATGTTTTGCCTGCATGTATGTCTGTGTGAGGTTGCCAGATCTTCCGGAACAAGAGTTATGGACAACTGTGAGCTGCCATGTGGGTTCTGAGAATTGAACCCAGGTCCTCTGGAAGAGCAGCCACTGCTCTTAATTGCTGAGCCATCTCTCCAGCCCCTGGAATTATAATTTTTATAGATACTAAAAATGCATATGGCCCTTTTTCCTCTATCTGAAGTTGGACATGTTTTGTTTTGTTTTGTTTTGTTTTGTTTTGTTTTGAGACAAGATTTCTCTGTATAACCAACTCACCAAAGTGAGTTGTTCTGGAACTCACTTTGTAGACCAGGCTGGCCTCAAACTCACAGATGTCTGTCTGCCTCTGCCCGCTGAGTATTGGGATTAAAGGTATGCACCACCACATCCAGATTAAAGCTGAACATCTTCACCAAGTTATTTTTCAAGGTAAATTTTACTGTCAGAAATCCATTGTCTAAACCTTTTTTCTAGGTCTTCTAAGTTAAAACATGGTGTGTTATAGACAAGGAAAAGACCTTGCAATATTTGCAGATGGTTTTCTTAATGGAGAAAATACAAATGCCAAAGGAAATGACTAATTTTTGACTACATTGAAACGTGAATTTTCTACATGTCTGAAGTTTGATTATTACAGGTATTGTATAGTAGTTTCCTCCAAGATTGGAGCATTTCATTCTACAGGGAAACTCCTTAAGTCAGAAGGTAAGCAACTCAAAATAGCTTCAGGAAGTTCCTAAAACTGACCAAATTCACTAGGAGTCTCCATCTCAGAGTTGGCAACAAATCCTTCTGAGAGTCACTGTCAGACAAGACAAGCTGTGAAGAAGACTCCAAGAGGACCTAAGCTGTACAGAAGACTCTCCAACAACCCCAGCTCTCTGGAAGAAGCATAAACCACCTGAGCTGCCTGGAAGAGGTTTAGACCACTGAGGCTACTGGAAAGGATACCTTCAAACCTTTTGAGCTGCCCACAGACTGTGCAAGGTGTTCCAAGTTCTCAGCTTTGTGAGCTGTCACCCATGCTGGGGTGGGCTTTGTGGATGCAATAGTCTTTGAATCATTTCTGCTCCTGTAAGTAATACCTCATCCATATTCCTGTAAGTAACTCTAATAAAACTCATTGGTTCACCAAATTGGACTTTGGTGGTATACATACTTTGGCCTGTCATAGGCTCCTTATCTGGAGTGAGTAGACAGGTATGTTTGCATCTCCTCAGAAAAAGTCTGTCACATAACAAGAATAAAATTCTGTTTGAGAAAAGAATAAAAAGCCAGGTGTGCTGGTGCACGCCTGTGATCCCAGCACTCAGGGAAGCAAAGGCAGGCTGCTCTCTGTAAGTTTGAGGCCAGCCTGGTCTACAAAGCAAGTCCAGGATAGCCAATGCTACACAGAGAAACCCTGTCTAGAAAAACAAACAAACAAAACGAATAACAAATTAGGCATAGATATTTATAGTTCTTTGCTTTTTTTTCTGTGAATTAAAAAGATCTCTTTAAAATACTTTCATTTTTAAACAATATAGCACACAAGCTTAAGACTAGAATGAAAGAACATGTATAATTCTTCCACCAACAGAAAAAGAAAATACCAAACTGGAATTTTAAAATAGAACAAGTCACATCCAGGACAACACAGCTAATTTGAAAATACGAAGAAACATCAGAGCTAAATGATCTTATAAATGAAACACACTTAACATATCTATTGAATATTTCACTCCAATATTGCAATATATCATAACAGCAGTATTTGGAATAGACAATATTTTAAGATACAAAGCAAGCCTTAACAAATATAAAAATGTAGAATTCTTTTATTGCATCTCATTACAATCTAAAAAACCTTAGAAATCAGTGACAGGAAAAACTATAAAAAATATACAAAAACATGTGGATCAAACAATGACTTGTAAAGTGATGATGGATCATCAAAGAAATTGGGAAGAAACTTTAACATAAAAACATATATACCATTTACTTGTGGGATAAATGCAATTCTAACAGCAATGTAATAAAGATCTATTTATTTTTGTATTTTGTGTGTATGAGTGTGTGTCTGATACCCACAGAGGCCAAATGAGGAAGTTAGATGCCTTCGAACTGAAGTAGCAGATGGTTGTGAGGCACTGTGTATGCTGGGAAATTAACCTGGGTCCTCTGTAAAAGCAATACTGGCTTTCAACTGTTGAGCCATCTCTCCAGGTTTGAAGTCCGGTACTCTAGGGTAGTTTAGACTTATAAATGCCTGCACTAAAAGTCAGAGTGCAACCCATACCCAGCAAGACAAACACGGTATGTATTCACTTGTAAGTGGATATTAGCTGTAAAGTAAAGAATAATTGCACTACAATCCACCGACCCAGAGGCTAAGTAACAAGGAGGGATCAAGGCAGATGGGGTGGTGGTGCATGGATCTCCCTGGGATGGGGAAATAGAATAGATTTTTTGGGTGGATGGGGGCCAGGTGGGATAAGAACAGGACAGGTGAGGGGGGACAGAGGAAGAGAGTACAGAGAGAGAGACAACTGAAATAGGAGGACATTTAGAGGACGATATGGAAACCTACTGAGTAGAAACTTCCCAGAAACTATGAAGGTAACCCAACAAAGACTCCTAGAAATGGAAGAAGTGGAGCCTGAACCTGCCATCCTCTGTAACTAGGCAAGGTTTTCAGTGGTGGGACTGAAATCTCAACCTAGCCACAAACCTTTCAAACCATACGTGCCCTGCTTGCAATATGTCCTGGGACAATGGTGGCTCAGAACTTATGGGAGTGGCCAACCAATAACTGGTTCAATTTGAGGCTCAACCCACAAGCAAGAAGTCCATGCCCAATACTGCTTAGATTGCCAGGAACCAGAAGCTGGATGTCTGAAAGACCAAATATGACTGACACTCCACCATCCCCTGCAAAAAAAAAAAAAAGTCAGTGAAATGATTTCTAATGATTTTCTGCTATGCTCCTAGCTTATCAGTGGCTAACCCAATTGTCATTAGAGAGATTTCTTCTGGAAGCTGCAGAGACCCACAGCCAAACATTAGGCAGAGCTTGAGAAACCCCACAGAAAAGAGGAGAGAAAATATTGTAGGGGCTAGAACAGAAATAAGAAAGGGAGGAAGAAATTGGAATAATTCCAGAATTAGTAAGAAGATTTAATTAGTAGGAATAAAGAGATAGCTCAGGAGTTAAGAGTGTGTATTACCGTTGCAGAGACATAGCTTAGTTTCCAACACCCAAGTCATTGGATGGTTTACAAATGCCTATAACTCCAGCTCATGGGTACCATTAGCCTCTTTTGGTCTCCACATGCAACTGCACTAACATGCCCATACTCCCAAACAGACAGACAGACACTTAACTGAAAATAAGAATAAATCTTTAAATAAAAAACAACAAAATGTTTCACCAGTTCTAATACAGCTGTACTAAGGAAAAACCAGTATTAGATGGCCTTACTGTTGAATTCTTTCAAGTACTTAATAAATGAATGCTGCTGGGACTAGAGAAATGGCTCATTGGTTAAGAGCACTTGTTCTTCCAGAGTACCTGGGTTCAGTTCCCAACACTGATAGTGTCTATACACCAGCTCACAATCATCTGTAGTACAGTTCCATGAGCTCTGACACCCTTTTCTGGCCTTTTCAGGCACCATACACACACGTTTCATATACATACACACAGGCAAAACACTCATGCATATAGAAATATTCAATACTAGCCAAAGGACTTCATCAGTGCATCAGAAATACTATGCACCAACTGAGGGTTATTCTTACTATGAATTGCTCACTATGCAGAAATCTATGATACATGTCATATGAATGGACTAAAGGAAGGAGGAAACACAATACTGTGAAATTATAATTCTAACAAAGTTTATGTAAAATGAATCACAGTTAGTCTTTTGAGGATTTTTTTTTTGTATTTTTTTAAGATATCCTTAAAATTCCCCAAAGGTCAGTGAATTTTTAATATGGGCAACTAAGAAAAGAAAAACAAAATGAAATGAAAGCTAGCCCTACTTTTGTGGTGATCAGAGGAAAAGCAAGGTTTCAAACAAGGCAAATGGCTGAGGTACCTATTTAAGATATCAAAGCGGACCTAGATGCCAGGTTTTCCCAGCATCCCTCAGTCCGTACCTGTTACAGAGCATGGCTGACATACTCTGCCCTCTACCCTGAACTCTCCAACCCAGAGGCTAGGCTGCCCTTCCCACAGAGGTTTTTCCCTCTATAATCCAGGCATTTTGATTACCCACCTTTGGCCTCTAGGCTGCTGTACCTTGTTCCTCCTTTCTTCTCTTTCTTTCCCTCCCTCCTCTCTTCACAGGGTTCAGGTTCAGACCACTTTAGATTCTTCCCAGCTGTATCTGCTTGGGACTATGCTCCCTTTGTCTACAATAAACTTTCTCCTTCACAGTATCTAGGAGCAATCATATCTTTTCCTTTTTATTTCTTTTTTTTTCGTTCACAATAAAATGTCACTTTTTTATCATAAGACTGACAAACATTAAGCGGTGGAATAAAATTGCTACATTTACAAAAATAGTTACTGCCACATGCCATCAGTGCCTGTTTCATTCAGTATAGGCTTCATGGAACTTAATTTGGTTAAAAAAGGAATTAAATAAGATTGTTTACATTATTTCATATCATCTAATAGCCCATCCTTAAATATTTAACAAAGAATTAATGTAAACTAAAAAGCTAGCTAGCTGGAAAAGGGGAATGGAGAGGAGGGAGCTACAGGCAGGTTTAAGCAACATGAAGAGATGTTCACAGTGGGTGCATACAAAAAGATCAGTCTGTCATACAGAATGTAAAATTTGAGGCAAGACCATTTCATTAGAGGGGATCAGCCAGAAGCAGGAAGAAATATGAGAGCCTTGTGTAGTATACACAAGGATTGTAGTTAATGAGACTTCTAGAGTTGAGAAGACACTGAAAATTTCACAGGGAAACAATAGATGGCACAACCACAGAGGCCACATGAAGTTAAGTGGAAAGCCTCAGTCAGGGGCATCAGTTCAGCAGCCCCCGATGATGCTTCCACGGTACTGATGATAACAGTCATTACTGGGATAAATAATTCAAAGTACTGACAGTGTGTTAAAGGAATCAAGGAAAATTCAAGGAATCTAAGAAAAAGTCCATTTTTCATGAGGTCTAGCAATCTACCTATAAGGAATTTATGCTTTAGTGTCAAAACTGCTTCTGTCTACACAGGAGCTCTTTTAAACAATGACAACCATTTCTAAAGAGACATTAAGGTTTCCTGAGGCCCCAGATTCCTTGCTGATTCCACCATCATCAAGATCAAGACCTGTACTGCCTAGTTTTTGTCAACTAGAGTCACTTGGGAAGAGGAAATTTCAACTGAGAAACTTGGCAAGTCTGTAGTGGCATTTTCTTAATTAAAGATTGGTATGGAAGGCCCAGCCCACTATAGGTGGTGACACCCTTGGGAAGGTGGCCTTAGGTTCCAAGAGAAAGGAATCTCCTTATCTGATCAAGCCTGGAGGAAAAACCAGAAAGCACCATTCTTCCCTGGTGTCTGCTTCAGTGTCTGCTCGAGCTTCCTGCCTTGACTTCCTTGTGTGATGGGCTGTAAAGTCCTTCCTCCACAGTTTACTTTTTGGCCAACAACAAAAACCAAACTAAGCCAACACTTCATCTCAGTGCAACAGGGCAACATTTTTCAAGAAGACTGAGAAAAACACAAGCTAGAAAAGAAGCAACACTAAAGAGTGCAGCTTCAGGGAGGCAGAGAGGCCTGTGCTGCATGTGTTAAAGCAAGAATCTCCAAGGGGAAAAAAATGGAATGAGAAATTCTTGAGATCCTGCTTTGTAATAAGATTTCATTTGAAGAATGTATCCTGCTAAAGCAAAAGGCCTATTGAACAAAAAATTTTTCGACAACATTCGGACAGCTCCAATTAGAATTTCCCTGAGACATGTAACATGTTTTATAAACTAACCAGGTAAAGTAGTAAACGAAAATGCAAAGTTTTGATCCAAACCACGTGATTTCAGCTCAAAGTTGTCTTAGCTACACAATCTTCACTAGGCCACTACCAGTGTATTACAGAGCCTCCAGCCTAGTAGTTCTAAACCTGTGAGTCATGACCTCTCAGGGGTCAAATGACCTTTTCACAGGGGTCACCTAAGACCATCAGAATACACAGATATTTACATTACAATTCATAACTGTAGCTAAATTACGAAGTAGCAACAAAAGTCATTTTATGGTTGGGGGTTCCTAGACCATGAGGAACTGTATTAAGGGGCCGCAGCATTAGGAAGGTTGAGAGCCACTGCTCTAGCCATTCTCTCTCCTAGAAGTGTCTACCTGAAATCAGGCCTTGGCCCCTGCTCGTCTACTGGGACCTTGCTGCTCTCACAGAGCTGAGTTCTCACCCTCCCCTTCACAGCTGCAGACAAACTATGTCTCCCTTCCCGCTATCCAGACCTAACAACCTCGAATAGTAATTTTCTCTTATCAGTGCCTTTCTGACTACTAGCACACAGTCTAAGTCAGGTAGCATGGAACTTCCCCCACAGAAAACCTATGAGAGCAAGACACTCCCTTTGTCCTTTGCAAACACTATTGCACTGTGCAATGATTTTAACTCTCCTAATCCTTGGGAACTGAAGGGTCTTTTCCTTCAGGATGTTATCCCACCATTTCCTTGGCTATCTCTCCCAGTGCAGCTCTTTCTCTGACCCGAAGGCCTACTCTCTCTCCCTTCAGACATGGCTGCTTCTGGCCTTGATGCTTTTTTTTTTTGGTTTTCCTAACAAAACCCATCAGAAGGGTAAATGTATCCCAGCTTCTGTTGGGTGACAAGACTTCTCCTGGGGGGGTACAACACACACATCTCCTTACCCCTGATAAGGAATCCATGACAGATCCAAGTATGGGTACTACCAAAGTCCAACCTGGGGAACCAACAAGTTTTATTGGGGTTGCTTATAGGAGGATTGCTTGGTGAGGGGTTACTTACAGGAGCAGAAATGACTCAAAGAAAGCTGCATCAATAAAACCCAGCACAGAATTGGTGAGCATTCATGAAAGCTGGATGAATGGAGCACACTGCACAGCCTGCAGGCAGATGAACAGATTGGAAGGTGTCCTTTTCCAGGAGCCTCAGTTAATCTATGCAACTTTCAGGCAGCTAAGTCAGTTTCTGCTTCTTTCAAGAAGCTGAACTGGTCTCAGAGTCTCCTTTGCAGTTTGCATTGTCTGAGAGTCTTTGGAGCTTGGCTGTGCTGCATCTGCAGGAAACTCTTGGTTTCTATTGCTTACTCTGTGATGGGGATCCTAGTAAATTTGATCAGTTTCATGGGCTAACTGAAGCTATTTTGAGTTGCTTACCTTCTGCCTCAAGGAGCTTACTGCATGGTGGAATTTTTAATCTCAAGAGAAAACAAGACCTTCCTTTTAATTAATCTGCCTTCTATAAATTACAGCAACTAGAATCCTCTATTTCATTATTCTTATATTGTGGGGTATGTGAAAGAAGGGTGCTGCTGTGTGAATTTCCCTGTGGAAACATGAACAAATATCTAGTCATCCCAGATAAAGAATTGGGGAGAGACCAAAGCAACACCTTTCCCTAGTCTAAATAGATGAACAAATGACTGCATTGAGGTTACTTACAAAAGAATGGAGAGTTACTCACAGGACAATGGGTGACAAAATGGCAGTTCAGTCAACAAAAAGCCCACTTTAGCATTGCTGATAACTCACAAACTTGTGTCCTTGGATCTCCAGTATAACTTGCAATGTTCTTCACCAAAGAGTCTATTCCTCCAAGCTTGAGGAGCCTGGTTATTTTCTTTAGGTTCCTGATAAAGAAATATTCATTTATTTATGCAATTTTATGTCATGCACTTTTGTCTGGACCCCAGGTGCAAGAAGTAACTACAGAGGCTATCAGTGCACATCAGACCCCCTGAGACCGGAATTATTAGATGGTAGTAAGCCACCATACAAGTGATAGGAATCAAACTGGGATCTTTTGCAAGAAGCCAATTACTTTTAACCACTGAGCCATCCTTTAGCCCCAGGTTCTTGATTCTTACATACCTCCTTCTTCCTTTCAGGATGCAATGTTGCAATGAGGAGAAAATAGCTGCACAACAGATCGATAATACTTATTTACCAAGGTTGTTGTAAGATTTAGAGAATATGTTGTGCATCCAGTAAACGATGCTGTTAGTAAAATAAAATGTTTACTACAAAACTAATATAAATTCATTTAGCCAAAAAATAGAAAAATATTTAAATAACTATATATGTACATATTTAAATATACATTTGTCATTTGGTGTTCACAGAGGATTATTTCCAGAATCCTTAGCAGACACCAATAATATCAAGTAGTGGTGTAATATTTACATAAAGCCTACAAGCATCCTCCCATAGACTTCTAGATTCTTTTACATGTATGATTCTGTGGTATGTGTGTGTTTAGTTTGTGCAGGTGCCAGTGAAGGTCAGAAGTTAAGGATCTCTTGAAATTGGAGTTACAGGCAGTTGTGAATTGCCCAGTGTTGGTGCTGAAAACCAAACTAGGATTCTCTGGAAAAGCAACAAACACTCTTAACAATTGAGACATTTCTCCACCCTTAATTATAGATTCTTTATATCTAATACATTGTAAATGTTATATAAATACTTTTTTATAGTTTAGTGTTAAGAGAATAATAACAATAACAACCAGTATTTGTTCAATGAACACAATTTGAAAAATACTTTCAACCCACAATTGGTTGAATCCACAAATGTGAAACTCATAGATCTAGGACTCAGTTTTTAAAATATGTATTTTATTTTAATTATGTATATCTGTGTGTGAGTATGTGCACATGAGGCCTGTGGCATCAGAATTGCCTAAAGCTAGAGTCACAGACAGTTCTAAGCTACCTGATGTGAGTGCTGGGAGCCAAACTTGCAGCAATATGTGCTCTTAACACTGGCCATCTCTCCAACCTCAGAACTAACTTACATAAGTTCATGTATTTGACAGCTGCAACTGGGATTCACTTCATGGTACTGTAGGAATAAAAAAGAATTATGCTTGTAGAAGTATTTCATAATAGCATTTGGTACATAGTAAATGTGCAATAAATGTTGAATTCTTTTGTTGTGATCATCAATATGTTCATTGTTTATGACATAAGGATTGAATTCGATAGGCATACTGAATTTTAGTTCTCAGGAGAATTGATCTTTACCGGACAATATTTAGAGACAATTTGCAGCCATTGTGCTTAACCACTAAGTCATCTCTCCACATCCCTAGTTGTCTTCAAATACTTAAAAATGATATAATTTTTGGTGTCATACATTTTAACAATTTCAAATGCACTGTGGATTGTCACTAATGGAGCTAAATATCACAGCAATTTAAAATTTAGAAATAAACAATCTTGTACAATTTTTACATTACTTTTCACAGGTTCCAAAACCTGTCTTTGGTTTCATTATCTATTTTTTATCTCTTTATTGATATTTTCTTTTTGATGAGACAGTTTCTCAATACTTTCCTTTGAGCACTGTTTTATTTAGTTGAATATCTTTAGCAATATTCATTTAAGAATGTTTTGCCTGCATGTATGTACACTTGTAAACCATGTGAATTCCTGGAGTCCACAGAGGAGACAGAAAGGCATCAACTAGATCTCCTGGAGTTATAGGGGTGTGGGCTGCCTCATGGGGAACTGAACCTATGTCTTTTGTAAGAGCAATAAGTGCTCTAACTGTTGGGCAATCCCTATAGTCCCAAACTTGACCTCTTTTTTTTTTTCCTTTTTTGTTTGTTTGTTTTTTGAGAGAGGGCTTCTCTGTGTAACAACTCTGGCTGTCCTGGATCTCTTTTTGTAGACCAGGCTGGCCTCAAACTCATGGAGATACGCCTGCCTCTGCCTCCTAGAGTGCTGGGATTAAAGGCATGCATCACCACTGCCTGACTAAGTTGACATCTTTTGATAGCTTATTTCTATTATTGAGTTAGCAAAAATTTATATGCACTATATTTTTCCTGTATACAGATAATACTTTGTATCTGTGTATGTCTTACAATTTTTGTTGAAAAAAATGCCCTATAAGTGGGTCTCAGAAGTCTGATACTGAAATTTGGTATTTTGTTAGATTTGATTGTGAATGTGCTCTGGTTATTTTACAAGAGCCCACAGTTAGGAGATTTTAATTTTATAGAGACTTTGTATTTTATGGAGACTTTGGGTATTTTCTGAAGGGCTTTGAACTTTTTAAGAGTTTGACTAATTTAAAGAGATTGAACATTGAAAGTGTTCAAATTTTAAAAGATTGTAGTATTTTTCAAAGTTGGAATGTCTCATATTGTTTCAATATATTTCATATTAAAACTAACATGGATCTTGTTAACAGGTAAGAAAGGAAAGTTTGCAGTTGAACACTGATATGTTTATGTGTCAAGTTGACAAGGGATTAATTGTGATGGCTACTTTTGGGGGGTTTTTGTTTGTTTGTTTGTTTTTGTCAGATTGGCATAAATTAGAGTCATCTGAGAGGGGAGAGCCTCAAATTGAGAAACTGCCTCCATTAGACTGGCTTATATGCAACTCCGTGGGGGCATTTTCTTAATTGATGAATGATGTGGAAAGGCCTAGTCCTGTGTGAGTGGTACCACCCCTGGCCTGGTAGTACTGGATGATGTTAGAAAGCAAGCTGATCTGGCCATGAGGAGCAAGCCAATAAATAGCACTCCTCCATGGCCTCTGCATCAGCTCCTATCTTCAGGTTCTTACCTGATTTGGGGACCTGCTCTAACCTCCTTTGATGAGGGCTGTGATGTGGACAGTCCTTTTCTCCCCGGGTTACTTTTGGTTATAGTGTTCTATAGCAACAATAGAACAATAAGAAAAAATTGAAAAAAAGCTGTTTTCTCCCCAAGCTACTTTTGGTTACAGCGTTCTGCAACAGCAATAGAAACCTAAGGAAGACACATGCTTTAAAAATTAGGTTAACACTCTGCGTAGGCTTTACTTCCTGATTCAATTGATTCTGGAGATCACTGGAAATAAGAAGTGGGGCCTCCCAGATCTTCACTGAACATGTGCACCTTTAGAAGAATAAATGTGGACTTGTAGATTCCCAAAACATATCAGAGATTTTCAAAGTCACTATCATTCCAGATTTGGCTTTTATGATTAGGCAATTACCTCTCACTTTTATGCTACTGACTTGGCTCAGTGTTCAACAACTGCCTGTTGTGTTTTTTTGTGACTAACTGATGGGAAACAGATACTGTGAGCTCTGAATGAAGACAAACAGATAAACTGTGTGAGTAACATTTTATAAGAAGCTCCCAGACAGGTTAAATAATGAGCATTTTCTAAGAAAGGAGCTTTGAAGGCATGCCAGCTCCATTGTTGTACCTACCCCTATGGATGACAGGCTATGCTTTATTCAGTCCACATGGGAGCTGAGGAGAGAGCATAACAACAAGAAAAGCTATTTCTATAGCTTATCTCACCTTATTTGGATAAATGGCGTTTAGATTCCTGTCTACCTTTAGTTAATTTTCGGCATCCTAAAAAACTTGACTTAGTGATATTGTTTCCTCTTTTATGGAGAAGAAAATTTCTGAAGGCCCGAACAAAGGCATTTTTTTTCTTTATTACTATTATTTATTACAAGTTGTTCACTTTGTATCCTGGCTGTAGCCTCCTCCCTCATCTCCTCCCAGTCCCACCCTCCTTCCCTCTTCTCTCCCTATGTCTCTCCCCTAGTCCACTGATAGCAGAAGTCCTCCTCCCCTACTATCTGACCCTAGCCTATCAGGTCTCATCAGGACTGTCTGGAGCCTCTTTCTCTGTAGCCTAGTTAGGCCACCTCACCAGGGAGAGGTGATCAAAGAACCAGCCACTGAGTCCATGTCAGAGACATAGAGAACCCACATGGAGATTGAGCTGCCCATGGGCTGCATCTGAGTATAGGTCCTCTCCATGCATTGGTCCTTGGTTGATACATCAGTCTCTGGAGGACTACCTTGGCCCAGATTTGTTGGCTCTGCGGATCTCCTTGTGGAGCTCCTCTTCCTTTCAGGTCTTTCTATTTCCCCCTTCTATAAGATTCCCTGCACTCTGCCCAAAGTTTGGCTATGAGTCTCAGCATCTGCTTTAATACTTTGTGGGGAAGAATCTTTCAGAGGCCCTCTGTGGCAGGCTTCTGTCCTGTTTCTTGTCTTATCTTACTTCCAATATCTATCCTGATCGCCCTTCTGAATGAGGATTATGCATCTTCACTAGGGTCCTCCTTGCTGTTTAACTTCTCTAGGAGTATAGATTGTAGCATGCATAACCTATATTATATGGCTAATATCCACTTATAAGTGAGTATATACCATGTGTGTCTTTCTGCTTCTGGGTTACCTCACTGAGGATCTTTTCTAGTTCCCACCATTTGCTTACAAATTTCATGATTTCCTTGTTTTTAATTTCTGAGTAGTATTCCATTGTGTAAATGTACCACAATTTCTGTATCCATTCTTCAACTGAGGGACACTAGGCTATTTATTGTGCTATGAACATAGTTGAGCAAATATCCTTGTGGCTGAGCATCTTTCAGATATATGTCCAGGAGTGGTATGGATAGTATATATAAGTGACCCCAAATTTTCAACCAGAGAATTCCTTCAGCTGATAAATACCTTCAGCAAAGTGGCTGGATATAAAATTAACTCAAAAAAATCTGAAGCCCTCTGTATACAAAAGACAAATGGGCTGAGAAAGAAATTAGGGAAACACCTTTCACAATAGCCACAAATAACATAAAATACCTTGGTGTGGCTCTAACTAAGCAAGTGAAAGACCTATATGAAAAAAAAAAACCCTTCAAGTCTCTCAAGAAAGAAATTAAAAAAGAAACCAGAAGATGAAAAGATCTCCCATGCTCATGGATTGGTAACATTAACATAGTGACAGTGGCTATCCTACCAAAAGCAATTTACAGATTTAATGCAATTCCCATCAAAATATCAACATAATTGTTTACAGATCTTGAAAGAACAATTCTCAATTTCATATGGAAAACAAAAAACTCAGAATAGTTAAAGCAATCCTGTATAATAAAAGATCTAGAGGTATCTCCATCCCTGATCTCAAACTGTACTATAGAGCAACAGTAATGAAAATGGCATGGTACAGTATAGAAACAGCCTGGTGGGTCAATGGAATCAAATAGAAGACCCAGAAATAAATCCATAAACCTATGGATACTTGTTTTTTGACAAAGAAGTATTTTTGTTGACCTCTGACATTAAAAAAAAAAATCCCAACTACCATTCCAAAAGGAATACTGTGTAGTTTATTCTGAGCCTAATATGAGTGATCATGATGCAGGAACAATTCTGGGTGTTGTAAACGACATGTTCTATTACAGAACTGCTTTCACAAACCTTTTCTAGTTATGGAAAAAGAGAAATCCATAACAATTTGCAAAATACACTGGTGGTGACATCAGGTCAAAGGTACTCAGAAAAGAGCAATCTGTTACAGGTTTCAGATGTTATCTTAGGGTAATCTTCGCTTTGGGGTCAGAGGAAGTAAATGGCCTGCCAGGTTACGACATGTTTAAAAGGTTTACCTGATAGTCAGAGGAGTGTTAGATCCGAGACAGAGGTTAATGATAAAGAGGATAATGATCAGCCAAGATGATTCTGGTTCATTATCTGTGACATTCCAACCCTTTGCAATCAGGAACTTCTGATGAGCGAGACTGCAGAATTTTCAATATACTTGTAGCTTTTTCAGAAACTTCAACTCATACATCACTCAATACTCTAATTTTAACAGGGACACAACAATTGGACTTTAGGTAACTAAAATTTCTTCATATAATCCTATGCTAGGGATGAATTCTGAAGGTATAACATCAAAAGGAGACCTACCCACTGCATCAGAAGGAAAATTTTCACACTTCTAATAACTTAGCTCACAACTAAACATACAGACATTTCCTACTTTTTGTTACATTTTTAGAAATTGTATTAACACTGATATAGGAGAAAGGAGAATTAAGTTTTTCACACTAGTTGTGGCCCAAACTATAGACAGCTTAGCTAATTTCTATTTCTTTTTTTTTTTTTTGTAAGACTGGGAGTGAGCAATTGACCTTTGCACTCCTGTATCAATATTGCTCCTGGTCTATAAAGACAATACTAATACTACTACTAATAAAAAGCACCTACCCTTGAAATGAATCTGTTCTTGCTCTAAATAACTGAATAGCATGTAAAAAAAAAATGGGCAACTCCATGTTACAAGCAGAATTTGAATGCTCCATGCATTCAAATTGGGTGCAGAGGCAGGATGAGCACATTCCTTTACACACATCAACACCAGCACTGGTCAGCAGTACCAGACTGACAGACAAATGACTTAGTCTTAAAAGTCAAACAGTACTACTCTATAAAGTTACTAAAGTAGGTTGGGACTAAATCACCACGCGGATATTCAAACCATGTAAGAAAACATGTAAGGACTTAACAAGCACACTAAACCAAAGAAGAATGCATCACCGATGCAACATGGACTCCATGAAGAGAAGGAATCCTACAACAAAGTTTCACTATTTGCAGATTATGGGATTCAATACATAAAAGACCCTAAAGCTTCCAAACAAGCAAACCAACAAACAAAACCTGATAAAGATGATGAACAATTTCATCCAAGTGGCAGGATACAAAGTTAATATAAAAAAATCAGTAGCCTTCATATACATCAGTGATAAACAACCTGTGGAGAAAATGAGGATAACAATACTATGCATAAGTTCCTCAAAAAATACCTGGCATGGAAGGCAAACACTTCAAAAATATGGAAGAAAGTGAATAGGATAGAAAGACCCCCTATGCTCATGATTTGAAGAATTAATATGTGAAAATGACTATACTGCCAAAGGACTCTACTGACTTGTTGCAATGCCCTTCAACATCTCCATGACTTTTTTCCCAGAACAACAGTGACAATCTTGAAATTGATATGGAAAAACAAAAGAATGCAGTAGCCAAAGCAATCCTAAGCTAAGAATAACAACTAGACGTTAAGCTTCCATCACTGCTGCTTATACCATTATTCATAAAGAATAACTTAAGTGCAAAGGAATTAACAAAGAAAATGTGGTATATATGCACAATGGAATTTTTTCTGGCCATAAAGAATGTTATGTCAATTGCAGAAAAGTAGCTGGAAGATAACTAGCCTCTGTTTTCTCTCATACACCACACTTCAATTTTACATAGAGATGGACAAGCATGTATGTATATATGACATGAAGGTAGAAGTGGAATGAGCTGGTATGACAAAGGAGACTAACAGGAGGTGGTGGAGAGAAGGGTAAGGAGGAAAGGACTATGCCCAGTGTGTAACAGACACATGAATGAAAATGCTCTTAGGCCCCACATCACCATGCACAGTGAATAAACAGAACAACCAAAGAAGCCACATAGCACTGAGATTTCAGATAGGGATGCCAGACTATCAACTAACAAACTGATCTGCATATCAAGGATCAGGCAAAGAATACTATAGCTGCAAGGGTTTCAGCTCATCTCAGGTTCCACCCCTGGCTTGGCCTAATCAAACCGCCATCTTGATGCTGTTTTGCACCTCAAGTCAGCCCAGAGGCTAGGCTCAATACTGTGACCTTGTACCTTTACTGTGCAGTGTCTGCAACAAGATTTCCTATGTATTGAACAATCCTCTACCAGACTGTATATTTGTACCACCTTTCTTCTTCTGCCTCCAGTAAGGCTTCTTTGAGCTCTCCAACACTTCCATGGCCTTGTTAACCTTCTGAGGCCCTTCTGCAACTTACACATAGGCATACATTAGGAAATAATCTGTGTGATGTGTGATCTAAGAATTAATAATTATAATTAAAGTTAAATAAAAGAACCTATGTTTTCAAACAGCCAATCCTCAAGAAAAAATGGGGTTATTTGACAAAGCTACTGATATAACTTGTGAATTTTTTGTTATTCAATAAATGCTGACACATTGGAAATCTAAAAACATGTCCATCTATGGAAACTCATGACATGAAGTCCAATTCTGGGTAACTTTCCACAGCTATTCTGGTAAGATATTCATTACAGCTAAAGAGCCAGTGACCTAAAGGCCTAAGGCTGGCTAATGAACTGAGGCAGGAATGTTGATAGGTACTAAAATCTGCAGGCTGTCCGGATTCTGGAAGACCCTGATAAGGAAGGCCCTGATAAGGAAGCCTGAAGATGTGTGGCCTCCTAAACTGAGGACCTGTTGATACTATCTGCAGGCCTCTAGGATCTGGGAGGCTCCTGACAAGGGAGCCCAAAGGATGGTCTGGTCTCATAATCTAAGAAATCTGTCTTCCTCCAGAGAAGAACATCCACTCCTCCTGATAAGGCCACTCAAACCTCCTCAGGTAATTACAGGCTTGAGACCTCAGAAGAGAAGACCTGCAGATGGACTCTTCCACTCAAAAACTCCCTCTGCCCACGAACCCCCAAACCTCTATGAGTCAGGTATGCATGGGCCCTATTCCCACAGAGGCACTGTCACTTCTCATTGTTCTGATTAAAGAAACTCTGCTCCTATTGAAGGCTGCTTCATTCTTTCTTATTTCCATGTAACCTGAATAAATCCTGATCAAACAGTAACAAAGTTTGTAATAGCAAAACACAAAAAACAGCCTAAATAAGTTATCAATAGGAAGCCCAAAATAGGTTGTCTAGCTAAGATTATGACACTGTAACTATAAAAATGAAGCTTTACACTTATTAACAGAACCACTGATAAGTTACCTAGTTGAATGAAGAAAGTAGGGAGCAGAAATATTAATGGAATGCTAATTTTTATATTAAAATTTGTACAAATGTGGTTTGTAAGTTTGTAAAACATTACTAAAATAATTTATAAAGCAGCACTAGCTACTAATAACATTCATGGGTAGGAGGCTTGGGATACTGAAGACTGAAGTGTGTGTGCATGTGTGTAACTTGTAATTTGCTTTTGTGCATTATTTGAATTTTAAAACTGCTGTACTTGTATTCCTTAAATATTAATTGTTTTATATTCAGTGCATCTGTGTAACATATTGCTCCTTAAATGTTAATGGCCCAACAACAATAAAACATATTTCTGTTAGAAAAGGGATCTATTTGGAGTAGCTATAGGCTGTGTTTCGGCTAGTCCAACAGTGGCTGTCTAGCAATTGAAGGTCCAAGAAGCTGGATGTCTCAGCTGGTCTTCAGTATTCACTGGTATTCCAAAGAAGTAGGCTCTAATGAATGCCAGCAAAAGAATGCACTTGCTAGGGAGGCTAAAGCAATTAGTCAAACAGAACAATCTTCCTTCTTCCATGTCCTTATACAGGCTTCCATCAAGTGTGGTCCAGCTTGAGAGAGGACCTTCCCGTCTCAAAAGATTCGGACTAGAATATTTTTTCACTTTTCAGATGGTTTAATTAAACAAATATCCCTCACAATGTATCCAGCAACTTGGGTTTTAGGTAATTTCAAGTGTAGTCAAGTTGACAATCAAGAATACCCATCATATTAGTAGCAGAGCTGAAATTTGGATGCTTCATTCCTTGTCCCTCAGTGGAATATATCTATGTTTGCAAACTGACACAGAAATATTTTGTTTTCCTGACTGAATGGCCATATTGTTTTCCCATTTTTATTTCTCAAGTGCTTTGATGGCGATGCTCAGTGGAATCACAAAGTGTTTGGTCAGAATACAGAAGTTCAAAATTTTCAAGAGCTTAAATCATAAGTACTTTTCTTTGTTGTGTATGAGCAACATAAGAACACAGAACCAAAGGGAAAATGACAGATGAAGAGCCACATGTCATTGACCCAAGAAGTTATTTATGCTTTGAAATTCTAGGCAATAATCATGGAGATATTCTGTCACTTTTTCTTTTTAGCTAAGTCATTCATGGGGATACAAGGAGTCAGCCTGTCACATCACCTTTCTGATTGTGACATTCTGCCTGATAAGTGATGCAGTTCTAGTCACGTTACCAAGTCTCACACGAGCACACCATGTACAAATTGCTTTTGGTAACCTTCCAAACATTACAAATTCAAATGTTTCACTTGCATTTACCGTTTTTAGTTCTGGTTTTGAAAATACATAAAAATTTGAAATTACTTCACAGAGCAGAAGGACCAGAAAAGGATCAAAATGAAGAATTACAAACGGTTTAAAAGAAAGATAAAATAACAGATGACTTATTGGGGGGGGGGGGGAGGGTTTCTGCCTACATCTCTCATACCTAACAAAACAGTCTGAAAACAGCTCGGTATTACTCTCAAGCCACGTTTGCCTAATTTCACTTTTTCAAACTAAGGAGGCAAACATGTTCAGGTAAAGAATAAAGGTAAGGGCTTAATGATTAGGAGCACTGTCTGCTCTTCCAGAGGTCCTGAGTTCAATTCCCAGCGACTATGTGGTGGCTCCCAACCATGTGTAATGGGATCTGATGCTCTGTTGCCCTCTTCTGGCATGCAGGTGTACATGCAGATAAGAGCACTCTAACTAAATCTTTAGAAAAAGAAAAAGAAAAAAAAAAAGAGAAAAGAATAAGGTAAAACACAACTAGATGAGTGAATAATGTCATACCAGGAGACACAGATGACTCATTTAGTGTTTTTGCTGTAAGGATTTATTGAACACCTCCTACATTTCAAGAATTGTGTTATCCTAAAAATATAAAAGTAGGCAACATGGCATGGTTCTTGTACTCATGGATCAGACAGATTCACAGCAAAAGGTAGATTCTAATCAGTTACATTAAGGGATAAATAATTATATGACAGGTATGACTGTATGTTAGTAAGGATTCTCTAGAACAGCAGCTCTCAACCTGTGGGTCACAATCTCTTTGGGGTTGACATATCAAATATTCAGCATATCAGATATTACATTATGATTCATAACAGTAGCAAAATTACAGTTATAAAGTAGCAATGAAATATTTTTCAAGTTGGGGTCACCACAACATGAAGAACTATATTAAAGGGTCGAAGCATTAAGAAAGTTGAGAATTCCGGTTAGAGAGAAACAGAACCAATAGAATGAATATATATTGTGAAAAGGGACTTATGAAATTGGCTTACATGATTTGGGCCAGTTATTCCAACAATGGTTGTCTGGATTTGAGCAAAGCAGCCTTCCACTGTCACAGACAGTAACTGATCCTGCTTTCATACCTGCCTCAGGATGGTATCCCTGAACTGTAAACTAAAATAACCCTTTCCTCCCATGAGTTGAATACTGACAGGAATTTGGTAATAGCTACGAGAAAATAAATGCCATTATCTATTTTCTTTTAATTAAGAAAATCTACATATTTGGTGTCAGAAATATTAGGAGTGAAAAATTACAGGAGTAAAGCGACCTATATGGTGGCCAAATTTCTCCATTTAACTTGAAGTAGAAAAATAACTTCCTTGAAGTAGATTGTGAAAAAAATTAATTATGTAGTAAAATTCTAATACCTTTCTCATGCTCCAGTTTATCAGACTGGTAGGACAGTCAATGTAAAACAATATTAATAATACCTCTGCCACATTCCACCTCCTATCCCCTATCCCATTCAACATTGTACAGAATTGTAGAGCATTTAATCAACCTTTTTCTCGGATTCTTTTTTTATAACATATGATTTTATATAAAAATGGTATAACCCTTTACCATTAAGATCTTCTGAGGATGGGTGATCTCATCCTTGTTTTTAAACTTGGTGAATTGGAAGGGCTTCTAGATAATTCTAGTAGAGCTATCATGTGAGCATTTGCACCAGTGACACAGGCAGATCATGAAATCAAGTTGGAAGGTTTCATATGCAATGGAATTTAAAGCCTTTGAGTTTGTTTATGCGAAATATACAGTGGAAAGAAAATAAGCTTTTTTTCTTTCCTTTACAAAAAGATTGCTGTCTTAGTTAGAGTTTCCGTTGCTGTGATAAAACACCATGATCATAATCTACATCACGGCCAGTCACTGAAGGGATTCAGGGCAGAAATTCAAGACAGGAACCTGGAGGCAGGAACCGATGGAGAGGCCATGCAGGGGTGCTGCTTACTGGCTTGCTTTCTCTGGCTTGCTTAGTCTACTTTCTTATACCACCCAGGACCACCAGCCCAGGGGTGGCACTTCCCACATCAATCATTTATTAACAAAATTCACCACAGGCTTGCCCACAAGTCAATGTTAATTCTCAACAGAAGTTTCCTCATCTCAGATGCTTGTACCTTTTGTGAATTTGAGAAGAAACTAACTAGCACAGATACTGAAAACAGTCAAAAAGGCACAGTTGTCCTATAACACAGAAAAAGAAGGAGAGAAATAAGAAATAAAGGAAGAGAGTGTTCCACAAGAAAGTAAGAAGTAAATAGTGCCAAGTATTGCCTTAATAATAAAATAGGAAGAATACAAAACTTTCCCATTGGCTTTTCTAACATGGTTGACATGGTGAAATGATGAATGATGAAGAGAGAAGGCAGTTTGAGGCCAAGAAGTGACTAGGATGTTAACAAATTTTGGCTATAAGAAAGAAAGAATGAGAAAGCAAGCAAGCAAGCTATCAAGAAAGCAAGCAAGCAAGAAAGAAGGAAAGAAAAATGCAAGGTGTGATGGTACCTTTAATACCAGCACTTAGGGAGGCAGAGGCCAATAGATCTCTGTGAGTTTGACCCCAGCCTGGTCTACAAAGTGAGTCCAGAACAGCCAAGGCTACACAGAGATACCCTGTCTTGAGAAATAAAAAAAAAAAGAAGAGGAGGATCAGGAAGAGGAAAGATAAAGTGGTCCTTGGGAAAGTATGTAGAATCTAAGTAAATCTTTTGTTCAAAGATAGACAAGTGGGTGCTCCAGGGAAAAAGGGGGGGGCTCTTCTTACACTGATGACTATACAGAAGACCCCTCTCTGTCTAGGTCCACAAAAAGAAATGTTATTCTACAGTATGATGTCAATTAAGTGACATTAAAAAAAAACTCAGTAGACACCAGATAACTGAACAGGAGGTAAGAAAGAAGGAATGAACAGCATGGAGGGTTGGTTAGAAGAAACCATCCTATATGGTACTGTGCTTTTATATTTGTCAAAGCTCATAAATTACACAAGACAGAGAATCGTAATTTATCACTATCAATGCATGGATTGTAAAAAATGTGCCACACATTGGCAAAATGTTACCAGTAGTGAACACTATAGGAAATCCAAGATATAAAGGAAGTTCTCATATATCCCTGCTTTATGGGAATTCTTAGATAAACCTATAACTGCTGTTAAAAAAAAGGCACAGCCTACCTAAAAAAAATCCTTTGCCAAAGGTCTTGTGAAAGTTATTGGTATGGTGTCCTTCCAGTGTGTTCTCTTTCACTTTGATTTAGTTTGTTTAGTCTACTTTGTTGTCACATCTGTAGCTCAAAACCTTTGGAGATCATTTTTAGAGAAAAAATGGCACAAAGGGAAAGCATGTTGGCTGTTGTGTGTCTCCTTGACACAGGAAGAGGGAATTTTAACTGAGAAAATGCCCCGCCATATTGGCCTACGGCAAGCCTGTGGTACACTTTCTTAATTGCTGATTCATGTGGGAAGGCCCAGTTAAATGGGGGCAATACCACTCTGGCCTGGTGGTCCTGGGTGTTATAAGAAATCAGACTTAGCAAGGCAATAAGCAGCAGCCCTTCAGTCCTCTGCATCAGCTCCTGCCTCCAGCTTCCAGCTTCTAAACTGTCCTGTAGAACTGTAAGCTGAAATAAACCCTTTTCTCTTCAAGTTATTTTGTTCATGATTTTTATCATAGCAACAGAAAAGTAAGAATGAAAGCAGGCTTTCCAACCCTGTCTAAAGCCATAATGCAGTGGCACCGAACCTATTCTGTAACATCAAAACAACAGTCACAAAAATTCTCTTTCTCTGATATCTGTTCAACCAACTCCACAAGGACACACTGTGAAGAAGTTCTAGTAAGTACTGTAAGAGTTCATTGTGCAGAGTCAGGAGCACAATGAACGCTGGGCATATGCCAAAGACAACCAGTCAGCCACATAACCTGTCTCTCAAAATCTCTGCAAGCAATGATTGCCTGGACATATGTGGGCTTACTGATAGATTACTCTCTGTTAGATTACTTTACCCTTTGTAGTCCTTTGGACAAACCATTTAAGTTGAAGCCACATAGTGCTATGTGATCCACTACCATGCCTGCTATAGGGCCTCTCTATTTCACCGATGCAGCCCTACATAGAGATGGTAGGTAGGAAGCAGCATCAGAATCCTCCATACATCTAGCTCTTCTCCTGTGTCCTAAAGTCAAATCTCAAGGGTAAGATAAATTGATATTTAAAGACATATCTAGAACACTGTACCCCAAAATGTGCATTTTCTTCTCACTATCCTAAGTAATTTTATAGAAAATAAACAGTATACTTTCATACCTCCCCCATCTTTTTCAGTGTATTTTTCAACAACTCATGATGAGAAATCTTGAAAGCCTTAGTAATTAGTTATTTCACTCAAATGTGCATTTGAATTATTGAAGAGAAACTATATTTCCACTAAAAAGTGAAGTAAAATACCCTTCCTCCTTTCTCCCTATTTATTGTTACAGAGGCAGAAACAGTTAGGTACCCAAATTAACACTTTTTATTCTACAAATTTAAGATTGTTAATGACTCCTTTAATGATGGTCTATGCATATTGCAATTTGACAGTTCATTTTAGATATAGAAGCTTGTGGCAAAATCAACTGTTTTTTTTTTAAATTCCAACATCCATTCTCTAATTCCTTTAATGAAAGACGTGTTATTTATGTTATTTCATTTGGGGATGCAGTTGACACTTAATTCATGATTATATTCTGACCAATATGGCAGGAATGGTGTGTGTATGTGTGTGTGTGTAAGACAGAGAGAGAGACAGACAGACAGACAGAAAGAGAAAGAAACACACTTAGTGAGACAGAAAGAGAAAAACAGAGACCTGAAAGTCTAAAATATTCTGTTTTGTTAATGATGGATGTGATAGCTATAGTTTACATGATCATCTTGAACCATAAGGTGATATTTTAAGAATAACAAAGTACAGGCAGCTTCGGAGATGGCTCCATATATTAAGTGGTGTGCAAGATGAAGGCTTGAATTCAGATCCCCAGCACTCCTGTGAAACTCAAATATGGTGACATGCGTTTTAAGGCTGAGCTAGGAGTTGAAAGAGACAAGCAAATCCTAGGCGGCTTGCTGGCCAGCCAGTGTCACATACTGTCTTAAATAATAAGGTGCAGTGATAGAAGAAGATACTTGAAATTGAGCTCTGGCCTCTACACCTGCTCACAGGCTCACCTGCACACAGGAATGAATATGCCAAATGCACGCAACACACACACACACACACACACACACACACACACACACACGCCTAACTGAAGGGAGGGAGGGGAGAGTGAGAGCAAACAAAACATGAAGAATCTCAGTCTTTTCTGTTATTTGGAGACAGTCCAATTCTAAACAATATGGTCAGCTCTATTACATTACATGTTTAGAGAAAATTAAGTATCTGGAATATTCCTACTGTTTGCTATTATTTGTATGGCAGAATTAGTTTTTCTTTAAAAAAGAAATTCCTTCAAATATACTTTGGACATTTCTTTAGGTTATTTTTTCCAAATAAAAGAAAACATTGTGTCACATTATTTCTGGCATTATGCTTATCAGAAAGGACAAGGTTGAAGGGATGGTGGTTAAGAGAGAAACTCACAACTGGTCAGAGTACACAGAATAGGTGTCAGTGGAGTGCTTAGCCACAAATGGAACATTTATATAACCCTCCAGGCTCAGAGACCATTACAGAAATGGAGGCAAAGAAGTTCATAAGAGGGGATGAAGAGATGGCTCAGAGGTTAAGAGCATCAGCTGCTCTACCAAAGGTTCTGAGATCGATTTCCCAGCAATCACATGGTGGCTTACAACCATCAATAATGAGACTGGGTGCCCTCTTTTGACGAGCATGCATACATGCAAGGCAAAATACTGTATAAATAAATAAATAAATAAATAAATAAATAAATAAATAAATAAATAAATAAATCTTTTTAAAAAGTTCATAAGAGGCGATCCAAGATGGCTGCCACGAGAGAACACTGTGTCTGAGGAGTAGGAGAGCAGAAACAACGCAGCGACCAGGAGACTGAACTCTGGGACCTAAAACGCCAGCATTGTGAGTGCCAGGTGAGCGGAACTCCTACGGTGAGAAAATCAAGTGGGAAAACCCTAGGGACACCCAGTTATTACCTGGAGAAATTTCCCTG
>CM053742.1:111350340-111369134 GCA_028658305.1 Pachyuromys duprasi | reverse complement strand
ATCCCAGCCATAGCCCCCTTCCTCATTCCCTCTCAATCCCACCATCCTTCCCTCATTTCCTCCCTGCCCCTTTCCAAGTCCACTGATAGGGGAGGACCTCCTCCCTTTCCATCTGACCCTAGCTTATCAGGTCTCTTCTGGACTGGCTGCAATGTCCTCTTCTGTGGCCTAGCAAGGCTGTTCCTCCCTCGGGGGGGGGGGGGGGGCAAGGTCGCAGAGCCATCCATTGAGTTCATGTCAGAAATAATGACTACCAATTTTTAATGTTGGTTTAGTATCCTGCTACTTTGTTGAAAGTGTTGATTAAACAGTTATCCAGTTGCATAAGTCATTTACAAATATAGATAATTCTTTCCTACGTCCTTTTTTTCTTTTTTATCAGTGTTCTGGCTCTGATTTTGAGCGTTATACTGAATAAAATGGAAGGAGTGGGCACCCATTTCTAATTCCTGATTTTAGAGGAAATGTTTTCAGTTTTCCCCCATTTGGCGTAATGTTGGCTGTAGGTTTGACATTCATAGCCTTTATTACATTGAGATATATTATCTTTTCATTTTTAATTAAATTTTATTATTTTTTATTAATTACAGTTTATTTACTTTGTATCCCAGCTGTAGGCCCCTCTCTCCTTCCCTCCCAACCCCACCCTCTCTCCCTCATCTCCTTCCTGCCTTTCTCTAAATCCACTGATGGAGGAGGTCCTCTTCCCCTCCCATCTGTCCCTACCTTATAAGATCTCTTCAGGACTGGCTGCAATGTCCTCCTCTATGGCCTAGCAAGGCTGCTCCTCCCTCGGTTTGCATGCGTGTGTGTGGGGGGGGGGGTCAAAGTGCCAGCCATTGAGATACATTATTTTTATTCTGACTTTTTTTCAGGGTTTTATCATTAGAATTTGCTAAACTTTATCAAATTCCTTTCCTGCACCTACTATATAATTGTGTGAAATCTATCCCTATGTTCATTTATGTACTATACTACACTTATTGATTATGTTGAATCAACCTTGAATGTGTGTGATGAAAGAAACTTGGTCATGCTCTATAATCTTAGTGAGTTCTATAATTTAGTTTTCAATTATTTTGTTGACAATTTTTGCATCTATGTTCATTAGAAAACTGGTCTAGGTTATTTTTGGTGTGTCCTTATCTGGTTTTTGTAACAGAATAATTCTTTCATAGAATTATTTTGGTAGTATTCTTTCCCTTTATATCTTATGGGACAGGTTGAAAAGTGTTAGATTTAACACTTTCTTAATGTTTAGTAAAATCCATCAGTGAATCCACCTCATTCTAGGCTTCTTTGTAGGAATATGTTTAATTAGTGCTTCAGTCTAGCTACATGATATTATCTAAGACATTTCTACACTTTTAATTTAGGTAGGTTATAAATGTTTAGTAATGTATTTATATCTTACATACGTTTCAGGGCTTTATTTTTAAATAGAATTATTCAATGCATTTCCTAACAATCCTCTGGACTTTATTAGAATCTGCAGCAGGATCCCCATTTACATCTGGTTCTACTGATTTAATGGGTTTTTTTCTTCTGTTTATTTAGCTGTTGGTTTATCAATCATGTTTAGCCTTATAAGGGAATATTTTTTGTCCTTAGTTTCCATTTTATTAACTTCTGCCTTGATTTTTATTATTTCTTAATCACTACTTCTTTTAGGTCTGGCTAGTTCTTGTTTTTCTAAGACCTCAACGGTATTTCATTGTTACTTGAGATATCTCTGAGTTTTGATATAAATACTCATAGCTTATAAACTATTCTCTTGGAACTGCTTTGGCTATATACCAGAGATTATGGTAAATTGCACAATCATTTTCATTTGATTCTGAGAACTTTTACCCTTTCTCTTTGATTTAGTCTATTGCCCATTGTTTATTTAAACATATGTTATGTTCTATATCATTTCTTTGTGTTTCCATTGTGTTCTGTTCCCATTATAATCTGACAAAATACAAAAAATTATTTTAATTATTTTTTAAAGCTTATTTGGTAGCCTATAGAGTGATCAAATTCCGAGAATGTTCCATGGACTGCTGAAAAAGATGTGTGTTCCACAGATGACAGATGTTTGCAGGTATTTGCAAAATCCACTTAATCTGTGGTATAGTATGGCGCTGGCATTCTTTGCTAATTTTCACTTTGGGTAACCTCTCTAAAGATGAGTGCTAATTATCATCAGTATCAGGACCCATCTGAGTTTTACTCTCCCTGTGTATTTGTTTTATGAAATTAGGTGTCATAACACTTGGTGCATACAAATTCATAACTGTTGTAAATTCCTGATACTTTGTTCCTTTTATTACTATGTAGTGTCCTAATTTATCTCCTCTGACTAATTTTCATTTGACACATACTCCTCAAACATCAGAATAGCTGTGCCAGCTTGTTTTCTGCTTCCATTTGCTTGAGTTGACTTCCATTCTTTGGCTATATGTCTATAGATTTCTTCGCCATTGAGGTGAGTTTATTGTAAGCAGCAGTTAAATGAGCAACTGAAGACATTGTGTTTAAGGCTTACTATTTTCCATGGGGCTACTTTATTGTTAGTTATAATGGGGTCCTTCCTAGGTCTCCTTTGTGCACAGTTTCTTCAATTTTGTCTTTCCTGTGACCTTGTGATTGAGAGCATCTTCCTGATGTGTATAGTATTCTTTCTTATGATTTTTAAAATGCTGGTTTGGTAGTCATGAATCCCATAGTTTTTGCTTATCTTTAAGTATTCTTATTTTTCCATTAACTTTAAAAGATAGCTTTCCTGGATATGGAAATTAGTTGTCAGTTGTTTGGTTTCAGGGCTTTAATATATCATGCCATGGTTTTTCAGCTTTTAAGCTTGGTAATAAAAGATTTACTCTGATACTTGCCTTATTGGTGAATTGGCATATTCTCCTTACAGCTTTTAATATTGTTTCATTCCTTTGCATTTTTCGCTGATTTGTCATGGAAAGGCTCTATTTGGTCATGGCTACTTGGGGTTGTAAATGCCTGCTGCTTTGGGTTGTAAATGCCTCTTGAGTCTGCTTGTTCATTTCTTTCCCTAGATTTTGGAATTTTTCTGTTATAATTTCATTGAATATTCTGCTTACATCTTTATGATTTTAAAAATTAGATTTATTTATTTTATTTTATGTGTATGTGTGTTTTGCTTAAATATATGTCTGTACAATGTGAATCCATGTTCAGAGGAGGGCATCGCATCTCCTGGAACTGAAGTTACAGATGGTTGTGAGACATCATGTGGGTATTAGGAACTGAACTCAGTACTCCTAACCACAGAGCCTTCTCTCTAGTTTGATGCCTTAATATTTTATCTTAGCTTTTCTCTCAGGTTCTAAAGTATGGGTTCTTAAATATATCCTAAGAATTCTTTTTTAAATTTGTTTTTATTTGTATTAATTACACTTTATTCACTTTGTATCTCCCCTATTGCTCCCTCCCTCCTCCCCTCCCAGTGCCACCCTTCCTCTTCTCCACCCATGCCTCTCCCCAAGTCCACTGATGGAGGAGGTCTTCCTCCCTTTCCTTCTGATCCTAGTCTATCAGGTCTCATCAGGACTTGGTTTTGGTCATGCTAATTTTTTCCTTTATATATACCTGAGTGCATTTTGTCCTGTATTTCTTTTTCTGCTTCATTTTTTATGATACTGATTCTTCCCACTGTGCTTTTTTGATAGATTCTTTCATTTTCTGAAGTCTAATTTGGGTCTTTTTCAGAATCTCAATTTCATTAGTGAATATTTTCTACGTGTTTTTTGTTTTTGTTTTGTTTTGTTTTTTAAAATTTGCTTCCACAATGCTGACCTTTTCTCCGCTTTGATAGCTTTAGTGTCTAGGCCCTGAATTGATTGATTTCCTTATTTCAGCCACCTGGTTATTTGAGTCTTCTACTTGAACACTGGTATTTTTTTTTAAAGTAGGACTTTGAGAGTTTTTTCTGGAATTTCAGGTATTTCACTATCTTTTGTTTCCTGTATGGAGGAGTTGTGAACATATGGACTTATGAGTTCAGTGTCACAGTGCCTCATTCTTTCTTTCTGGTGATACTTGGTTGTGTTTTGTGTATCTGCTGGGATGTGGCTTTTAGTTTTTCTGTTTCTTTTCTTAACTGATTTAGTTTCTTTTATGTGAGCCATTGTGGTGATCTTCTTTCACCTGGATCTGTATTTCTCACAATTACTTAGTAAGTTAAGTCAACCCAGTAACAGATAGAAAGGTTTGACAGAAATTCTGTTGTTACCATGCTGTATAATCCTCTTCTGCATTTCACTTGTCTTTAAGGTTCAAGACAGATGGCCTAGGGTACTATGGGGAAATGTATTTTAGTTGTTTACAGCTAAGGTTATTAATAATTAAAAGTAAAAAGAGAGGAATAGGTGTGAAAAAGGAAGGAATAAAGTATAAGAAAAGGAAAAGTACAGAGCTACAGGTATGAGAAACAACAGAGAAAATAAAGAATAGATGCAAAAAAGGAAGGATAGTAATAAAGGTTTTTTTTCTTGCAAGATATAAGTTAAAAGCATATAAATTAATAAGTATATAACTAAAATGAGACAAAAATATTATAATGTTAGTATTTCTTCTTAAGGGATAAATATAGTTCCTTCCCACTTTGGTTATCTGTTATTTTCTTCTTTAGATAGACAGCTGCTAGTCTCTGCAGTTTAAACAAGTCATATGGGTATGTCTTCCCTGTTGTAAGATGTTTTTGTGTTGTACTTGCTTTCTGGAGGAGTTTCCCAGACTGAAACAATACATATCAGCTATATATATATATATCAGCTCTGTATTATTCCTGATCACAGTTTCCATGAGGAGCTTTGTGAGTCTGAGGCTGTGAGGGAATGTGGAAGGAGTGTCTATATTTGTATTTACTTCTGTCATAGGATGTTGTCATTGAACCCAGATCCCTTCTGTTTATTTGCTAATGTCCTATACATCTTGCCCCCAAAGCCTTGTGTCCATCTATAACAGCACTCCAGGTTCAGCATAATTCTGTGTTACCATGTTGTTGTTTATGCCAGCAGTGCTAGCTGTAGTGCTTTCCATTTATCCTTCAGGTTAGTCACTCTGAGGCTCTTGACTTATACTCCCTTGTTGTATTTCTATCCTGGTATCCCTCGGAGTCTTGCTCATGGTGTATCCAGTTTCTAGTTTTGTCTTCAAAACCCGTCCATCTCCAGATCACTGACACTCATGCTCAGGAGGGGAAAGTTTCTCCCTGGTATTATTAGTGCCCTAGATCCCAGTGAAGGCAGTTTGGTATATTCCTGTCTAGTTACTCACTGTTTCTACTAAAGATAATTTTTTTTCCTCTCACCTAACCTTATTTCTCTTCTATACTATTCTCTTACCGCCCATACCAACACTTTCAGCTCTTCTACTTGTATGTTGCTCATAGTCTTGCACTCTCCCCTCTAAGCAACATTGCTTCCTTTTTTAAAATGCAGGATTGTCTCCTTCACCAAGTTACATATTCCCACTTCCTTTTCAAAACTTTTTTGGATATTCTATTTTTATTTCCCAAATGGTATCAAACATCTCAAAAGGATACTTGACTTGCTTACTTTTTATATACTTCTGTATCAGTTTAGTTCACATGGTACATGCATTTGGGTTCTTTTTTCTTAAAAACTCCTGAATTTAATTACTTGTTCTCTGAAGTACATAATATCCTTGCTCAATTACTTTTCATGTTCAAAATATAAGCCTATTATGCTTATATTAAAAGGACAATGGACTACACTTCAGTCAGTTGTAGGCTCCCTAAGAACCCAATTTCTTATTTGATTAAACTATTATAAACATAAATGTAGTCAACTATAGTTTCTTTAAATTTCAAAAATGATAAATATTATCCAGAAATGAACACTTCTCATGTAGAAAGTCTCTTACCTACAGCTCAACTTGAACTGTTTAATAATGTTGCTGATTTTCTCAAATCTGTGGGCATCACGTTGTTCTTTACACTGATAATGAGAAATCACCTGTGAAAAGAGATATTATATTTTTTATATTCATGCAAATACTTATATCACTATTACTAATTAAAACAGACATCTGGAGCACAGCAGAGAAATCCTCTAGTTAGCATCTTTAGCCTGGCTCCCACCAGGTAGCAAGAAGAGTATGCAGCACTAGGGAGGCAGAGGCAGGCAAATCTCTGAGTTCAAGGCCAACCTGGTCTACAGAGTGACTTCCAGAACAGCTGGGGCTACACACCTGTCTTGAAAAAAAACAATAAACAAACAAATACATAAATCAGTCCTTTAGTCATCTTAGTTGTTTAATTAATTAATTTATTTATTCACTTTACATTCTAATTGTAGGCCCCTGTCTCCTCTCCTCCCGGTTAAGAACTGAGTTGTTACCTGGCATCCTGTTTCTTGACATTTATACCATATCCTTGCCAAAAATGTCCGTATTGATTTAAATAACCTACCCAGAATCATTTACTCATAACTTTATTAGATCACTATGTAGTCTCTAGGGATGATTTTTGACTCAGGATGACATGTTTTTTGACTTACCTTGGTAAGTAAGCAGTACACATTCAGTAGAAGCCATATTTTGAATTTTCCCAGGCTTGGAATATATTGAACAATACTTTCTTGTGATGCTGAATAGCAACAGGGAGCCAAAAGTCCCAGATTACAAAGGTCAGTTCCAAGATTACAAAAGTGAAGGTCTGATCATTTAGGGGATTTGCATTGCTAAACTACATGCTCATCAAAACATAAGCCTAGCCTAAGTTAAGGGGCATTTGGTGTCTTCTCAATTATCTTAATCGTTAAATCTTACCTTATTATCTTCTCAAAAGCTGTCTGTTAGGAACAGAGTCTGCATTGGGTTATCACTATATGACCATGTGTGGTAGGTAATGGCAAGGGAATACTACTGAAACAAGGTTTTGTGCCATATACATCAAAACAAACAGAACAGCTTACTTCCTTACTGATACAAATATTAGCCAGAAAAAAATTAGGGTGAATAGTAAGAAAGTAAGCCATACCAGTGGACGGACACAGAGAAGTACTCTAGTTAGGATCCTTAGCCTGGCTCCACCAGGTAGCAAGAAGACTATGTTCTCATGAAAGAAGAGGGGAAACTATATGAATATATTCTCTATCCTCTGTTGTTAATTACATATCAAGGTTTGTGCTGGCTCCTTACAATTACCCTATCCCTTTGTAATGCATATAATAAACCTGTGATATAAACAGTATTACTGTTAATTTGCAGAAAAGGAAACAAGCACAGAATGATGAAGCCATTTGACTTCACCTCACACTGGTAAGCTTCAGAAACTTAATTCTTCACTGGGAGCTGCTTTTAGCCTTATATTAAATGAGCTTATTATTTATGCAGCGTATTCTGACAAATTAGATCTGTTACTATTTTGTTGTTATTGTTGGTTTCTTAAGACAGTGTTTCCCTGTTGTTATCCTGGAACTTGCTCTGTAGACCAGGCTGTCCTGGAACTCAGAGATTCACTGTCTCTGCCTCCCAAAGGCCTATGCCACCCCCCCAGAGGCTATTACTACCATTTTTAAATGTATACACTGGGCTAGAGAGAGGGCTCAGTGATTAGAGTACTTCTTGTGTTCCAGAGGACACAAGTTTGGTTACCAGTTCTCATGCCAGGCAGATCATGAAACTGCCCGTGTCTCCAGCTCCAAGAAATCTGAATACCGTTTTTTTGGCCTTCATGGGCACTCAACACATAAGTGGCAATTTCCTTCACAAACGGACACACAAAATAAAAAAAAATCTTTAAAAAAATATATATTTATAATACAAGTTTTTGCACCACCCACTCACAGCAGACTCTGACATTGTTGCTACACTCAATTTACAAGAAAAGTATAGTTACCAATATGCCTCTTACCTGCTTGACTTCTCCATCTGAAATCTTAAGTAAGTTACTGAGTATTTTACATGCTGGAAGTTTTCATAGTGTATCAATCTTTTTGAGAAATAGGTGGGAGGAAGAGTTTTCTTAAAAAAGGACAGAAGGTAATAGAACCCTTTAGCCTAATTATATAGTTATTACTAGAACTAATCTGAAGTTTCTGACAAGGCATACTGCAAAAATTTAAATTTTATTAATTACTAGAAGGTTATTTACCAAAGCAGCTTTTCCATACCACTTGAGAAAAATAAGGCTTTATAACTAAGAACATACCTGCTGATGTGAAGTGGGAGTGATTCTTCCTAAAAGTAGTAACATGCTGGTTTCTGACTGCAAGGAGACAGTTTGAAATATATCTGTAGAGCAGAAAGTCCTTACCAAAAATGTAGCTCTCTCAAACAGAAGTACTTCATCAGCCTCAATAATTTCAGCAAAATTCCGCAGGTTCATTTCCAGTTGCTGAACATTGGGAATCAGCTGATAAACAATGCTGGACCAAGCCTAACAGGACAGAAGCACAATCAAATATTACTAATATATAGCCAGTTAATGCTTTTGAAATGAGTAAGTACCCTACAAGACACAGATAGCAAAATACATTGATAATTGAGTAAAAAAAATAGACGTTAAATGTAATAAAAATGAAACAATGAAATTAACCTAAATACTTGATTTGTATCTTCGAGTTGAATTTCTAGAGTTCAAACACCTGAGAAATGCTGAAGAAATTTCTTTCCATGAGTAAACAGGTTAATTTTATGTCATCATGTACCCTTAGGAAAAAAGTTGCAAAGTATGATCTAACACCCTTCTAATCCAGACGTCTAACAAATATTTAAGTCCAACATTATACACAGCTTTAAAAAGAAGAAATAATGGTCTATTTAACATACACCCAGGAGTCAATTTTCTGAAAATACTGGAGCCACAATGATGAGTAGCTCCTCCCTTCAAAGACATAATATGGCATTATAAAAGAAACAACTGGGATTATGATTTTCAAAAGTTTGGTGACATCTGTAGTAATTCCTGGTTCAACTGAATTTTAAAAGCTCATGTGACTACCTGAAACTAACTTCATCCAGGAGTATGACTAATGAATGCATGCAGATGAAATCAATTTTACCCTCCTCGTTTTCTCTTAAGGTGCTTGTATTCATATTTCCATTATAAAATCTCCTTTTCTCTTACTCCCAATGTGTCTGGTTGGGTGTACTTTGTTCTGTCTCTTACAAGATGTCAGGAACCTTATCTTAGCCATTTGTGTATGTGACAGCATCCAGTAGATAGACAATGAATGCTTCTTGAATAAAACTTAATATAAAAATTTAAGTCAGTTATATGCAACATTAATGTAAGAGATAGTAGTAGTGTCATGTCTCTGTTCCAATTGTTTTTATTACTTAGGCATAGTGTTCCAAGTTCCCATGTTGGTGTTAATGTCACTGCTGAATTTACCTTGGAGAAGGCACCAAAGCTAACCACAGCAGAGACATTGTCACTCACAGCAGTGTTGTGATTAGCCAATTGTCTTTGGTCGTGTTATGTATTGCCATCCTTCACACCGCAGCTGGTTCTTATCAGTGCATCATGTCCATCCTTATTCACGGTTACCTGTTCTATAGGAATAAGGCTTTGAGAGAAATTCGGCCCATATTAATCTAGAACAGTACTTCCTAGACAGGTATCTCAAAATGTTGTTATTATAGTGAGCCTGGGACAACACAATACTGGGGGAAAATGAAATAGTTAAAAAAAAAAAAAAACATCAATTGCTATTTTGAAAAGCCCAATGGTTTTCCTCCTTGCAGGCCAGGTTTCTGTGCTTCTGGTTGTAGATACTGTCAGATGAGTTGATACTGAAGCTCTACCTACCAGTGAGAGAGAAGGATCTTTTGCTACCCAGAGTCACACTTGTCAATGAATACCAGAAGCAGTCTGAAGGAAAGGTCTGACCACATGAGGACACAAAAGTAATCTTTACACCACTAGTAAGCAAGAAAAATGGAAGAAGCAGGAGCCTATGTGGTAACTTGAACTTCATCCACAAAACTGAGATAATAACCTCTAGACTGCAAACAGTATGACAATCATTCCAGCAATGCTAACAACGAGAGCTGAATGCTCCAATTCGGCATGAGAGCTGAAGTTACAATATACAGTAGAAGTATCATATCTCATTCTAAGATTCATTTCTCCACTAATTCTTTTTTCTATGATCATCTAAATTTAGGCAGATTAGTTTATACCATTAGCCCCCGCACATTAGACGTAACTACAATAATCACTGAGACCACATGGGTCACAATGGATGGTGGATGTTGAGCAACATTTTCGCTATGACAAAGAAGAGTGGCAGATTAATCATATCCAAACTGGCAAATCCAGGGTGACTTGGTGAAAATGTTGACCCAATCAAGATTAAAACCAAAATTTTTTGATGTTGAGTTTTATTTTCTTCAAACAATTTGTTATATATTATTTTCTTTTTAGTACACAAATCTAGATGGCTATGAAATAGTTTAAAATATTTTAGTTTTGTTAATATCTTTCTAACTTTTATTCATGCTCTTAAAGTAGAGAACTGAGGAAACATACACACCTTATACAGAGTTTCATCCCAGATAGATGTTCGGAAACAAGAACATTCTAATGGACGTGATAAACGCCTTAAGTCTTCTTCTCGTTCTTTAAAAATCTGAATTTAAAAAACACAACACACTGATCAGCATATAACAGCTCTCCTCCTTCAATGCAAAATCTGAGATGTAATTATTTTATTATATTTTGATCAGCACCTCTTACTCTGTTGTCATAGGACTCTTCAGTGTTATTATTTCTCAAAAAGGCTAAAAATGTGTTAATGACTATTCAAGTTCCTTGGGCTTATCCCGCTTTTGCTAAATATTCATAGAGTTCACTTTGATAGAAAATGAACTTTATCATATAGATCTTAAAATATATGTATATTCCAATCTACCAAATCTTGGAAATTTTAATATGGTAATAACTACATTAAAATTTTACAAATCAAAATATGTTTAGTTCTCTAGTATTATAAAAATACTAAAAAATACTATTTAATAACATATTACATGTATATATGCAATTATATATATTTATATGTTTAGTGTACTTAATTTGCAGCACATATATAACCCATACAAACAACTAAGCTCTAGCCAGCTAGAATTTGTTTCTATGTATACATACCCACATATCCAGAGAAAATATCTATATAAAATATGTATACTCACTCAGTTGGATATGGTAGCAAACGCCTATAATACCAGCACTCATGGATGCAGAGACAGGCAGATCTCTGTGAGTTTGAGGCCAGCCTGGTATACAAAGTGAGCCCAGGACATCCAAACTTACACAGAGAAACTCTGTCTCTAAAAACTAGTCCCCCCTGCAAACAAACAAACAAACATGTACACACAGATGTTTCCCTGTGGGTGGATTGCTAGCATGTGTGTACACACAGTGATTGCTAATTCTTCTTAATTTTAATTTTTCATCTTAAATTAAAATGTACTTACACTACTTTTACCCTTCCCTTTCCTCACTCTAGCCACTCCCAAGTCCCTTCCCTCCAACTCCTTCCTTGTCCCTGTTCCTTCTTAAAATGAGTCTTTTCCTTTGGTTAGTATTGTCATACACATACACATATGCACAAATAAATAAAGACAACCTGATGACTTCATATGTGTTTGTATTTGGTTTAAGGGCTGATGACTTTGTACTTGGTAGCCAACTGCTGTCTAATTAGACTTAAGGCCCAATAAGAGGAAAACCATGTCTGGTACTAGAAACCTACTCCACCTCCAGGAACTAGTGAACTCATGGAGGCCACTATGCTATACCAGCATAATTCCCTACTATATTCTGAAACTTATCCTTATGCCTACAGGTAAGTGTAACTACCACTCATCCTCAAAGAAGCTTCTCTTTACAGCAAATATACACTATCACAGAAAAGCACAACCAGATAAAATGCAGAAATCAACCAATCCTGGGGAACAAAGCACCAATGGGTAGGTGTACACCATATCCTGCATCTATGGCTCAGGGAACACTGAAGAAAAGGGGACAGAAAGAATGTAAGAGCCAGAATACCAGGAAGTCTGCTGTGAAATAGTATCTCCTAGACATGTCTAAACTGCCTTTCTATTTCAAGTACAACATCAAAGTTTTATGGTTCTCTAGTATGTTGGCCTACTCTCCAAATTTTGTACTTGCCAGCCTCCACAATCAGTTAAACTCTTGCTTACAATAAATCTACCCTCCTGCCCTCATCTCACATTCTGTTGGTTCTGTTGCTCTGGAGAACCTTTAATAAAAGATTTTAGTACACAGAGTGGGTTCTAGAGTAAAATCTTTATTATTAAAAATATTTCATATAATATACTTTAATCAAATTCTTCCCCCAATTCTTCTCAGCTCCTACTGGCTTCCATGCCCACCCAATTCCATGTTCTTAATTTTTCTCTCTCAAAACACCTGAAAATTAAAACATATTGCTATACCCATAGATGAGTACATTGTTCAATTATCATCAGAGATGCTTCTTCTTGCAGTAGATGGTAATTAACACAGAGACCCACAACTGCTAGACACAGTGCTCAGAGTCAGAACCTTTGGCACACTCAGCTCCAATCCCAATACCAAAAGCTCGGGGAATCTACTCAGAAGAAAAGGCAGAAAGATTTTAAGAGTTAGAGTAGAATCTTAGAGATGAGTTTTCTGAATTGGTTTTGGTATGGGATTAGTTCTCTAATCTGATTAGAATTAAAGATGCAATTGTAAGAAGTAATGAGAACACTCAAGAGATTTTGGAGGTGATGTAAAACTCAGATACCGAATCATACTAATAAATAACTGTAACAGACAATGTTCTGGCAAGCACATATGTGACTATTTTTGTCAAAATGAGTATAATAAGAGTATAATAAGTTTGTTAGCCAATCCCAATTTTGCTGTATGAAATGGGCAATGATAAGAATGAGCTCAGATTTGAATATCCAGTTCAATCACAGTATAGATGATCTGAAATTTCTGTATTTTTCCTGAAAGATATACTTCCTACAGCTACAGGTCTGAGGTTGCTACAAAGCAAATTTGGAATCTCATTCTGTGAACAGATAAATTACAGTGCAAACTAAACACCTAGCTCCATGAGGTACCTGCTGGAGAGCATGGGCACTGGCTATGAGGGAAAATGACTCGGGAGGGTGGAACAGGTCTCATATAGTAAAACCCTGAGGAACTTGGGGAAGCCCGATTCTCAGCTCTGCCCATAGAAGAAGCTGCTACATTCTTATCTAAGAATATTCCAACTTTTCTTGGAAAAAAAAAAGATTGAAATGATCTCCTCAGAGGTAGCTATAAGAGTTCTGATTCCATAGCCCTTTGCTTCTATCTCTGTACAGATTTAAGTATCAGAAGATTTCTAAAGGTACAAAGCATGAATCATGAGTAATTATTCTACTCTCTAAAATAACTATGATTTTTGAAAAAATATGGACAAAAATAGAAGGATAACTATGAGAGTAGATATTAAAGGTGGAGAATATGGTAGAAGGAACATGGCATTTACTCAGGCCAGCTTTATTGATATGGATCCAATAAGCAGAAGATTTGTAGGGTTAAGAAAGCATTTTGCCCCCACTACCTGGTTTCAATCCGTACACTGCAATGTGATGTTTATTCTAAGCATCACCTGTCTCATGTTTGTGTAAACATGCCACCATTTGTTTTCCAATTTGTCAATTAAAACAACCAGCCACAATGTTGAGCAATGGATAGGATAGGGTGGGCATCCTGGTTCAGAATGGGAGAAGAAAAAGGAAGCAGGAGGAGAGGAAGGAGTAGGAGGGAGAGGGGAGGAGCAGGAGGAGAGCTAGGAGAGAAGGAAGAAGAGGAGCAAAAGTGAGGAGAGCAGAAGCTGGATGAGAGGTCTTGGAACAAGGTGGAGAAATGAACCAGACCTAAGATATCACTAAAAGCAAGTATAATGGGTGAATCTGAATGGTAGGAACTATGCGGGCTTGGAGGTTTAGGATGGAGTAACTATTGCCCAGCATTGTGTTCTAGGTTAACTAGATAAAAAAAAAAAAGAAAAAGAAAGCGTTTTGCTTGTTTAGTAGCTGAGTGAGACATGAATCCAAACATAACCTGTACTAGTTGAAGTTAAAATGTCAAGATCTGCATTGATCTGATATCCAGGAAGGAATCTAAAGGCTTAAGGAGATTACAATGATCAAGGTTTGTCATCTACAATCTATTCATCAACACTGGGAGGTTCCAGAACACAGTAATAATGAGAAACAAGTTAGTAAGAGGAACCCTAACTTCCTTCCCCAGGTCTCTGATTACTTTTCTCTGTAGGAGAAAACTTACAGTGGTATTGCTATCACTTAATTGGAAGGAGAGGGTGCTACAGTAGCAAGAGCAAGGTAGAGACATTTTTTATCATGAAATACAAGAAGGGTACATTTATTTGATTGGACAAAAGAACCTAAGTACCAACTCACAGAAACATATAGTTTTGACTACCTGATCATAGTGCTCCTATAAATGAACTAGATGGGAATATCTACTGCATTCTTACTTGGCCTACATAAATTAAATAATTTAGATCAAATGATCAAAATCTAGCAAGAATCATAATATGTCATGGTTCCTCAACTGGTATCCAGATTTGCACCACTTTGCAAATCCAGAACCCCTTGATTGAAAGAGGAGGCTGGGTCAACTTAGGAAAGGATGCTGCATGTTGGTGAGGATGTGGAGAAAGGAGAATACTTCTCCATTGCTGGTGGGAGTGGAAACTTGTACAACCACTTTGGAAATCAACATGGAGCTTTTTCAGACAATTGGGAATAGTGCTACCCCAAGACCCACCTATAACACTCCTAGGCATATGCTTGAAATATGTTCCACCGTACAACAAGGACATGTGCTTAACTATGTTCATAGCATCTTTATTTGTAATAGCCAGAACCTGGAAGCAACCTAGATGTCCCTCAACTGAAGAATGGATACAGAAATTTTGCTACATTTACACAATGGAATACTACTCAGTAAGTAAAAACAAGAGAATCATGAGATTTACAGGCAAAAGATGGAACTAGAAAAGATCTTCCTGAGTGAGGAAACTCAGACCCAGAAAAACACACACGGAATGTATTCACTTATTAGCCATATAGTACAGGATAACCATACTACAATCCACAAACTTAAAGAAGCTGAGTGACAACAAGGACCCTAGGGAAGATGCTTAATTCTCATTCAGAAAGGCAAACAGAATGGACACCAGAAGTGGCTGAAGAGAGGGAACAGGACAAGAGTCTACCATAAATGTCTTTTGAAAGACTCCACCCATAGGAAATCAAAGCAGTTGAGAGACTTACAGCCAAACTTTGGGCAGAGCACAGAGAGTCATAGGAAAGAGTAGGAGAATAGAAGGAACCAGAGGGGACAGGAACTCCACAAGATCAACAAGTCTGGGCCCAGCGGGGTCTGCAGAGACTGATACAACAACCAAGGACCATGCATGGAGAGGACCTAGAACCCATGCTCAGATAAAGCTGATAGGCAAATCAGTCTCCAAGTGGGTTCCCCAGTAAGGGAAGCAGGGGCTGTCTGTAACATGGACTCTGTTGCCACTCTTCTATCACTTACCCTTGGGAAGTACCAGGTCACAGAGGAAGAGGATGCAGGTAGTCCTAATGAGAATTGATAGGATGGGGTCAGATGGTAAAGGAGGAGGAATAGGAAAGGGGGATAGGAGAACGAGGGAGGGATGGTGGGATCAGGAGGAAATGGGGGGGGGGAGCTACAATTGGGATGTAAAGTGAATAAATTATAAAAATAAGTTTAAATTATTTTTAAAAAGAAAAAAAGAGAAAGGATGCTGACACAATTCCATTCAGATTGCCTATTCGGGTTCTATAGAAGACCTGGCCCTTGGAAAGTGGGATATCATATACACAAAAAGTTTCTGACTGCAGTTGCAACTATTAGAACAGATGTAGTTAACATACTAAGTCTTCCATTGGTATAAGATTCAACTTTTCCTGTTGAATATAAGAAGGCTACTGATTTATTTGTGTTAACTTTGTATCCTGCTACTTTGCTGAATGGCTGTAGGAGTTTTCTGATGGAGTTTTTAGGGTCTTTATGTACAGAAACATATCATCTGAAAATAGATACTTTTATTTCTTCCATATATATATTGCTTTCACGCCTTTAGTCCATCTTCCCTGCTCTCCAAATTCTTCAGACACCTTCCAGAGTTGGCTTGTAGAGTCAGTTGAATCAATTCTTTAAATGAAATACACTCCCATGCCTTTCTGTCTTTGTTTTTCTATACACAAACACATCTGATTGACTCTCTTTTTCTGGAATACTCAAGCATGCATAAACATACATAGAAATTTGTATCTTAGCTGAAATTATTTTTTGAGAAACACATTTTTTAAAAAAACTTTTCAGTGTATAGTTAATAAATTAATGATTTTCTCAATTAGGTTAAAAATCTCTTAAGACTATAATATATATTTGAGGATAGTTATATGAGAATTTAATAAGCATTTAAAAACAGTAAGAGAAATTAAAAGTGATTGAAATATTCAAAGGAGACCATTTGTTGGAATGCTCGAAGTTTTTATTAAATTTGACTAAAAATGTTTTTTTTTGAAAATGTGGCTGGGTGCAGTGGCACATGCCTATAATCCTAGAAGAGGTGGGCAGATATCTGTGAGCTCAGGGCCAGCCTGGTCTACAAAGCAGAAGACCGAGAAAGCCTGTCTCAGGAAAAAGAAATGTAGTGCTGGGGATTTAATTCAAGGCATCAAATTGGCCAGACAGAACTCTAACACAAAATTATATCCTTGGCTCTTCAAGTTATTTTTAAAATCACAGATTAAGGAGTTGGAGAGAAAGTTCAGTAGTGGAGAGCATTTGCTGTTTCTACAGAGGACTCAAAGTCAGTATGTGGTTCCCAGCACATATGTAATTCCAGCTCCAAGGGATCTGATAGTTTTTCTTACTGAAGCTAATACCAAAAAATACTTTAGTATGAGGCCTTCCTTACGACTCCAAGGGACTCCGTGGTGGTGGCTAATACTTAAATCCCAGCACTTGGGAGGCAGAGGCAGGTGGATGTCTATGAGTTCAAAGCTGCTCTACAGAGTTCTGGGACAGCCAGGGCTACACAAAGAAACTTTGTCTCAAAAACAAACAGGGAGATCCAAGATGGTTGCCATGAGAGGACACTGTGTCTGAGGAGTAGGACAGCAGAAACAACGCAGCGACCAGGAGACTGAACTCTGGGACCTAAAACACCAGCATTTGTGATCGCCAGGTGAGTGGAACTCCTATTTTCCTATGGGAAAATCCTAGGGACACCCAGTTATTCCTGGGGAAAAAACTCCGGGTGACCAGCAGCACATGCTGGGCGCCAGCAGCCGCCATACCAGACTGGGTCACACAGTCTCCGGGCCAGACTGAGGAGGACCCGGGTACGGTTTTGACTGACCTGCACACTGCGGACACACACTGCTCGGGTCCGCCAGCATCCATCTCAGTCCGTGTGTGAGTCCACGGGCCAGTCTGAGAAGGACCCGGGTTCTGCTTCAACCGGCGGGCATAGGGCAGGCGCACACCAAACTCCTCCGCCGGAAACCACCTCAGACTTAGAGGGCCTAGGGGACCGCTCTGACTGGCCTGCACACTGCAGGCGCACACTGCTCGGGTCTGCCAGCAACCACCTCAGTCCATGTGTGTGTCCACAGGCCAGACAGAGAAGGCCTCGGGCACCATTTCAGACAGGCCTGCATACAGCGGGTGCACACTGCTCGGCAACTCCTGCAACCACTCCAGACCAACTGTGTGTGCCCCAAATATCATCTCAGACCATGGTGCATAGCCCCTGGCCCAGAAGGGGGCGCCAAGTCTCCAGTCCAGGGGAGAGTCCTTAGCAGCAAGCCCAGGGCAGGTCGCAGAGCCCCCAGCTGACATCTCAAACCAGGACACTCAGCCTCTAGCACAGAGTGAGGAGCTAAGGCCCCAGACCAGAGGGGTGACCAGCCTGCGGTGCTCACAGCTTCTAGCACAGAGCACAAAGTTGGGCACACAGAGCTCACAACAGAGTTCAACTGAGACAACAACACACACTAACAAAGCACTAGAACTCCCTGATCTTCTTGAAGAATACTCCTGACACAAGAGATTGACAGTTCCAGTCTGAAGTTCAGCCTTAAAGCACAAACAGCTCCTTGATTATATATAAACAAATGTCCAGAAATCGGCAAAAGAACTCACCCAACAAAAATCAGGACACCATGGCCCCACCAGAAACAGCCCAAAGCAGTGGAGATTTTAATTCAGCTGAGACACAGGAAAATTATGTTAAAGCTTTGATTATGCAGATATTGGAGGAACAAAAAGAGAGACAAAAAGAGGAAATGAACAGGGCCCTCAAAGAAATTCAGAAGAATTTAACTGCATACATAGAGGAATAATTAAAGATAAACAGAGACGAAACAACCAAAATAGGAGACACAGTCAATCAGTTGAAGGAAACCGTACAAAACATGAAAACGGAATTAGAATCTATAATGAAGACACAAAGAGAGAATAACCTGGAACTGGAGAACTTAGAGAAAAGATCAGGAACCACAAAGGTAAGCATCACCAATAGAATACAAGAGATGGAAGAGAGAATCTCTGGAGCGGAGGATACGCTGGCTGAAATGGATTCCTCACTCAAGGAAAAAATAAAATCGGAAAAGTCCAAAACACAAAATATCCAATAAATTAAGGATGCCATCAAAAGACGAAACCTAAGAATAATTGGAATAGATGA
>CM053742.1:111288801-111349840 GCA_028658305.1 Pachyuromys duprasi | reverse complement strand
ATTGAATGGAGAAGAAAACAAGCAACAGGACAGGAGCATACCAAAAAGGACCTCTGAAAGAATCAATACAGCAATGTATTAAAGCAGATATTAAGACTCACAACCAAGCCTTTGGCAGAGGGCAGGAAGTAATAATAAAAATAGGGGAAGTTAGTAAGATTTGGGGAGAACAAGAGCTCCACAAAGACCAAACTGAGCAGGGTACAGGGGTCTTATATGAGACAGTTTCTCCAACCAAGGACCATATATGGATATGGCTTCGAACCCCCGCTCAGATATGGCCCATGATAGCTCAGTGTTGAACTGAAGACCCTAGTAAGGGAAACAGGGACTGTTTCAGTCATGAACTCTTTGACCGTCCCCCAGACATGCCGGGGAGTAACAGCCTGATTAGATCCCAGGGGAGGACATTGCAGCCAGCCCTGAGGAGACAAGATGAGCTGGGGTTGGATGGAAGGGGAGGAGGTCCTCCCGCACTGGTGGACATGGAGGGGGCAGGGAGGAGATGAGGGAGGGATGGTGAGGGTGGGAGGGAATGAGGGAGGGGGCTACGCCTGGGATGCAAAGTACCTAACCTGTGACTGATATAAAAATAAATTAAAAAAAGAAATTAAGCTTAAAAACAAACAAACAAATAAACAGAAGATTCCAAGCCTATGAGAAACTAAATTCCCTATACAACCAGTATAATCTAAAACTGCTTTCCTTAGTTCTTTCTTTTTTGTTTTTTGTTTGTTTGTTTGTTTGCTCTTTTTTTTGAGACAGGGTTTTTCTGTGTTGCCTTGGCTATCCTGGACTTTGTAAACCAGGATGACTTCAAACTCACAGAGATCCATCTGCCTTTGCCTCCCTGAGTGCTGGGATTAGAGGTATGTGCTCTTACATCTGGCTTTCTTAGTTCTTCTCTATGACAAAGAGAAGAATTTTCATTTTTACCTTATACCTCAATATCTAGTGCTTTTATTTACATCAAACAAATTGAAGGTAGACTATGTCTATGCCTTACCAGACCCAGAATCTCATAGCTAGTTAAGAGTTTGCTTATTTCATTTTAAAAGATTGATTGATTGATTCTGCCTGTGTGTGGGCCTGCTTGCCAGTAGAGGGCACCAGATTTCATCACAGATGTTTACAAGCTACCATGTGGTTGCTGGGAATTGAATTCATGATCTTTGGAAGAACAACCAGTGTTTTTAACCTCTGAGCCATCTCTCTAGGCTCCTTGCCTATTTTACTACATCTCTTCTGTAATGAGCCACTGAGTTCTCTCTGGGATATTTTGGGCTATAGGTAGATAACTTCACGTGTTTCTGTTGAGGAAATGATGGTTGATATTTCCTATTCTACCATCCTTGGTCATCTTTGAGTTATACTCATGCATACTAATTCATTTATGACAGTGCAATTGTGAGGGATCATGAGTAGTGCTTGACAGAGTGCAGTAGGCACTTGAACTGGTACATATCAGTGTCATAAATTAATCCAACAATAGCAGCAACCTCTCCTCATCTTCTTTCTGGTGGGTCTGTTAACTGTGGCAATAGAACAGGAGCAGCTAACTATACTTTTTCTGAAGGAAGTGTACAACGCACACAGACCATTTGGTACAGTACCTTTTCAGTATCTTACCAAGTCTCGCTGATCCTCCTGTACCAAATCCATTTTGTGTACCAAGCAAAAGATTTTGGCTTCTGGAGAATTCTGCAAAATAGCCTCGAGGCATGACTGATAATAGTGCATGTCCTTTTCGAGTTCACGGCTCTCCACATCAAAGACATAAATCAGAACCTCCACATTTCGAAAGATGTTGTCACGCTGGCTAGTGAAATAATTTTCCATGAAGGTCTCTTGTCTGATAGGGAAAAAAAAGCCTAGATAGTAAAGACATGTTTTGTTCAATCACTCCTGCTTGAAATTTTGTTGCTTAATCAAATGAAGTAAAACTTAAACTTTAGTTCAGACAGCAACTAGCAGCCAAAATATGTTGAGTCTACCTCACTCTACTTCAGGGACATAACTTGCAATCCTGTAGAAGCCTCTGCCTTTCTTAGTATGCTTTGTTGTTGATGCTGCTGTTCTTGAGACAGGGTCTCACTATGTAACCCTGGCTGGCCTGGAATTCACTATTAGGCAAAGCTGGCCTCAAACTCATTTAGATCTACTCACCTCTGCATACTTACCATGCCTGGCCTCTCTCCTTTAGTTTTAAACACACTTACCTTCTGTTTATTTTTGAGTGGTTAATGGTTTAATTCATAAGCCTTTTATACATATTGATCACTCTTTTACATGTTACTTATCTGCTTTTTCATCTAATTAACTCCATCTTGTTTCTCAGACTTTAAATCAATCCATATGTCCTCACAGAAACCATCCCTACCTTGGGCCAGCTCACTCACTCTAAGCCATCCCTCTCATTTACAACACTTAACCATAGGTGCAATGCTATACTTTTTTGTATGAGTTTATTATTAATAGTGTTCAATTTTGAAGGGAGGGGGACAAATGAGAGTGACACTGGGAGGAGAGGAGGGAGGAGGCTGGGATCAGGCAGTAAAGAGATTAAATAAATAAATGGGAAAAAAGTGTTTAATTCTCTACACAACCTGACAAGGATCATCCATGATATTACCTCCCGATGCCTCACAGATGCGTGTGGTAGTATGCCTTTAATTCCTGCACTTGGGAGGCAGATGCAGGCAGATTTTTGTGAGTTTGAAGCCAGTCTGGTCTATAAAGCAAGTCCAGGACAGCCAGGGCTACATAGAGAAACAATGTCTCGAAAAACAACCAAAAAAAAAAAAAGGCTGGCAAATGCTTAATGAACATTTGCTGAATAACTTTCATTAAATAGTCTAAATATGGGGTACCACTTCCCAAAAAGATCTCAACAGCTGGACAACAATAAAACAGCAGAATCATTTAGTGCTGTATATTGGCTGGTGTCTACAAATTTCTAGTCCTGAACCTTGCTAATTATAGCTGTGTGACCTTGAAGAATCATAATTTTCCCTGAATTACAGATACTTGATCTACAATACTGAATTTCTTATTTTGGTACCTAATGCAAGGAACTTGGGTAAGTCTATTGAAAGCAATTACAATAAGGGTAGATTTATATCCCAGTGTGTTATTCCTGCTGCTAGCAAGAAAAAAATATTTCCTTAAGATTATTTCATGAAAGTAGGAAATAAGAAGACCTGGAGAGGACAGGAGCTCCACAAGGAGAACAACAGAACCAAAAAATCTGGGCACGGGGGGTCTTTTCTGAGACTGATACTCCAACCAAGGACCATTGATGGAGATAAACTAGAAGCCCTGCACAGATGTAGCCCATGGCAGTTCAGTGTCCAAGTGGGTTCCATAGTAAAGGGAACAGGGACTGTCTCTGACATGAATTGGCCTGCTCTTTGATCACTTCCTCCTGAGGGGGGAGAAGCTTTACCAGGTCACAGAGGAAGACAATGCAGCCAGTCCTGATGAGACCTAATAGACTAGGATCAGAAGGATGGAAAAGAAGACCTCCCCTATCAGTGGACTTGGAGAGGGGCATGTGTGGAGAAGGGGGAGGGAGAGTGGGAATGGGAGGGGAGGAGGAAGGGGGCCACTAGGGGATAAAAAGTGAATAAAGTGTAATTAATAAAAATTAAAATAAAAATGGGAAAAAAGAACTAAAAAAAGATTATGTAGTTATTACCTTATTCTTTCAAATCTACTCCCTGAAAGTCTTTTGTATGTTAATTGCTGGGAAATACCCAGCAGCCAATAATAATTATTTTGTATAAGTCACTACAGTGTATATTTTAACTTAATCATCATAATAAACCTATGAGTTGGTGATTTTGCTCTATTGTACAAATGAAGCTACAGCACAGACAGTTTGAATAATATACCCCAGACAAAGAACCTATGCTCTTAATCACTATGTGCTACACACTGTTGCTTCAGCACAGTGGCACAGTAAGTGTACATTTGTGCTAGGATTTTTTAGGATTGCCTTGGTTATGAAAGGAAATTCTCTCACTCTTTCAACAATAGGTAACTTGGTCAGATAACATATGCTTGGAATACAATCTTTGGAAGGCATCAGCTTCACAAACAAGTAGGCACATAGTACTTACCCACCACAGTCCCACAGGTTCAAAACCAAGTTTCCCAGAAATCGAACATGAGAATGTTCTACATCAACTGGAAGATAAATGTTACAAATCTAGTATTTGTAGTAAAATAACATGAAATTTTAAATAAACAAACCACCAACCCATGGTGCTTAGAAGGACCAAAGTGAAGTGAAATGCTCAAAGCCATAACAAGGTGATTTTCAGTTTAGTTATGTGGTTTAGTGGCAAGGTAGGCACTTATACTACCCTAAGCTAAGGAACTGGCTTTTGTGTAAGTAATTTTTAAATTTCAGTAGTTTAGTACACAAAACAGAAACAATCTCCAAATATTATATTAATATTAAAATTTAAGACACAAGACAATGACATACACCATTTAACTGCGATTCCCAAACCCACAAAATAGACAGAAAGCAAACACAGAACAAACATAAAACATAAGGAAACTGCTATAATGACTTCTTCTTCAGTTAATGAGTCTACTAGATTTTCTTCTTTCTGACTCTCCTGACCACATTCAATTCACTTTGAGTCCTTTGTAGTATCTCTTAATTCTATTCTTTATTTTATAATCCATCACCCAACATCAAGGAGGGCCCTTATCACCTCATGGCTACACTACAAGAAAGCTTTACTTACTTTACATCACCCATTATGCTACTGCTAGATTCACTTTCTTAACACTACCTTAAACATACCACTCCCCATTCAAAATGCTCTCGATGGTACCTCCATGTTTAATGGGGGTCACTCAAGGTCCTTCACACTTAAGCTTTCAATCTACCTTTAAAATCCCCGCTAATTCACATTAAGAAATTCTTTCACTTCAGCCCATTATGTTTTTATTCATAGTCCTCCCAGCCCTATTACCTCCCCATCCCCCAACATATTTTACATTCAGGGGTCGCAAACTTGCTAAATTAGGCCATGTGATCAAACCTATACCATTAAAGCTGGCTAAATATGAGTATAAATATCTACCATGAGCTCAGAGGTGACAGTTCCTCAACTATTGTTCATTTTCCATGCAAAATTGTTGGCTCAGGTTTACTAGATCTTTAACATTTTAAACAGTAGCTTAAATTCTGCATTTTTTATTAAAAACTTTGACAGGAGATTACTACTTCCAAATTTTCTAAAACAATGTTCAGGCAAAAGAGAACAATATACAGGCCTTATCCAGCACACAGGCTGTCTGTTTGCGACCTCTGCTTTATTGTTCCCTCCCACCAGCCATGGCTTTTTTTTCATCCTTTGCTGCAAAACCCCCTTCTTCATTTAAAAGTTAATCCTAAAACCAAGACTAATTCCCACCTCCTCCAAAGGCCCTCCTTGCCTGACAAAAAACCCACTTCCATGATCTCTCTCTGAACTCAAACATTTATTAAGCGACTACTCTCTGCCAGGCACGAAAAACCCCAAGAAGAAATAATGAAAGATTTTATCATGAATATTTCTCAAAGTGTAGCAATTTTATTCTATATAATTTATGTGACAGTATGTGATTAACTCAATCACATAGTAATATTTCTGCTCTCTCCAAGTTGTTACCTAAACTAATTGCTATATACTTTTGTACAATTTTATCTTATCATAATGTATAAAGATAAACAATCATGATAAAGTAAATCATAAAGACTTTCAAGTCAAACAGACTTTAGTTTATATAACAGTTCTACCTCTGTATGACTTTGTACAAGTCATGAAAGCTTTTAAAATTAGCATTCAATTCTGTGAAAAAAAGATGGAAGGAACATAGTATTGGCCTCACAGGATTACTGTGAGGATTCAAAGAACTATATACATAAAGTGCCTGGCACATAGTAGGTGCTCAAACTACTTCCTTTTACCCCTTTACTTCCCCCTCCTTGGAAAAGGAATCATATCTTACATGTCTTTGTATTTCCAACAGAGTCTACGAGAGAGTAGGTGCTCAAACTGCTATTAATTTGAAGACTATGTATACGGTCTAGTACTAAAAAAAAATGGAAAGAAGTGCTACTGAGAAAGGGAAAGACAATAACAAAAGAAGTGACAGGATTCAGTGACTTTTTAGATATAGGGCATATGGGATAGAAATCTGGTTTCTACTCCCATATCCCAGAAACAGTTCTCATCAAGCGACCAACGGCCCCATTGTCAAATCCAATGGACTTTTTAGTCCTTGCCTTACTTTCTGCAGCATGACACTGTTGAGTACTCTCTTCTTAAAAAGAATTCTCTTCTCTTGGTCTTTGGCATCACATCTAAAAAATCTGGAAGATCCTCCCTTGTGGGCACATATTCTTCTTTCTGTTCCTTAAATGTTAGGGCTCTTCAGGATCTCCACTGGCCACCTTCTCATCAAAATATTCTTCCCCAAGGCAACTTAACTGTCATAATACTACATTTAGCTTTCAGATACTAACTAGGCAACACTAGTGCAGATTTCTCTACTATTTTTCTGACTCATACACTGTATTCTATACTGTCCAAGCTCAATGAAGCCAATATAACTGATCTCTTCTTTGATCCCAACCAATCTGCGCCTCTTTCAGTTTTCTGCATCTTGATGAATTTAACCAGCTCACTAATCTAAAACCTCTCATACTTTCAGTCTTTTTTCCCCCTCACAATTCTCTCCAGGTTTCCCAGAAATTCCTGTTGACTCTGCCACTTAAGTATAAACCCCAACCCAGCAGCCTCGTGCCATAACACCCACCACCATCCTAGTCCCCTGCCAGCTCTTAAAGTTTTCAAAAACTATAGAGATTTACATCCCACAATTCCAAAATCTTGAAAATTCTGCGGTCTGGCCACCAGCAGAGTGGGAGTCTAGTGAAAACCACTTGTCTGGCTTATAGCTTTGGCTGTTTCTACTCTTGCATCACTCCTATCTGTCATCCACATTACAGGTATAGTGATGTCTCCAAACTGCTGAATTTTATACCATTCTCTAAAATGAACATGTCTGTGCATGTGTAATTGTATGCACTGAGAAGAAGGCCAGAATGGCAACCTTAGAAATAGAAATAGTGGTTGTCTCCAGAAAGTTGGCTTGACAACAAGGAAAAAAATGGATTTTTTATACTTAAATAATGTTTGGAGTTTTCACAAGTGTTATTATGAATTAAAAATGTAATTCTGCCATGCTACTTTGTTGTTTAACATTCTCTCATAAGTTGAATACCTTTCTTAACTTATAGGACACTTTATATATGAACTTCATTTCCTGTTTCCCTGTTAAATTTTAGTTCCCTGTTTGTTGCTCTTGTTCTCCTATAACCTTCCTGCTCTGTTATCATGACAGCAACTAAAAACAATAAAAAACGGAGCTTTGGGGATTCATATACACTTATGGAGCGGAAAGAAAAAAAACATTATAACAAAGATTATATTTTCTTTTTAAAGCAGGGAGGGGTTGTGAAGTCATAGGAAGAAAATTGGTGTAATACAGCATTAAATAAAAAGCCAAGAGAACAGAATTTTGAGAAGATGGAAAATCCTGGAGCTATCAACAGTGTTTAAGACTAAAATATTTCATAATCATTTTAGTGACAAATTTACACTTTAACATTTAATTATAAATTAGTAATGTCATTTCTTTTTTTTTTTACTTCAAATTTCAAAACACAGAATGCTATAAATTTAACAAAATAAACTTGACTTTTTTCAGGAATGACAAACCAGGAAAACAATAACACATTAAAGTCAAACAACATTTTAAAAGTAGTATTCTTTTTACTACCTTTAAAGAAAATCAGTAACTACATCAAAGGGGATAACAAATAAAAAGCAATGTACTACATGTATTCTGAACAAACACAGACCTTTCTTCATTAGTGACAAACTTGTTAATGATAAGACCAGTATTTTTCATTATATCCTTTATTATCTTTAAGGAAATTCAGGAAATACTAACCAGGTATTACCAATCAACTTGATACATGAGATATTCTTAGAGGCAGGAGCCTTATCCTACTGACATTGTCTGGGAAAAGATACTTCCAGATATGTGCTTATTGAATGAATGGCCTATTTTAATGAATATGATTATAAAATTTGCAGCACTATGCTCGTAATAATGCTCAAAACTATTTTCAGCAGTTGCAGTAATTTTGAAAATTCTTGTTCTGGGACTATCCATTGGATTCAAGGTAATTAACCAACTCTGCTGATCAGCTGGAAACAGAGTGAGAAAAGATGTTTCAAACAAGTACACAGAATTTAAAGTATGAATGGAAGAAAGATAGCATCTTCAACATGATGTCTACATGTAGAAAAATGCAAAGAGATCCATATTTATTCACTCTGCACAAAGTTAAAGTCCAAGTGGATCAAAGACTTCAACATAAAACCAGACACACTAAATCTGTTGGAAGGAAAAATGGGGAACAGTCCACTTTGAACTCATTGGCACAGGAGACTACTTCCTGAATAGAACACCAACAGCACAGCCTCTAAGATCAACAATTAATAAATGCGACCTCATGAAACTGAAAAGCTTCTGTAAACCAAAGGACACTGTCATCAGAACAAAACTACAGCCTACAGACTGGGAAAAGATCTTCACCGACCCTACATTTGACAGAGGGTTAATATCCAGTATATATAAGGAACTGAAGAAGTTAAACACCAAGAAATGAAGAAATCCAATTAAAAATCGGGTACAGAGCTAAACAGAATTCTCAACAGAGGAATATCAAATGGAAGAGAAACACTTAAAGAAATGGACCATGCATGGATATAACCTAGAACCCCTTCCTGGATGTAGGCCATGGCAGCTCAGTGTCCAAGTAGGTTCTCTAATTATGGGAACAGGGACTATCTCTGACATGAACTCAGTGGCTGGCTCTTCGACCTCCCACTCCCATCCCCCGAGGGAGGAGCAGCCTTGCTAGGTCAGAGAGGAGGACATTTCAACCAGTCCTGACGAGACCTGATAAGCTAGGATCAGATGGAAGGGAAAGAAGACCTGTTCCATCAGTGGACTTGGAAAGGGGCAGGGAGGAGATGAGAGAGGGAAGGTGGGATTGTGAGGGAATGAAGGAGGGACTACAGCTGGGATACAAAGTAAATAAACTGTAACTAATATAAAAAATAAAAAAGTTAATTAAAAAATAAATGTTCAACATCTGTAGTCTTTTGGAAAAGTCATTTGGGAAACGCAAATCAAAATGACCCTGAGATTTCACCTTACACTCATCAAAATGGCTGAGACCAAAAACTCAAGGGATAATGCATACTGGAGAGGATTTGAAGCTTTCCTTTCCTTTCCCCTTCCCTTTCCTTTCCTTTCCAACTTTGTACAAACACTTTGGAAATCAATCTGAAGCTTTCTCAGAAAATTAGGAATAGCTCTACCTCAGGATCCAGCTATACCACTCCTAGACATATATCCAAAATATGCTCAAGTATACAACAAGGACATTTGCTCAGCCATGCTCATAACCACTCTATTCGTAATAGCCAGAATCTAGAAACAACCTAGATGTTCCTCAGTGGAGGAATGAATACAGAAATTGTGGTACGTTTATACACTGGAATACTACTCAGCAAAATCATGAAATTTGCAGGCAAATGGTGGGAACTATAAAAGATCATCCTGAGTGAAATAACCCAGCAAAAAGACATATGTGATATATATTCACATATAAGTGGATATTAACCATATAATATAGAATAAACATACTAAAATCTATAGTCCTAAAGAAGCTAAACAACAAGGAGGACCCTAGGGAAGATGCTTAAACCTCATTCAGTAGGGCAAACAGGATAGACAGTAGAAGTAGGAGAAGACAAGGAACAGGACAGGAGCCTTCCACAGGGGACCTCTGAAAGATTCTACCCACCAGGGTATCGAAGGAGATACTGGGACTCATAGCTAAGTCTTGGGCAGAGTGCCAGAACCATTATGGAAGAAGATGGAGATGGAAAGACCTGAAGGGGACAGGAACTCCACAAGGAGAATAACATAGCCCAAATAACTGGGCCCAGGGGGGTCTTCAGAGACTCATACTCCAACCAAGGACCATGCGTGGAGAGAGCCTAGACACTCTGTTCAAAGGAAGCCCACTGGCTGTTCAGTTTTCAAGTGGGTTCCTTAGTAAAGGGTACTGGGGCTGTCTTTGACTTGAACTAGTGGCTGGCTCTTTCATTACTTCCCCCTGAGGGGTGCAACCTTGCCAGGCCACAGAGGAAGATGATGCAGCCAGCCTTGATGAAACCTGATAAGCTAGGGTCAGATAGAAGGTGAGGAGGTCCACCCCTCTCAGGGGACTAGGGGAAGGGCATAAGGGGAGAAGAGAAAAGGGGCTGCAGCCAGGATAGAAAGTGAATAAATTAAAATAAATAAATATTTAAATAAAATTAAATAAAAAGAGTAAATACTTAGGATGTAAAAACAAAGAATTGAAAGTATGAAGAAAAGGTCTTCCAGGAATTGATGTGTAGTATAATATATAATAATATAGACAGTGTAATATAGACAATATAGTATAGTATAGACAAATTATTATTTGTCATAATAAACGGAAGAGGGCAAATTGGTATTCTAACTCTGACACTTACTAGCTGAATGTGATTAAGTTTTAAGTTAAACTTTCATCATTATTAGAATAAAGGTAATATGAAAACTAGAGTAAATACAGAGTGCATAAAAGTTACAGTCCTTCAATAAGCATCTCTACTGAAAACATATAGATACTATGCCTACATATTTAATCTGGAAAACAAAAATATTAAATATATCAAATTAAGACACAAAACAAAAATATTTGGACAAATACAATTTCTAGAGGCTAGATGTCAACTCTACAAGTGTGACAAGCCATAGGAAACTACGTTGACCAACATTTTTTACAATAACTTAGATACTTATCAAATATAAAACTGCATACAACTGTGAAGGATACCTAACACATAAAGTGAGAGAATAATTAGCAAAAATGAAAACGGGAGTTTCTGCCAAGTACAATGACACACACTTGTAATCCCAGCACTCAGGGATGCAGAGGCAGACAGATATCTGTAAGCTTGAGGCTAGCCTGGTCTACAAAGCAAGTCTAGGCCAGCCAAGGTTACACAGAGAAATCCTGTCTCAGAAAAAAAAAGAACAGAAAATAGGAACTCCTTTGTATTATGCATAATAAAACTGCAATCCAGCCGCTTAGACTTCAAAATTAAGAAACATGAGCCATTTAATGTAAGTATTCATTATGAAGCTCAAAATATGAGCTGTACAAAACCCAGATGTCTATGCTTTAATATATGTAAAGATGAACTGAGACTTTTATTATGATTCAGTAAAATAAAGGTTGCTCCAAAACAAGAAGGTAGGGTTTCATTATGCTAATAGCAAAGTAATGACCAGACTAAGAGAGGTAGTAGGCCCACCTGGCCTTGATTAGACCACATCTGCATTCAAGTCTTATAGGAAAAATAGACAAATTTGAAGAAGTCCTTAAAAATATTTCAAAATTATGTCAAATAAAGATCCAGGGATGTCTAAAAGGTAAGGATAACAAAATTTTGGAGGTAGAGAACAAGTAAGATAAATTGAGATATTGAGTACTCTCAAATATTTGTAGAGAAGAGAACCATAATTGAAAGAAAGAAAAAAAAAGAAGAAAGAAAGATAGATAAACAGATAGACAGACAGGCTTGGTACTTTATCTAGGAAATAGTTTTCTAATCATCCAGTCATCAAAGTCTACATAATACTTCAAGCCCCTAACAGAAATAAAGTTCCTTCTCCTTTGTATCCCAGAGCCTGGAACATAATGTGCTTTGAAACCAGATTGGGGCACCTTACAGAATAGTGCTAACTTGTTGCTAAAAGTACTGAAGATGCTAGAAACCCAGATTGGAATCTCAAGGCCAGGCAGAGCAGTGCCTTCCTCCTCCGGAAGCCAAGAACAAAGGCAGAGTTCAGAAATGCTTAGATGCTTCAAAATGAAATGGCAATCTGTATCAGAGCAGGGCACTCCCAGGATCTTTGACTCATTGTTCTGGTAGCCATGATAGCCAAGAAAGTCTATACTAACAGTCTAGCCATGAAGGTCAATTAGATATTTCCCAAGTCAGAGTAGATGCTCCAAGGAGAAGGTCTAGGTACATAAAGAGAGACAGCAAAGTGCAGAGCATTTATATCTTTTCCAAGTTTACCTTTTAATAAAGACAAGGACTAACTCCTGCATTGAAAACATCTTAGAATTTATTGTACACTAGTTAATATCTCTGATTTTCTCCTTTGCATAAAAAGTTATAAACAAGCATTCTCCCCACAAAATAAGCAAGTGAAGGGTCCCTATGCTTGCCTAAGAAACAGCAGGATAAACCAGAAGTTAGCTAGGAACATCCCACTTTGCAAGCAACCTAGAAAGGAAAGCAGCTCCCCAGGATAGTGAGCAATAACAACCAGAATTAGGCCACGCATTCTGAGAAATGCAAAAAGGGAAAGCATGCTCCAAAGCAAATTCATCAACCTGTGCATTCTCAAGCTGCTGCAATCAAGTGTGTTATGCAGATTAATAGCCAAGATCACCTCACTTTACAATAAGATGAAGCATCTTACTTGTTGCACCAAGGCGACGTGTGTCTCTGGCAATATAATTTGCAAAGATAATAGACCTCATGCTTGTCTTACCAGATCCACTTTTACCCATCAGCAGCACCTAAAGACAAAGTACAGAGAAAAGTTAGCAAATCTAGTGTAAAGAGAGCCATTTTCCCTCTGTAGTTGACATTTTACAGAAGTGCAAGTACCAATGACCAGTATGGACACCTGTAATTTAACTATCCCCTAGCCAATGGGTGATAACATTCCATGAACCAACTTACCTGCTATCAGTTACACATCATTCTTAGCAATACAACTGTGGTGAGTTTGTTATTATATGTAATATTTATTTAGAACTACGTTAATAAAATACCACCAGACTAGAAAACTAACTCTATTCTCTTTTTCAGTATAACTGAAAAGCTCTTCCCACTTCTCTGTTCAAGGTCAGATTTTATCACTTTAGCCCATGATTTTACCCCTTCCACGTACTTCTACAATTTTCCTTCATCAGTTTCTGTCTCTTCTTTTTAATTTTCTTATGCCCTAACAAAACTGGGCAAGTAACCTACACACAAGACCATTCTTGATTTAGCTTATCTACTTCTGTCCTTACCTCTTTACTTTCCCAGTCTACAGCTTTTAGCATCCAGACAATTTAATAGAATGGATTGTAGTTTCTTTGCTTTCAACCATCTAGGGAGTCCAGACTCTTTGTCTGTATTCACAGTGTACTCTCTACCATCATTTATTCTTCTTTACTAAGTCCCACTTATCCTTCAAGGCTTGATGCAACAATCATCTCAAGAATTTTCTCTGGAGCTTGGGATGGAGCTCAGTACTAGGGTACTTACCTAACACAAGTGAAACCCTGTGTTCAATCCCTGGTATCCTCCCCATAAAGTTTCTCTGACCCAAATACCTTAGGCCAGCAATTCTTAACCTGTGGGTAGAAACCCCTTTGGGGTGGGTATGGGGTCAAGCAACCCTTTCACAAGGGTCACATAAGACCATTGGAAAACACAGAGATGTACATTACAGTTTGTAACCGCAGCAAAATTCCAGTTATGAAATAACAACTAAATAAATTTATGCTGTTTTTTTTTTTTTGTGGGGCGGGGGTGTCACCACAACATGAGGAACCTTGTTAAAGGGCTGAAGAATTGGTAATGTCTAGAACCACTGCCTTAGGCTGACAGTTAGCTTGCCTATCTGCTGGTGGTACTACTATGTTATCTTAGGCCACAAAGCTCTGCAGTCCCTCCTTTTGGGAATTTTCTTCTGGGACTCTAAACCCTTGAAGGACAGAGGGAGCATCTTTGTATCCTTTGTATCTCCGGGGCCTGAGAGATAGCAAAAGCTTGGAAAACACTCCTTAAATGAATGAACAAGCTATTAAAACAAAGATACAAGACCTTAGGGGCATCTTTCTTGTGTTATTATGTAACACAAGAAAAACACCTGTGAAATAATGCCACATGTTCTTGCACTAGAAGGAAACAGTAAAATGACTTTAAAAGAGTCCTTTTAAACATTCAGTTTATGTAATACAGTTATGTTGTTAACTTTCCTTTTCAAATGAAAGGGATGCTTATTCTACTTTCAATACTAATATATATTATTGAACTGTCTGATTACAAATATAAGGAACATTAAATTATAAGGAACAATTAAATTAACTGGAAATTAATTAAACAATAACTATATATATTTCTGGGGTAAAAACCGATTCTTTAATGCATGTACATTGTAGAATGATTAAACCAAATGATTTTTCCCTTTTTCTCTTTTTACAGCTCTTTAAGCTTTACTGTATCTAATTTTTGCTCCTAAATATGTAGATATTTCTGGCATTTTTAGGCATCTTTGTTGATAGCAACTTCAGGAAATCATCAAAAACATCCTCCCAGAAAACCTGAGGCCCATAATTAAATTTTAGATGGAGTCAAGCTAAAAATATTAGACATTCCCATGAAAGGGCAAAGATAATTATGTTTGTGCTCTACAGGGAGTTTACTCATATAAACTTCCTAATAGCCCTGTGAGGGTTATTACAGTACTTTCCCAATGACATCAAATCCAAAAAGATCAAGAAATTTGCTTCAGAGCTACATTCTTTGGGATACTGTCTAAGTCCCAATAAAAGTGCAAAGCAAAGAACATCCAATTCCAGCTAGGAAAAAAATGCATGAAACATCTGATTTGGGTTAAAAAATAAACATGCAGAAAGGTGGCTGTGTAATATTTCTATATGGCTTGACTCTGTGAGATTAATTTTAGAGAAAGTAAATCTACAGTAAATAATGGGACGAGAGTCTGAAAGATCACATAGGTTATTGCCGTAGTCAAAAAAAAAAAAAAGACAAATTTCTTGAGCTGCAGCTTACCTTCTTCTTCATGTTATTGATGTACCTAACACATCTTACCTTTTTCTTCATGGCTGCATTTGGCATTGCCCACCTGTAGATATAATCAAAAGATAGTGTTTCTATGATCTAATTGCCTTAGAAATAATAATTTAAAAAACTACACGGAGAGATTCAGAAGAATACTCTTTAAAACAGCTAAATATGTATGAAACCTCGGTTCAGATGTCTTCATTTTCCTAAATTATAAAACTGTGTTTATTATGGCTTATATCCCCTGTTTCCTTCCTAAGGCCGGGAGATGCTTCCTAGGAAGACATATTTAAGAATACAAACCATTTAAATTCAAGATTTTATATTTTGTTATAAAACTAAAGCAATACTTTGGGTACTTTCATAAACCAAACAATATTTTCAAATACCATTTTGAATCCTATTTTTTTAAAAATCCAGCTTCTTATTTTTCAAATCCGGAAGCATCTTTGGATCTTCAATCGTCCTTCTAAGCTGTGTTTCATTCATTAAAGGCACAAAGTACATATAACGCAGTTCTCAAACAGGCATATTGCACTATACGTCACTGGTCAGCAAATGTCTGTCCTCTCCGTCTTTTTATCACCAACAAGGTGATATCATCAATTCACCTTTAAGAAAACGCAAAACTCAGAACTGTCTCCATTAGAACACTACACATAAGGCAGGAATCTCAGCTCCAGGCAAAAGGCTGTTTCTGTTCTGTTTTCCATCATCAAGGGCATGATACCAATCAACCATACTGGTACATTAAAGCAATTTATCACTGGAGGTTAGAGGCTGTTGCATTTCTCAATACTCTTTACAATTAACACACCCTCCCTCCCAGGTACAACATAATACCCTTCACCCACCCAAGCGATCCTTCCGGTTCCCCAAGTGGAGGTTCCACTTCTGGGCCCAGATTCTCATTCTCCGTCTTTTTCTCAGAGTCAGATTCTTCCATCGCGCAACAAGTTCTTCACAGTTCCTTCTAGATCCGCAGTACTCTTTTCTTCTTGCTCACCTCCCTTACTGCTTATCTTTGCCCAGTGCCTGCGGCCTCCTCTATCCCTGCCTCCTCCTTTGTCCACTGGGGGGCCGCTTTTCCCACAGTTACCTTTAAGGACCCAACTTAGTCTCAAGGCACAGCCAAGCAGGCCAGCCAAAAGGAGCCAGCGATTCGGTGCATGCAAAGGAAGAGATGGAGAAGGGAGAGCAAGGTGGATAAGGAATTGGTCCTCACTCCCCAAGGTCTCAAGACCGGGAGGTAACTTGGTCCCCTTCAGTGCAGACTGCAAAGGCTGAGGTAATGGAATGAGCTGGACCTAAGCTGCAAGAAGCAAAGCGGTCACCGCCTGGTAGCTCCTCCCGACCTCGCTGCCAGTAAGAATCCGCCTGAGGACGCCTTTACTTCCGTGCCCGCCCTTCAGGAGAGCCAGAGCCTCACCGCAACCACGCTACTGCAGCCCGGGATCACGTGGGAACCTGCCGTAGTCCCAGGCCTGTCACGTGCCGCACCCCTTTGGGGGTGGCAAGGGAGGGGAGCTTGGAAGAATACCATAGAGATGGCTCTAGAAAAACCAGAGTGCCACCCGCTGTCACGTGGCCTGGGCTCTCAGTTCCCCGCCATGGGCCCTTAGGGTGACCCGCAGGCGCTGTGAAAGTGATGGACGTGGCCACGCCCACCCGCTGCTCAGAATTAAAGGAGAAGGTTGCGATTTCAGCACCTGCCACCTGTTTCTACTGCACCTTATACTTAAGGCTTCCATTAGTCCTTATGACAGTTCTACTAATTAAAAACGTAATACATCTAAAGTGCTTATACTGTCTTTCATGTAGAAAACTCAATAAGTTGTTATTGCCAGGACCAGAAATACACACAGGGTTTTTAACACATTCACCATTTAACTTTAAACATTTACAAATGTATTTTTAAATTTTCTGATTAACGTGTAATACTTGCTCATACAGAATTTAGTGTGGAAAATAAGTTCTCATAAAATTCATAAGAGGTTAGGAAAGTATAAAACTGATAACAGACCATGCTTACTATGTTCGGGTATAGAGACTGCCAGAATCAGACATCAACTACGAATTCAAAATAATTGCTTCTGGAGAGCAGGACAGAGAGTAAGATGTGACATAAAGGAATTGCTAATTTTCATTTTAAACCTTTATGTATTATATACAAATTATATGGATACAGATTGTGTATATGCACACATTATTATGATAAGAAATGGTAGCAAAAAAAAAAAAGCTGGCTATTAATGTACTCCTTTAATCCCAGCATTCAGGAAGCAGAAGCAGGTGGATCTCTGAGTCTGAGGACAGCCTTGTCTATAGCATGACTTCCAGGACAGCCAGAGCTATGCAAAAACTCTTTGCTTAAGAAAAAAAGAGGGTAAATACAGTGGAAGTTATGACACGGAAGAGAGACAAAGAGAGGCCTGAGACATCAGGGCAGGTCCACCACCTGGACAGAGTTATTCCAAAGTAGACGTTCAAATTGGAATCCCAAACCAATGGAGCCCCAAGAAATATTTTCCTCAGGAGTCTCCTGCTGGGGGAGAGAGGCTGTAAATAAAACTCAGGCTAAACAGGACAAACTCACCTGTTTTGTCCAGCTGATCGCTTGATCCTCTGGAATGGAGTTCACTATTTCCTGTTTTTAGAACCTGGCTTAGCCTTTTACTTCACAAGTGGTATCTGCACCAATTCCATTTACTCTCTCTGTTTCATGCGTGTGGCGAAAGATGTGAGCTCTCAGCATCCTGATCCAGCTGCAATACCTGTTGCTTGCTGCCATACTTCCCTGTCATGATGGAGTCTTATCCCTCTGGAACCATAAGCCAAATAATAGAAGGTGTTCTGGATATGAAAATCTTGGCAAAACAGCAGGACTTGAACAAATTGTTTGAATTCTATGAACTTCAGTTTCCTCTACTATATATTTTTTAATTATGTCAATTTCATTGTGTAAGAATACATATTTTAAGGACTGGACTTGACCATGAAAGAAAATTGCCATGTATAGTGGTTTATCTATAACTGTTACTCAATGAGTGGTATTTTAAAATTTTATAATCCTCTACTCATATTTTGTATATTTTTAATAAAAGTGAACTCATAAGTGAAGGAATAGAAATGGAAGTTCTATGAAAACAGAATAATGGCTATACTAGTATCTGATAAACTAGACTTGAAGTCTGAGACAAAAGGGTCATTATGTCATAATAGAGGCATCAACTCCTCAAGCATACACGGTGGTTGTGAGTTCATATATATCCAACATAATATTATGAGATATAGGAAACAAATATGGCTTTAAAATGAGAGTGTGTAGTACATCAGCATGGAATTTTAACGTCATACTTTACAAAACACACGTATCATCCAGACAAAACAATTAAGACTTGAAATACACTTTCTACCCAATGGTCTTGATAGACTTATTTAGACTGGTCCACAAAATAGCACAATAGACAAGTTTCTCAGTTCCACCTGGCAAATGCTCCAGGATAGTTATATCACAAAGACATCTAAAGAAGATTGTAATCCTATTAAATTTCATTTATGACCACCAAGATATGACACTAGAAATAAGTAACAAAAGGAAACTGGTAAAAATCCATAAATATGTGAAAATTAAACAAGGTACTCATGTATATTCTGTGAACAAAGAGAAAATTACAGTAGAAAACCAAAATGATGCTTATAGCAAAAATGCCTGCATTAAAAAGAAAGTGTTCAAATTAACAGAACAACCCAATGTGCCTTCTCAAGTAACTACAAAATAAATAAATAAATGAAGTCCAAAGTTAGAGGCATATTCTTATGTAGTAGAGATCAGAGCAAAATACTGAAATAGAAATAAGCAAAAACAATACAAAAGTTCAACAAACCTGAATTGTTTTAAAAGATAAAGAGAAGGAACAATCCTAGGGTCAGATGGAAGGGAAGGAGGACCTCCCTTACCAGTGGACTGGAGGAGGAGCATAGGAGAAGAAGAGGGAAGGAGGATGGGATTGGGAGGGGACAAGGGACGGGGCTAGAGCTGCGATACAAAATGAATAAACTGTAATTAATAAAAATAAATAAATTTTACAAATGGCCCCTTTCCCCAAAACCCTCAAATTGTGAAGGAAACAGGAGCGATTACCTGACATTGCAGAAATTCAAAGGATTATAAGAACTTACTATGAACAATTTTAGGACCATAAACTGAATAACCTGGACAAAATGGGTAGATTCTTTTAATTTTTTAATTTTTTCTTTTTCCTTTTACTTTATTCTTCTTTCATAGAACACAACCCCTACCACAGCTTCCCCTCCCTCCACTCATCCCAATTTCCCCTACCACAATCTCCCCTTTCCCTGCTCCTGTTTCCCAACAGAAAAGAACCAAATGCAACTGCCAAAAAAAAAAGAAAAAGAAAAAGTAAATTCTTAGAAATACACAACCTACCAAAGCCGAAGCATGAGGAAAAAGATCAGATGAGCTGCTCTCAGAAAGTAAGGAGAATGAAGATTCAAGTATGTCCTACAATGGAGAACTACCAGGAACTGATAGCTTCAGGGTTACATTCTATGAAGCACTTAAAGAAACAAATATTACTCTTCTTTCCCAAACTATTCTTGAAAATTAAAAAGAGAGGACTACTTCTAAACTGCCTTTGGGAAGAACAGAAAAACTTCATAAATTTTCTATTTATTGAAATATATGTGTAAGTTTCTGTGTTTGTGTATGTGTGAAATTTAGAGAACAAAAATACCCATTCACCCCATAGGGCCCTTGAATATAAGAAGTTTCTAATATATTTGGAGCGTTTACATCTTCTTCTCCAGATGGATTTTGGTAAATGTCAATTCACTTTTGTTTTTATCATATATAAATCTAATCCTAAGTGATGTGGATTTGGTTTTTTCTAATGGTTTTACTATGTATAGTCTGTCTTGATTTGATTGAACCTAATCTGAAGATATATATTCTTCAAAAAACCATCATCACTCTATCACATTGTAAACATTCTAAATATACAGAATATCATGATGGTTAGTTTTAATTGTTAACTTAAAAAATGTAGAATCAGCTAGGAGAGGGACCTCTGAGTATATCTGTGAGATTATGTTAATTACCTTAATCAAGATGATTACTTGAACGGCACCACTCCTTAGGTGGCATATCCTGGATTATAAGAGTGGAGAATGAGCCAAGTTCTAGCATGTATGCATTCATAATTCTTTGTTGAAAATCATCAAACTATTGCCACTGTGACTTCCCTGCCATGACAGACTGTAGGATAGAACTATGAGCCAAAAAAACAGAACAAATCTTTTTTCCCTTAAGTTGCTTTTGTCAGAGTATTTTATCACAGGTACAGAAAACAAACCAAGGCAAACATGTTTCAAAAAAAAACAGGTTAGTTAACTGTAAATAAGACAACTTTAGAGTACATATATTAAAACTTTGGGGTCTCTTTCTCTTACTATGACACCACCTTGTTGTTACAAAGGAAAAAAAAATGACATAAGGCCCAAAAGACACAATGTACTCTTACTTTTGAATGTCTGAGAACCCTGAAACATAAAATTATAAGGACCTGAAAGAATTCATAAGAAGAAACCTTCTACTGATGCATAGTATGAAACCTCACCTATGTAAAAGTATTCTGAGGATGTGAGGAAAAGATACTGTACTGAGAAAAACATAGATGTTGCTGATACCCCATACTAATGGAAAAGAAGCCAACCCATGTTTATGCTTTTCATGTGAGAAAACACCTCATAAAAATTGGTACTCCGACAAAGGTTTCAGAACTTCATTTTCCTTACAATTTCTGACATTGACAATGTACTCACCTAAAAAAGAGTTATTCTAGCTGATAAGATAAGGCTGTCATACCGACTGCTCTGAAGGCTGATGCAGAAGGATCCTACCTTGAATATGATAGTATGATATTTTCCTCTGGCAAGGTGCTGAAGTCCCTTGTCTCAGTGTATACCCAAGAGCGGGGAGAGATCTGAAATCTGGCACAGCTTCTTTGGCCTTGTGCTGGCTGTTACTGTGATGGCTAGAACCACGATGTTGCTCAAGGCCTCCCGTAGCATGCTTCTCTGGGCAAGGCAGCAGTGAGAACCATGGTATCCAATAACACCTAAGCATAGTACAGTGGAGAGGGTATAGTAGAGGAAATCTCTTGTCAATTGCATGGGTCTGTAATGAAGCTGGCCATGCCCCTGGTGTTACAGGGAAAACCTGATCTCCTGGTTTAGGAAGGTGGTATTTGCCATCCCTGCTATGTTACATCAGCTATACCCTACAGTGCACGACACTAAGTGGGCTTGGTTCACAGTCACTCTTACTGATCCAGTTTGGGTTTAGGCAACTAATCCCTTAGCTAGTGCAATAGGGTCTATGGGTTCCCACAGAGGGGTAGAATGTAAGAGTTTCTAACCCATAAAAACCCCAAGTCATACAGTAGCTCCTTGTTGAGATAATTTCTGGTTTCAGCACCCTGGTGGCTCACTGGGAGCTGATATACGGTCCTTTCCTAAAGCAAGGTTACTCTATCTATTTCACATTATCTATAGAGGTGGCCTACATTATGTGGGGAATGTGGCACTTTCTAGTAGCTTGGTTTACCAGCATCCACACTGGGAGAGCTTACTGGCCTCCTGACTTTCCCCTGCGAAGGGAAGACTCCTCCCTCTTGCAGCTATGAAGCTCGAGTAGGATATATTGGGTGTTTCATTTCTCTCTCTAAGATATCCTAGGTCTATGTATATTACAAAGTTATACCGCCCTCTTGTTGGCTTTCTCCACAGTCATTCATCTTGAAACGCAGCCATAGAAATTTGCTCTCTTTGTGGAAGAAAAAGTCAGTGTTGCCTACTTTCATTCATCCATCTTGATCTACAAAATTAAAACAGTTAAATTTGTTGTCTTGTAAGGATGGAAAATTTTAACTTGGCCCTCACCATGGGAACTAACCATGGGAACTGAGACTTATGAGCTTTATTCATTACCAAACCCGGATCTGATACAATACCAAAGCCGGATCTGATACAAAATATTTCTAAGAGACACCCTTCTGTAGTTATGGATACATTCTCTAACTGTCTCCTAGTCTCCACACCTGGGCACAGCCAATCACAGACTGCCCCGTTAGGAAAGTCCCTTACCCCTAGACCCCCTCCTGTTTTGTAGTTTTTGCCTTTATAAACTCTGTGATTCCGTTGCTGGGGGCTCTGCATCACCCCCTTGTGTGGGAGCTATGTGCAGAGGCCCAGCATGCCGGCTACTAATTAAACCTCTTGCTGTTTGCATCAAGAGTTCTGTTTTTGTGGGTTATTGAGGTCTGGCGTCTATCCCGAGGAACGGAGGGTCTCCCCACCTCAGGAGTCCAATAGTCTCTTTGTTGGACTCCTCCAGAATTTGGAAACTCCTACTGAATATGATTATGTAATGGCACGAGTCTTGTGAGACTCTCTCTACATTGTTACTTTGATATAATTGAACACTTTTTATGTTGCCAAGGTTTCAACTACTATGTTATATTTGAGAACTAAACTCATTTAATTTGATAAGACCAGACAGTTTTAAAGACTCAAGGTTGCCCTGCTGGGATCAATGTTTCTAAAGCTCTTCTGAGAAAGCCAGAAATGGCACCACTCTTACAGGGTCCCCCAAATTTCAAGTATGTAAATGAAGTCATTCCAGGTGTGCACAGACAACTGAAAGTATTTGGTGACTTTGAAAAGAGAATTTTCTCAAATTTGCAGGTATTACAAGTGAAATATGAAATCTGACAGTGAGTCATTGACAGTTATCTTGCATCTAGAAACGTTCAAAGTTCCACCTAAGAGTACTCATAAAAAAACTTCTGGAAAAACAATAATTATTAGGCTGAATCTAATGAGATCACTGTTGTGATTTTGTGAGGAAGAATAATATTTCTTTGAAAGTATTTTTGCAGCCCAGCACGGTGTTGCAGGCCTATAATTCCAGCATTTAGGGAGTCAGAGGCGGAGGGGGAGGCAGAGGCGGAAGCAGGAGGAAGTAGGAGGAGGCAGGAGGCATATATCTGTGAGTTCAAGGTCAGCCTGATATACAAAGTCAGTCCAGAACAGCCAAGGCTACACAGGGAAACCCTGTTGTGAAAAAACAAAGTATTTTTGTATTTTTGCTTTAAAGTGGAAGGAAGAATAAGGAGATATTTTGTATTTCAATGGGAAATTTTCATTGATTATGTCATTTGAATTGTCAAAAATGGAGTATTGTATTATTGTCTTTGAATTACCTTGAAACTCTTGGACACACACACACACACACACACACACACACACACACACACACACCCTTCAGGTTCGAGTATATTGAGATCTCATCCCTAGTTGAAAAATCACTTTTTGCAATTAACCTTCACGTTTTTTTAAAATACATATAAAACTGAGGTTTGACTTTGAAATGGTTGTTAACATGTGAAGTTATCTTAATGAAAGAGGAAAAAAATGTGTGTGCATGAGTGTGGCCAGAAGCCAACCTCAGATGTTGTTCCTCAGAAGACTCCCACCTTGCTTTATGAAATTTGGTCTCTCCCTGGGAACTGATGCTCAGTGGCTAGCCCCCCAGGAATCTACTTGTTACTACCCCCTCAGTGCTGGGAGAATAAGGAAGCATGACTGTTTTTTAAAGATGGGTATTGGAATTGAACTCATGTTGTCATGCTTGCATGATAAATACTTGATTGAATGAGCTCTCTCCCTAGCCCCAGTTGTATAATTTTTAAAACTTTTCTTTTCAGCTAAAATGCTGTGTGTTCCAGGCTGACCCTGAACTCACCATATAGCCAAAGATGAGATTGAACTTCTAATCTTTCTGCCTCCAACTCCTAGGTGGCACCAATATAGGCATGTGCCACCATACCAGTTTTATGATGGCTGAGGATTGAATCCAGTGTATACTAGGATGCACTGGAATTTCCTAACTGAAGGATAGCCTTATCCACACTTGTTCATTTTGTGTGTGTATTATTTGTTTTACCTATTCTGAAGCTCACATTTCAATAGATTGAATATTTTAGAATTATTATGAAATTGTTCGGAATTTACTTTCTACTATCATACTTTTTCAGGCCATTTGCATTTTGCCTGCTGATATTGAGATCTAGAGAAATTAAAGGTGGAGATTTAGGAAATTTAACAGAAATCCTTATACTGTTTTTATAGATGATAAAGACAAAAGCTCTTCTTTTGTTCTTTTGCGTGGTAAACATGGGTTGGGAGAGGGTGGTTCAGTGATTAAGAACACATGCTGCACTTTCAGAGGACCTAAATTCGATTCCCAATAACCACATGGCAGCTTACAACTGCCTGTAATTCCAGTTCCAGGGATCCTAGCCTCTGCTCTCCCAGGGTACTGCACTCATGCACACATCCCCTTCCTCTGTCTTCCCCCCATGTATATAATTAAAAATAATAAAAGTAAATAAATCTTTTATGCATAAAATGACTAGTATAAATGTACTACTTAATTGATTCTTAGGAAAGGCAGTTTTGAGAAATGGAGAGATTGCTAAGTGGTTCAAGCACTTGTTGATACAGTACAAGGCCCAGAGTAAGAATCCCCAGAAACGTTCAAAAATGCCAGATGGGTGTAGCAGCCTGCCTGTAATTGTAATCTGTCAGGCAAGGCTGGCTAAGTTTGTGATCTCTGGATTTGACTAAGAAACAATATCTCAATGTATACAGTGAATGAGTGACTAACGATGATTTCTAATATCAACCTTGGCCATCCATAAGCATGGGCATATGTGCACATGGACACATGTGTGCTTGACCTCCTGTGCACACACACGCACATGCACACACACAAGTAGTTCTTAAATTGAGACAAAGGAAAGCACAGATAACACTTGTTTAGAAGAATATAATCCTATGAGGCATGTGAATCTTTTTTTTTCCATTGCTTAACTTCAAAGAGCTTGAATAAATAACACAAACTCAGTGATACCTGAATCACCAGAGATGAGTGAAGAAGTGCTATGACTAGTTACTGCCTCATTCCTGGAGTCAGAGCAGGAAGAAGAACTCCAGAAATGAAAAACCAAAAAAAAGTAAGGTTGCACACACACAATATGGTTAAGTTCTGAAAACAAGAGTTTCCCTTGTTAAGAAATGTGTAGAGTGTGTATGAAGAATGCCATTTTTGAAAACTACAAAATGGATACGTTAGTAATCAAGTTTAGCTGAAAAAAAGAACAGTCTTCTGAGTTTCACAGAAGTATATTTCACTTGGTGTCAATTTTGAGAAAACCAAGAAATCAACATCAACTCCATTAGGTAGAAAATTTTATTAATTTCAGAGTGTTCTGTCAGCATTTTCAAAGTAACAGTAATACACAAGTAAGGTTTACAATTACTTTTGGAAATCATTTTGTTTGATTATGCAGCCTTTGTAATTAAACCTAAAGAATTTTGCATCTGCTGTAGTAAGCCATCAAAAGAAAAAGTCTCCTTTATTTTAATCATACTAAATTAGCTGCTTTTGTACGGTACAAACATTTTTAAACTCTTGTTGAATGCTTGGCAACTACATTTTCTAGATATTGGTATACATTTAAAAATGTATTAACACAAAAGGCAAAAACTGTGTTTAAATTTCATGAACTTAGTGCCTACAAAAAATACATTTTGAAATTAGAAAGCCAAAGACTGAAACATTTGTTATGTTGGTATCTTGTTTATGCTTTCTAGCACTGCACAAATTATAACTCATAGTTCTGTTTACAGAACTTAAACATGTAAGTACAATGTAAAAGCTGTTTGGTTACCTTTCTTATAGTGGCTCATGACCCTAGTGGAACTGTCCTCCTAGAAGTCACCAAACACCTGGTTAATGCTGTTCACACTGTTGGCCCTATAATATTTCTTCTCCAGTTTGTGTGCTCAGCATATTTCCATTTATCCTGCAAAACTAGCTCAAAAGGCACTTCATTTTTAATGCTTTTCTGTTTCCAGGAAGGATATCTTCCCATTTCTATGGCAACTTCGTACCTCAGTTTTATCACATGTAAATTATCTATGTCTCACAAATATGTGTTTGCTTTCTATCTTTAACACCTAAGATGGACCTTACATTTTCTCAAACAAAGTTTGTTGAAAAAACACAAATGAGCACAAATGCATTGTCATAAAAAACCTTAAGGTTAATACAGAATTGATTTGAGGACTTTCAATACTGAAACAATTAACAGCTGCTTGCATTTGTTACTACTGGAACTGGATAGCAAGAGAACAAAGCTCATAAGTCTAGGACAAGAGAGAAAAGTGAGGCTCTGAAGGACAAAATAGGTCATTCCGAAAGAAGTTGAAATCGATGAATGGTAATGGGGTATTTGAGTCTCCATACTTTAAGCACGAAGCTTAGTTCTCTTTATACACATCTACCTTCACATGGCACTGGAGGTTGCCGAGAGCCTGGGTTTATTTTGTATTTGTCCTTTATATATTTTTCACAGTTTGCTCCAATAAACACAACATACTCTTCTATCCTTAGATTGCTTGTTCCAAAGACTTTTTGCTTATGCTCAAAGTGTAGACCGATAGCAGCTGTTGTATAACTTTCCTTCATTATACATCTGTGTTTAATCCCTGCTTCCTCTGTAGTCACCTCTGACTACTTAACAGTGGGTAAAAATGGGCTTGGCACCAATCAAACACAGTAGGATTGCAGATGAGTACAGTTTAGTTCGGCACAGTAAGCAGGTCAATGTTCCAGAAAGAGAGCAATTGTACTTCAAAGCATAAGAGGAGGCTGGAGAGATGGCTCTGAAGTTAAAATGTTTGCCATGCAAGCAAGAGATCTGTGTTCAGATCCCCAGAACCAAATTGGTTGGGTATGAGGACCTGCCTACTATCTCAGCCTTGGAATGCAGAGACAGGTGATCCTTAGAGCAACGTAGCTAGTGAGACTAACAGTATCTATGAGCTCTGGGGTTTGACTGAAAGAGCTTACCTCAAAGAATAAGGTGAAAGAGCAATGGAAGGGAATTCTTGATGTCAACTTTAGCCTCCACACACATGTACACATGTATACCCACACACATTCAAGCATGCATATACACACTTACATATAACACACAAACACACACACACACACACACACAAAAGAAAACTATTAAAGATGAAAGAGGAGGTCTATCAGCTCTGGTTGGCGCATGCATTGTTTGATGTTCTCCTTTCGAGTATAAGCCAAGACACGGGTGTCCTCCTGAAAGAAACGGTTTCCCTCTTCAGTGAGCTTCCAGAAGAAAGAGCGAGGTTTTCCATCCAGCTCCTCTTCAACGGGGACTGGCACCTTTTCAAAGCAGGTCAAGGAGCAGAGGTTGTGGCGAATGGTGTTTTTCCAGCCCTCTGGTGCTGTCCGGAAATAGGGGAAATGTTGTCGAGTAAAATTGTAGATCTGTTGCACATTGAGGCCACAGGAAGGGCTGTTTTTTAATGCTAGAGCAACCAGATGGCTGTAGTTGAGAGGAGGACGTGGCCAGGACACCCTGTCCTGGTGGGAGCCATGACACTGTGTGTGCTTCTTAGAGTGTTTTCTAGAGGGCGGACATTCAAGTTGCCCAGCCTCCTCTTCTACGGTATCAGGGTCAGTGGAGAAAATGGACAGCTCTTGTGGGTTAATATGCTCAGTGCGGAGGACAGACAGGGACTCCACCACTTTCTGAGGCCCCAAGCATACAGATTCACTAGTGTGTGGTAATGGTGCACTTGGTGGAACACTGTAACTGGGATTTGGAGCCTCATTGCTGGTGATGGGGCACACAATGTTGGGATTCACCCACATCCACAGGCTAGATGCAGTGGGAGGACCATCCTCATCAGAATTGGGTTTCCTCTCCTGAGGCAGTGCTGGTGGTTTTATCAGTTGGATTTTGTATTTGGCAAGACATTGCTCAGTGAAAGTGCACTGATCTGTGGTACAAGGCAGGAAACATTCATTACCCATGTCCCAATCCAGCATCCCTGGGACTTGGCCATGAAGACTGTACCAGAAGGCTCTATCTTTTAGGTTAACATCCATCTTTTCTGGAGAGATAGCTGTAGGTAAACTTCCAAACAGAGAAAAGTCTCTGAGGCCCTTTGAAAAGCTTTTGCTGGGGCACTATTTAAAGCAAAATATGTCTTCTACAGTGCATTTTATCAGTCAGCCTGCTGGAAGTATTGACACAAGGACACTGATACTTCACTGATCCAATGTCTGGCTCTGTGAAACCTCAGCTTCCTGAAACACAGCTCAAAGAGGAACTAAGAAGATTGTTTTAGCAGGAAAAGCTGTTTTCAGATTTTTTTCCCCAAGTCTTTTCTCACTGTTGATCACAAATGTTGTTTTGATAGCTCTGTAAGGTAACATGGTGCATATCATTAACTCAATGTCACAGATCTTGGAACTGACATTTACTATATAACTAAACTATATAACTAAATAAGTATAGGACAGCTATACTTATATAACTATACTTATATGGAACTATATAACTAAATAAGTATAGGACAGCTAGATCTATAGCCTTTCACAATACCCATGGTCTGCTGATTCAATTCAATATACTAGATAAAATAGGAACAAACCTGAGTTATAGAATATAACTGTACCTGTGAGAAGGCTGCACCTGTTAGACTCACACTCATGCTATTATTTCAATTCTCTTCTGAGAATCAGCTGGCTTCTACTTCTCCAGCTTATCTTCTTAGGCTATGGCTTCTAAGTTATACTCTAAATACTGCACCATCAAAGGTTTGCGACATTATGTGAGAACTTACCTTTCATATAGGGTCATGTTACAGAAATTTGCAAGAACAAATAGGAAGGTGCCATTTGGCCAGTCTCAAAAAACACCCATAAAGTATATGATTTCATTAACAACAACAACAAAAAACCAGTCTGCCTAAAATGGCCTACACCCAAGTATCTTGGTTTAGCTAATATCTATTCATCTTTTTACATTTAAAATTTTCTTGTGCATGTGTGTGTGTGTTTGAAAGAGAGACACACACACAGACAGACAGAGAGACAGAAATAGAGAGGTGGGAATGGGGCATGCATGCCATAGTGTGCCTGCAGAAGTCAGAGAAAAACTTTGGAGTTGATTCTCTCCTTCTACTCTTACATGCATTCCAGGGATATAACCCAAGTCATGACGTTTGCACAGAAAACACCTTTATCCACTGGACTGTCTTCCTAGACCACTACTCATCTTTTAAAACTGAGGAAATGCTGCTTTCACTTCCACATAGATAGATCCCTTTCACAGTGGAGTACTGGCCTGGAGAAAGCAAGAGATAGAGCCTGAAATATTGAGATTGTGCCAATACCAGACATCCTGGCAACACTTGAGATTTCAGCAGTCCATTACTCCTTAAAGGCAGGCTCTACTGTTACAGACTGTCTCTTTCATCTTTATAGAACAGAGTCCAATTGTGTTTAGTAAAACAAGTTCATCACTGTGTATTCACTTTCAGGCCTGCACAGCTGTGTGCATGTGTGTGTGTGTGTGTGTGTGTGTGTGTGCGTGTGTGTGCATGCGTGTGCGTGTATGTGTGTGTTGTGTGTGTGAGAGAATGGAAGTCAGAAGACAATTCTAAGGAGTTAGTTTTCTCCCACTGGAACTCAGTTCATCAGGCTTGGCACCAACTGTCTTTTACTCACTGAGCCTCTCACTAGCTTGCCTCTGCTGGGATTGATGGAGTGAGTAACCACTCCCAGCTCCTTTAATATTCAAAAGCGCTCCTATGCCCTGATATTGCTTCTCACCCAAAGGGCTGTTAAAGTAGTTAGCTGATATGATTTAGGTAATGAAAAAAAATCCAAGTAATTCCTTAAGTTGTTACAAAGCTCTTAAATTTGTTTCAATCATGTCAGCAGTAGCATTTAAGGAATGAAAAACCACCTTCAAGGGCCTTCCATAAGTAAAATTTAACTTTTCACCATACACATTGCAATTAATTGAAACTATTTTGGTAAGTGAAAGGCTGTGTGAATGATTTCCAAAACTTCTGAAAAGAACAAATAATTCAGGGTATTTAAGGTTTGTTATTTTTACATAGCAAAATGCATGAATGCTTATCTTAAGAATACGCAAATGTAGATATATACTTGTTTCTATCGGTGACCAAGCAGCAAAATCACAGGAAAAGCAATGAGTTAATAATAAATTATTTCAGAAAACAAGTACCATACCAATGGCTATTATGCATGATTATATAGATTGGTAAAGTTCAAGGGTCCCCAAGAACAAAACATGAAAATCTGTCCACTCTGTTTTCAAAACCAGGTGCCCCAGTTCTGAAGCTATGTCAATCTGCAGGAGGTGCCTCTTTCCAATTCATACAGCAGAGTCATTTTTCATCATGCACCACAAATCACATGCTTGTAGAGAGACTCTTTTCTAATTCATGTATAAACCAGCACCCATGTAACTAAGAACTTGTAAAAATGATAATCATTGATGGACACACATAGTAATCAGGTAGAAAAAGCCCAATAGATGAAAACCTTTTAAAGGAGAATAACAAAAATGATCCAAACCCTTATCTACAAAATTTTGCAAATTATAATGAAATGAAAATAATGAATACATAAATCTAAATAATGCTAAAAAACTAGGTACATAGTAGGAAGGTCAGGATAATGGAGAATTATTAAATATTCAAAAATTAAAGGATGTTTCAATGTTTATATAAACAAGTTACAAAGGCTGGGTGTGTTGGCACACACCTTTGATTCCAGCACGTGGGAGGCAGAGTCAAATGGATCTCTGTAAGTCTGAGGTCAGCCTGCTCTACAAAGTGAGCCCAGGACAGTTTAGAGCTCTTGTTACATGGAGAAACACTGTCTCAAAACAACAAATAAACAAACAAAAAAGTCACAAAGAAGCAGCTCCAAGAGATGGCAAGTGAAATGTTGTTATTAAAAGGGTCCCAACCCACCACTCAGTTCAGTATCTGTGAGCCCCAATAACTTTTATTCTTTTACCTTGGCAAGTCTGAGTTGTGTTTTCTACGTAGTTGGGTAGAGTTAATAAAATTCAAAAGTGGTAAAATCCTGAAAAGACATAAAAAAACCCACATATAACATTAAACAAAGAAGCAAAAGTACAATGGCAGGGATAAAGAGCAGGGATAAACTAATTCCACTGTGTTTATACTTTATAAAAGGCTAAAAAGTAATTATATAAAATATGTTTAATTGCTGTATTTGTGTAGACTTAATATGATACTCAAGACATTTGACTTCTTTCCAAAAAGCCACATTAAATTTGTAATTACAGTTTATAGCTTTTAGAGAATTCAATTCATCAAATTGATAACCAAGGCTTAGATGGTCAAAAAGGTGATTTAAAAATAACTTAAACATTTAGTTTCTGAGCTCAATTTAATAACTCGAGAAGGAAACAAAACATAAATAGTAATGAGCAGCCCTCAATGTACAAAAGCCACTAGACACTAAAAAGCATGCACAAAAATTTACTATTTTCATTAGTTTCTCTTTCTAGCAATCTGACTAAAGTTCAAGTTTCTATATACTTTTTCTCTGCCTATATACAAAGACTGACAGTGTTTGAGAATGGTGAGATTGCTCAGTGGTGCTAGCTATCAAGTTTGATGACCTGAGTCTCAACCCTGAGATTCACATGATGGAACTAGAGAACTGATCCCACAAAATTGTCATATAGCTTTCACACATGCATGTGCTATGGCACTCTGAACATCTACCCTTCCAGCATAAATACGTAAGTGAATAAATAAGTAGATATAGATAGATAGATAGATAGATAGATAGATAGATAGATAGATAGATAGATAGATAAATGCAAGATGCCACAACAGAATCCACTATTAAACACATTATAGGTATGTGTGAAGTTGTGCATGTAGGAAAGTATAGTAGGTATTGAGACTAAATTGTTATGTTACTCACCATCATATTTCTGCCATGCCCATACTAAGTTTCCTCATTTGTAAAACATAAAAAACTTACCCTGTTTAGTCACTGATATCAAATGAAATAATGTAAATTATTTAATTAGTAATGTTAATTAATTAGGTATATCAATACCTAATTTCAATTTTTGATATATGAAGTTTCATAATGTGAGATTTTTCTTTTTAAAAAAGATTTGTTTACTATTTATACAAATGGGAAAGAAAGAAGCCAAACTATCACTATGTGCAGATGATATGATAGTATTCCTGAGTGACCCCAAAAATTTTACCAGAGAGCTCCTACAGCTGATAAACACCTTCAGCAAAGTGGCCGGATACAAATTTAACTCAAAAAAAAAAAATCAGAAGCCCTCCTTTATACCCAAGACAAAAGGGCTGAGAAAGAAATTACAAACAAATTAGAAAGAAATTACAAACAACACCCTTCACAATAACCACAAAGGACATAAAGTACCTTGGTGTGACCCTCAAAAAAAGAAAGTCAAAGACCTGTATGAAAAAAATTTCCAGTCTCTCAAAAAAGAATTAGAAGAAGACATGAAAAGATGGAGTGATCTCCCATGCTCATGGCTTGGCAGGATTAACATAGTAAAAATGGTGATTTTACCAAAAGCAATCTACAGATTCAATGCAAGTCCCATCAAAATACCAACACAATTCTTTACAGACCTTGAAAGAAAAATTCTGAACTTTGTATGGAATAACAAGAAACCCAGAATTGCCAAAACAATCCTCTACAATAAAAGATCTTCTGGAGGTATCTCCATCCCTGATCTCAACTTGTACTATACAGCAACAATATTAAAAACTGCATGGTACTGGCATAGAAACAGAATGGTGGATCAATGGAATTAAATAGAAGACCCTGATATAAATCCACACGCTTATGGATACCTGATCGTTGACAAAGATGCCAAAACCATACAATGGAAAAAAGATAGCATCTTCAACAAATAGTGCTGGTCTAACTGGATGTCTGCATGTAGAAAAATGCAAATAGATCCATATTCATCACCCTGCACAAAACCAAAGTCCAAGTGGATCAAAGACTCAACACTAAATCGGTTAGAAGAAAAAGTGGGGAAGAGCCTTGAACTCTAAGAGCAACAATCAATAAATGGGACCTCATGAAACTGAAAAGCTTCTGTAAAGCAAAGGATACTATCATCAGAACAAAACAATTGCCTACAGATTGGGAAAGCATCTTCACCAACCCTATATCTGACAGATGGCTAATATCCAGAATATATAAAGAACTAAAGAAGTTAAAAAGCAACAAATCAAGCAATCCAATTAAAAGTGGGTTACAGAGGTAAACAGAGAATTCTCAACAGAGGAATATTGAATGGAAGAGAAACACTAAGGGGAACAGGGACTATTTTGGACATGAATTCAATGGCTGGCTCTTCAACTTCCCAGCCCTCCCTACTCCCCCCCCCCCCCCGAGGGAGGAGCAGCCTTGCTAGGCCACAGAAGAGGATAAGTTAGAGTTAGATGGAAGGGTAGGAGGTCCTCCCCTATCAGTGGACTTGGAAAGGGGCAGGGAGGAGATGAGGGAAGGAAGGGTGGGATAGCAAGGGAGTGCAGGAGGGGGCTACGGCTGGGATACAAAGCACATATCCTGTGATTAATATAAAATAAAAATGTTAAAATTAAAACAAAGAAATGCTGAATGTCCTTAGCCATCAGGGAAATGCAAATCAAAACGACCCTAAGATTTTACCTTACATCCATCAGAATGGCTAAGATCAAAAACTCAACTGACAACCATGCTGGAGAGGTTGTGGAGAAAGGGGAACCATCCTCCACTGCTGGTGGTAATGTAAACTTGTACAACCACCACTCTGGAAATCAATCTGGCACTTTCTCAGACACTTAGGAATAGCGCTTCCTCAAGATCCAGCTATACCTCTCCTAGGCATATATCCAAAAGAGGCTCAAGTACACAAGAAGGACATTGCTCAACCATGTTTGTAGCAGCTTTATTTCTAATAGCCCAAAGCTGGAAACAACCCAGATGCTCCTCAGTTGAGGAACGGATACAGAAATTTGGTACATCTACACAATGGGATATTACTCAGCAATAAAAAATAAGGAAATCAGGAAATTTGAAGGCAAATGTTGGGAGCTAGAAAAGATCATCCTGAGTGAGCTATCCCAGAAGCAGTAGGACACACACGGTTTATACTCACTCATTAGACCTATAATATAGGATAAACCCACTAAAATCTGTATGCCTAAAGAAACTAATCAGGAGGGAGGACTCTGGCTAAAATGCTCAATCAGTGGACTTAGGGAGGGGTATATGTGGAGATGGGGGAGGGAAGGTGGGATTGGGAGGGGAGGAGGGAGGAGTTTATAGGGGGATACAAAGTGAATAAAGTGTAATTAGTAAAAAAAAGAAATGCAGAGAGGATGGATATCAGAAGAGGGAGAAAACAGAGAACAAGTCAGGGGCCTGCCACAGAGGGCCTCTCAAAGGCTCTGCTTTGTAGACTATCAAAGCAGATGCTGAGACTTATGGCCAACCTTTGGGCAGAGTGCAGGGAATGTTAAGAAAGAAGTGTGAAATAGTAAGATCCGGAGAGGACAGGAGCTCCACAAGGAGAACAACACAACCAAAAAATCTGAGTATAGGGATCTTTCCTGAGACTGATAATCCAACCAAGTACCATATATGGAGAAAACCTAGGACCCCTGCACAGATGTAGCCCATGGCAGTTCAGTGTCCAAGTGGGTTCCATAGCAATGGGAACAGGGACTGTCTGATGAACAGGACATGAACTGATTGGCCTGTTCTTTGATCACCTCCCCCTGAGGGGGGAGCAGCCTTACCAGGCCACAGAGGAAGACAATGCAGCCACTCCACTGAGACCTAATAGACTAGGATCAGAAGGATGGAAAAGAAGATCTCCCCTATCAGTGGACTTGGGAGGGGCATGTGTGGAGAAGGGGGAGGAAGGGAGGATTGGGAGGGGAGGAGGGAGGGAGCTACAGGGAGGGGATACAAAGTGAATAAAGTGTAATTAATAAGAAAGTTTTTAAAAAGTGTAAAAAACCTTACTGTTTAGTCATTGATATCAAATGAAATAATGTAAATTATTTAATTAATAATGTTAATTAATTAGGTATATCAATACCTAATTTCAATATTTGACATATGAAGTTTCATAAATGTGAGATTTTTTCTTTTTAAAAAAGATTTATTTACTATTTATACAGTATTCTAGCTGCATGTGTGCCTGCATGCCAGAAGAAGGCATCAGATCTTATTACAGACAGTTGTGAGCCACCACGTGGTTGCTGGGAATTGAACTCAAAACCTTCGAAAGAGCAGCCAGTGCTCTTAACCTCTTAACTATCTCTCCAGCCCCTAAATATATAAGATCTTATTCATGTTATTCTATTGAGGAGAAATATGGGCTCTTTAAAAAAAACATTTACTTCTGTGTGTGTATGTGTGCACGCGTGCACTCCTGTGCATGCACATGTGTGTGCATGTATATGCACATGTGTATAGGGTGCCTGTGGAGGCTGGAAGAGGCTGTTGGAGCCTCTGGAACTATAGTTGCAGGTGGTTATAATGCTGGGAACTAAACTTGGGTCCTTTGAAAAAGCGGCAAGCATTTGTAACCATTGAGCCATCTCTCAAGACTGAATATAGGTTCAGAATCATGAATTTCTCATACATTACTCCTACTGGAAAATAAAGAGAACTGACTTAACGACCATATGAGGAAATCTTGACAGGCTTGAGGAACCTATTTCAAGTTTGAAAGCTCTTTGAACTCTACAATATGAGTTCAAAAGCCTCAGATGAAGTTTTGTTTTCTTTTGTTCCAACACTTCAAACGTCCTGAATTGATGGGGAGACTCATCAATTTATTTGCTGAAGGCTAATAACTCCCTTGTCTCTTAATGCATGTTTTCCAAAGTACCTCACTTTCTTGGGTAAGCAAAGGAGATTCAATGAAACAAAACCAAAATTAAGTCAAAGAAAAAACTTGTCTAGATCATAACCAACAGGGGCAAATTTCACATAGCCAGTGCAAAAGGTTTTATTACAGTAAGTACTAAAATGACTTGTAAAAATATAGTGTGTACATAGAGAAATGGTAGGCTTTTAGTTCTAGTACATATTTCATACCACATCATTTGCTTTTGTTATTCTCAAGCGGACAATTCACGATAGCATGCATATATTAAAAGTATATTTATATAGTAACCAATTAAATTTGGCAGAGCAATTTTACATATTTTTGTAAGCCTTTCCTGTTTCCTTCAAACATATAAGGAATAATAAAATTATACTAAGAAAGAGATACATCACACAAGGTAATAAATCTCAAATATAAGAAAAAACCCTCATGATACCAGAAACTTTACAAAACTGATAGGTAGAACTGACCTTTTGAATACCAAGAAGGAATTAGAAATCCAGAGTGCTGAGGCAGTCACCCAGAATCCTCATCCTGACATCTAGTAGTGTGCTGAAAACTGGAGTGCCAGCAGGGAGCAAACAAAAATATTTTAGAAAGAGATGGAGTATATGTTAGACATTGGTCTCTGTGATAGAACACACATGCAAAACAACTTGGAGAAAGACTTATTTTGGCCCCCAAACCTTCCAAAATAAAATCTTTGTGCATGAGTAGCTGAACTCTGGAAATACATCCAGAGGTGAGCCCTATCCCATCAATTCTCTTCCCAAAACAGTATTTTCAGTGAACTATTTAAAAAAAAATTCTTTGCACCCTTGACATGGATATGAGTGGGGTCTGGCCAATTTTTCATATTATTCAAGTTATCTTTCCTATTGCTGTGATGCAAAGCATTTTAGTTCATTTTAATGGCCCAAATCTTTAAAGCAGCCCCCATTTCTTTGACTCCAATTCTACAGACTTCTCTATTCTAGGCAAATTGTTCTAAAGCCCCAAATGCTGGGATGCCCTAAGATTTCTTCTACCATATTAGCCAATTGCCTTTTCACCTAGTCTTTCACAAAGTCTTAGGATAGAGATACAATGCAGATCAATTCTTTGCCAGACTGAGGTATACCCTCTAGTCTAATTACCAACACAGTGCTTACTGCTACCTGAAGACTTTTCATAAATACTGACTCTATTTATATAAGATCTGATCTTCTGGGACCCAACTTTTCTTACTTATTTCTGCTTACAGTGTTTTATGCTTTCTCTAGCTCATATCGCCAACTTACAAAGGTTCCTCTCAAAAACTGATCCCAAAAGTGAGGAAGGAGAAAAGCAGGGTTGGGGTTAGGGCAAGGAACTGTTTGACAGAAACACTAAGAGCCTGAACCTGGACTCCACTGCTTTTTTTCTCTCTCCTCCCCCAACACCCACCTATAAGATGGGATGGTACCACTCACATTGAGAGAATGTCTTTTTCCTTTTACTTAATCCTTTCTGAAAACACTTTCATAGACATTTCACAGTTACTAATCTCTTAGATGTTTCTGAATCCAATGAAGTTAATGATCAATATTAATATTCATAATGAGCATACTAATGAGTAAAAATATATAATATAAAATCAAGTTTTAATTAAAATTAGACTAAGAACTCAAATCTCAAAATACACAAAAGTTATTATAAGAGAACAACTATATCATGAATACATTCACAAAATCATATTACTGTAAAGCCATCTTTATAGGATATTTGAATAACTGGATATGATGTATTAAAATATACATAAAGAAAAGACCATATAGACAAATGAAATGGAAGTCACTAAAAACATGAGAAATGGCTCAGTAAGATGTCTCAAGGGGTAAGGTGCCGATGCTGACCAAGTATGATAGCCCAGGTTCAGTCCCCAGAATCCACAAGGTTGAAGGAGTTATCTTCTTTCCCCCTGTCACAAGATTTTTGCCACTATTGCCCTAGCTTATCTTGTGGGCAGGTCACTACTGTAGATCAAAGGATTTATAGCAGGGCTTGGTGTTTAAATTTCTCATTTGACAGCTTTCAGAGTACCTTCCTATTCCAAAGATTCTGGAACACAGAAAAGAAGGCTCTATGTAGGTACCAGCTTGACTTCTCCATGTTAAATGAGTTGTGTAGGTGGTGTATTCAGCAATGGGGTCTTGCTGTCAGTTTGAGAACAACATACAATCTTGACAAGCTTCATTTGGTGACAAGATAGCCAGCTCGGACTCTGTCTTCCTCATTATTTGTTATTTCATTTAGATCACCTTTATATATTTCTATATTGTGGGAAGCTTCCACTTTATTAGGTTTCCATACTACCCCTCCACATTTGATCCTCCCATTACAGCCCACTCCTATCCATCCATAACTATCCTATTTCCCTTTCTTAAAGAGATCTATCTGATCCTTACAGTCCCTTATTGATACCTTACTCAAACCCTCCATGGTTCTACAGATTGTAGCTTGGTTATCATTTACTTCACAGCAAATATCCACACACAAGTGTCTACATACCATATTTCTTTTTCTGGGTCTGGATGATCATCCTCACTCAGGATGATTTTTTTTCTAGTTCCACCCATTTCCCTGTTAATGTCATGGTGCCAGTTTTAAAAACGGCTGAGGGATACAAAGTGAATAAAGTGTAATTAATAAAAGTTATATTAAAAAACGGCTGAGTAGTACTCATTGTGTAATATACCACATTCATCCATTCTTTTATTGAGGGATGGTCTAAGATGTTTCCAAGTTCTGATTATAAATAAAGTAGTAATGAACATGGTTGAACAAACGCCTCCGTAGCAGGATGAAATCTCTTTTAGGGATATGCTCAGGAGTGGTATAGCTGGATTTTAAGGTAGATCAATTCCCACCTTTCTGAGGCACTGCTACCCTGATTTCCACAGTGGCTGTACAAGTTTTCACTCCCACCAGCAATGCATGAGTCTTCCTCTCATTCCACATCTTCACCAGCAAGAAATTTCAGTTGTTTTGTTGATCTTAGCCATTCTGACTGGTGTGAGAAGAAATCTCAGTTGTGACTTGCATTTCTCTGATGGCTAAGGGTGTTGAACATTTCTTTAGGTGTTTTTCAGCCACTTGATTTTCATCTTTTGAGAATTCTGTTTGGATCTTTTTACCTTGGTTTTAACTGGATTGTTAGCTTTCTTGAAATCCAGTTAAGTTATTTACACACTTTAGATATTGGCCCTCTATCAAATGTGTAGTTGGTAAAAATTCCTTTTCATTTTGTAGGCTGGTATTTTGTGCTAATGGTGCTGTCCTTGGCTGTGCAGAAGCCTTTTCAGTTTCATGAGGTTCCATTTATTAATTGTTGATCTTGGTGCCTGTGCTATCAGTGTTCTGTCCAGAAAGTCTTCTCCTGTGCCACCTTCTCTTCTGTCAGGTTCAATGCATTTGATTTTATATTGAGGTCTTTGAACTACTTGGAGTTAAGGTTTTTGCAGGATGGTGTGAATCTATTTGGATTCTTCTAAGCACAGCTACCCATTTTGACTAAAACCCTTTGTTAAAGATGTTATCTTTTTATTTTTCCAGTGAGTGTTTCTGGCTTCTTTATAAAGGACCATCAGTTAGACTGAGGAAGGTAACAATGGATGCTAGAAATATTTTAAATACTAAAATAAAATAACTTAGATCTTTGTACTTTCTAAATTAGTCAAGTGTGAGGAAAATAATAAAGACCTTGCCAGAGGTTCCTTAGTGACTACCACTACATGCAAAGATATACAACAATTTTTAGCCATAAGAAAATGAAGACCTAGGATTCCCTGCACTCTGCCCAAAGTTTGGTTATAAGTCTCAGCATCTGCTTTGATACCCAGCAGGGTAGAGTCTTTCAGAGACCCTCTGTGGTAGGATCCTGTCCTGTTTCCTGTTTTCTCCATCTTCTAATGTCCATCCCTTTTGTCTTTCTGAGTGAGGACTGATCATCTTACCCAGGGTCCTTCTTGTTAGCTTCTTCAGGTATACAGATTTTAGTATATTATATTTAGTATTATATTTAGTATATTATAAGTCTAGTATCCACTTATAAGTGCGTATATACCATGTGTATCTTTCTGCTTCTGGGATACCCACTCAGAAGATGGAGATAGTAGGACCTGGAGAGGACAGGAGATCCACAAGGAGAGTAACAGAACCAAAATATCTGGGCACAGTGGTCTTTTCTGAGACTGATACTCCAACCAAGGACCATTCATGGATATAATCTTGAACCGCTGCTCAGATGTAGCCCATGGCAACTCAGTATCCAAGTGGGTGTCCTAGTAACCAGGGACTGTCTCTGACATGAACTCAGTGGCTAGCTCTTTGACACCCCCCTCAAAGGAGGAGCAGCCTTGCCAGGCCACAGAGGAGGACAATGTAGCCAGTCCTGATGAGACCTGATAAGCTAGGGTCAGATGGAAGAGGAGGAGAATCTCCCCTATCAATGGACTTGGAGATAGGAATGGGAGGAGATGGAGGAGGGTGGGATTGAGGGAGGGGGCTACAGCTGGTATACAAAAATGAATAAACAGTAATTAATATAAAAAATAAAAAATTAATGAAAAAATGCAGAGGAAATAGTTAAAAAGAGACAACCAGTAAATTATGTTCAAAATGGAAAAAATATAAAAATATCCAAAAATAATGAAGAACTATATGGTCAGTTCAGGCATACTAAGGACTCTGCCGTAGTAAATAGGAGAGAATTACTGAGGAAGTCTTGGTAGAAATTTTTGCATTTTGGTATGTTTACTTATATATTTATATATACTAAGTTCAAAATAAAATGAATATAAATATCATTTATAACGCCCAAAGCAGAAGAGGGAGACTAAGAAGTCAAGAGAGAAAATGCTAAACAGAAAACAAGTAAGAAAATAGAAGTGAGTGAAAAATGTATCATTAAACAAAATAATGTAAACAAATTAACTCCACCGAGTAAAACCAACTTATCAAAAGATCTTTTCCTAAATGTTTCCAAAAAGCCAGTTTATTCTTGTAGTTTTAGCCAAAACATGCCCCCTTTAACAACTCAATTCATCTAGCATTCATTTTTTTCATGTAATGAATTTAAATTGCTTTTAATAAATAACATGAATTGCTTGGAATTCAGAGGAGATGTAATTAAGGTCAGAGCTCTTTTTCAGTATTTGATTTTTCCCCAGTATTGCGGGGTTTTGTTTGTTTGTTGTTTTGTTCTTTAAACTGGCAGGTGCTACATTTCTAGCTGCAAGTTTCAATTCTCCCATGTTCCACATCTAGCTTTTTAGTGTGGTAAATCATGGTTTACTTTCACTTGAGCATTGGTAGTTTGGAGTATCTGGTACTCTATAATTGAATTTGCATTGACCATATAGGAATCATTTCTATAATGTGCCCCCAATGCCACTTCATTGTCCAGATTCCTTGATACAGAATAAAACTTTTATCATTAGCTATAGCTTCTGCATTTTATTTTCTTGAGGTTTTTCTATGAACATGTATCTTACACTAGGTAGCAAACCTACTGGTAAGTTACTTTTTAAAGCTCCAGGTACATTAATGTGAACCTTGATTATCAATGTGAACCTTGATTATGCTATTTGATATGAACTAAGGAACTACAGTTTTGCATAGTTTCCCCCAAAATTCTACTTTTTTCTACCACATGGAATATTCTTGAAGGGTTATAGAGCGCCTAACCTAGAAAAAAAATGTCTTGCTAATTATTACTACTGCACTCGGTCACCCTAGAAAAACAAGAGCGAGGTGGGGGGACTGATGTGGGCGGGTTTTTTCTGCTATGTTTTCAAGCTTCAGCCATCCCATGGTAGGTAACACTTGCATTTAAACAAAGTTTAATCTGAGCAGAGCACTTGAGTTAATCATGAAATCAGTCCTTTCTAGGGTAATGCTGCTAGGATCTTAAGAAGAAAGACAGTGTGCTGAAAAATTGAAACTGAATTACTGGTTCATGATCTGTAAGCTAATTTACCTACACTCTCTGCCTGGCAGCCAGAGAGAGTATCTATGAAATAGAAAGAACTTGTTGCTACTGAGCTATGAGGGGTAAGACCTACATTTCCAAGTGGTTCAGTAATGTCTAAGGGATGAAAGACATTCACTTTGATTTATTCTCATTTGAACTCCACTGGAGTCAGGAATGAAGTGGCACCTTCTACTCCAAGAATGAATCTTTCAGATAACATCTCAGCTCTGCTCTTTCCAAGTTAACTGTTCATCAAAAGAACATAGAGTTCGTAAGCTCTCTCTTTTTGTCTCAATGACTTACTTATTTTTATTTAATGTACGTTGATGTTTTGCCTGCATGTATGAGGGTATCAGATCCCCTGGAACTGGAGTTACAGAGAGTTGGGAATTGCCATGTGGGTACTGGGAAATGAACCCGGGTCCTTTGGATAAACAGCCAGTGCTCTTAACCACTGAACCAACTCTTCAGCTCCTGTTTTTTGTCTTTTTCTTGTTTTAATTTTTTTTTTTGAGACAGTGTTTTTTCTATGTAACCTTGGCTGCCCTGGAATTTAACACTGTAAGACCAGGCTGGCCTCGAATTTAGAGATTCCCCCTGCCTTTGCTTCCTGAGTGCTGGGATTAAAGGTATGTGTCTTCATGGCCCAGTTCATAAGTCTTCTACTTTGTAGGTTTATCTGGTTTCTGGAAGGACCAACTGGATCATGCCATACAGCCAAAGTCCACATACAGCCAGCCAATCATTGGTGTCCTTCTTTCATGAAGTGAAATGATATGAAATATTCAGGCCACAAAGAGGCTTGCAGAGACTGAAGTACCAGCCGAGGACAATGCATGGCCTAAACCAAAGTTCTCTACACATATATACCCAACGGACAGCTTAACCTCCTGGTGGGTCTGCTAGAAAGGGTATCCTGGGCTGTTTCTGACATGGTCTCTGTTGCATGCTTTTCAATCACTTCTCCCTGGAGGGGCTTCCTTGCCAGGACACTATGAATGAGGAAGTATACAGTCCTGATGGGACTGTATGTGCTGGGGTGGGCTTATGTGTGTGTTTGTGTGTGACTCCCCTTTTCTGAAAGGCAGGGGAGGCGGTATTAGTATTTAGGCAGCCCGCTTCTGGGTTGGCTAGCAACCTATGATGTCATCATGTGTCCCTGCCCAGGTAGACAGTGGTTGCACAGGAGCTATAAATGGATCCCTGCCTCTTACCTCTCTCTCTTGCACTTGTGCTTTCTTGCTCTCTACTGCTTTCTCCCCTTTCTCTGTCAGGGAGCTCCGTCCTCTCCTTCTATTCTCTCTCTCTCTCTCTCTCTCTCTCTCTCTCTCTCTCTCTCTCTCTCTCTCTCTCTCCATTTCCATCCAATAAGTCTCTTTCATATAATAACTGTTGTGTGTACCATCATTTCAGGGGGGATAGGAGGATGAGGAAGAGACAGAGGAGAGGGACCACGAGGAGAGGAGGAAGCTGGCTAAGATTGAGCTGTAAAGAGAATAACTAATTAAAATAATTATTAAAAGACAAAATCTTGACTTTTGAGATGTTTGTACATCCTCTCAATGTAGTAGGGCCTGGCTTGTAAGCATCAAGTGGAAGCCCCATTACCAATTACAAAGTATTCTGTATAATATCGCATCTCTGGAGGAACCTTGTTCGCATAAATGTCTCTTACATTTTTTGCCACAGAAGTGAAAACCACACATTCACATCAAATTTGGCCCCAGTGTCATGTGTGGAGCCAAGCTGCAGGTGAGCATCATCATCAGCACATGCAGTAATATTATCAGAGAAAAACAATACAAAGTAAACCATATCAATAATAAAAGGATGGTGCAGGGCTGAAGAGATGGGTAAGCAATTAAGAATACTTGCTTATTCCCCTTCCATAGGAACTGTGGTCATTTCCTAGCACCCACATAATGTGGTTCACAACCATCTGTAACTGCAGTTTCCAGACAACCCAATATCCTCTGGCTTCCACGTGCACATGGCACAGAGGAGGTACAGATAAACTCCCAGAGGCACATACATAAAAATAATCAAGCACATTTGCATTTTAAAAAATGGCATTCCATAAAAATAAAGAAAACAATAAACTATGTACCTAAACACATGTAAAAACCAGGTAAAAATGTTTAGAGCAAAACTGTTAGAACTGCAAACATACATTTGCACAAACACGAAAAATTAGAACCCCCCCCTCTACTGTGCAGATGAAGAAAAATGAATGCTAAGCTTTGAAATATGTAATTTAAAAAGTGACAAGAAACAAAAAAGTACATTGTTTTTAAGAATTTATAAAAATTGACCCTAAGCTACGTCATAGTGATGAACGAAAATACATTAAAACCAATTTATGAATAATATCCTCATTACTGAAAAAAATCATAATTAAAATGGCAACATATTCTAGGCCCCAAAATAATACATGTATTTTTTCATAATGTATAAAGTATATATAGTAGCTTTTAAGATGATATTTTGAGATGCAGTAAGCTGCATCAAAAACCAAAACATGCTTCATATCAATGATGCCTCCTACCAAAATGACAGGAAAGAAAAAAATCAAAAACATAAAAAGTTGCCTCTAATAATGAAGAGCTGTATACTATTAGTATGTATTCCAAAGCTCAATATTTTAAAAATATCTAGGTTTTTTCATTATACTCTAAAAATAAATATTTCAGTAAAAGCCCCAAGATTATAGAAACAAAACCTTTTAAAACTAATCCAGATATTGTAGGGAAATGCAAATATTTAAAGTTACAGAAAGAAAGCACAGTAAAGGGATTTGTTTTACCAGAGCCGAAGATTTGTTACATAACTAGAATATGACAAAGACAGCTATTAATGAGGAAAGCAAAGAACAACAAAAGTCCACAAATAAATCCTTTTATCAATACTGTCTCTTTAGCACTCATTCCCTAGCATGCTATAAAAATATTGTTATCTGTCTCCATTAGACGATATGGTCAATGAAGACTGGCATTTTTATTTTTCAGTTAGATATTCCTACTCCCCAAAAAAGGTAGAGCCTCAATTAATACTTGTTAATAATTAAAGACACAAACATAAAAATGTCAAAAGTAGAATTTTTTTAAATACAGATAAATAGATAAATAAATAAATAGACACATTATATCCTTAGACTATGGAAGGCTTTCATAGAAATACAAAAAAACAGCTTACAAAAAATTTAAAAAGTCATGGGTACTTGCAGGCATCACAAAAAATGTATATAAAAGGTAAAAATAACCTACTATATACTTTAAGATTTATAGGACACACAAGCCAGAAGATGTAAGGGATTTAGGAATGCGTAGGTGATAAGAAGGGAAATTCTTATGTATCAGTAGGAGGATAAAGTGATTTAACCATTTGCTACCATTCATTAAAAATTATAGCCGGGTGGCCTGTAATCCCAGCACTCAGAGAAGCAGAGGCAGGACAATCTCTGTGAGTTTGAGGACAGCCTGGTCTACAAAGAGAATCCAGGACAGCCAAGGCGACAGAGAGGAACCTTGTCTCGAAAAACAAAAACAAAACAAAAAAGAAAAAAATCATAAGAAGGCCAGTGAAATGCAAAGGCGCTGCCACTAAGTGTGTGCCTGGGTGTGCGCACGCGCGCGCACATGCGCGCGCGCCATCCCTAGGACCTAAGGGTGAAAGCAGAGAATTGACATTGACACCTGGAAGTTGTCTTCTGACCGCCACACGAACCCATAATGTTTGTTCCCCACCCAATAAATAATAAATGTACAAAAATTTAAAAAATATAATTTCTGTACCTTAAGATTCACCAATCCTTTGCTTCTAGGTGGGCATTCTAGAAAAGTAACAAAAACAAAACAAAACAAAACAAAAAAAAACAAGAGACATTAGTTGAAGACAAAAAGCCGCTAATATATCTGCATAAAGATGAGTATATCGAATAGAAATGCAATGTTACTTTTATAAATAAATACGTTATTGGAATATGAAAAACATGGCTCAATATCTGTCATTATAGGAACTAGTGCCGTAAACAGCAAAATCGCATTAAAGAATATTATGCAGCTTTTAAAAATACAATATTTGTAGGAATACGGAATATCTAAGAAAGTTGACTAAAAAATCGTGGAAAGTTCGGATAAACTCCTAGAGGGGTACTAACATTGACAGGAGGCCACAGGCTTATAAAATTTTCACCAAACGCCTACCTGTATTTGAAGATAAAGGACTCTACTGTCTCAGAGCTGTTAAAACGACTGGAAATGCCAGGGAAAACGTTTCATCGCCACCGCCATCAAAAGCGAAATGAAGGTTCTAGAAGCAGGTATCAACAGGCTTTCCTATAGGACAAAGCTACTGACGTAAACACTGGAATTGGTCAATCAACAGAAATGTCATGGAGGAGGGGCTAATTTTAAGCCTGCCGATAAATAAAATGGCTCTTTGGGTGGTTCCGTCAATGGAAAAATCTGTTACTGGCTTGAAAAGGACCCGTATGTGAAGAGTGCCGATCAAGGAGATTGCTTTATAAGGAGGAGTAGCGTCATTGCTATGGGCCGGGCTAAAGCAAGACTTGCGAAAAGAAGGGCTGAGTGGGTCTGTGACACCTGGAAAACACAGGTCATCACAGAAACTGCTTTTTAGGAAGGATCCTGCTACAGACCAATACACACTGTTCCTTACGTTTTGTCTCAGATTTATTTAAAAGTATTTTTATTTTTAGATATCATAGTGGATTTGACTTCCTGATGTTTTTATTTAGAGCAACATTCTTGCATACAAATATATGATTAAAATTTGCATATTGATTTTTCTATCCTGTAACTTTATTGATTCTCATTATTTTAAAACTGTCTTGCAGGCTGGAGAGATGGCGCAGGGGTTAAGATCACTGTGTGCTCTTCCAAAGGTCCTGAGTTCAATTCCCAGCAACCACATGGTTGCTCCCAGCCATCTATACTGGGATCTGGTGCCCTCTTCTGGCTTTCATGTGTACATGCAGAACATTCATATATAAAATAAATAATAAATTTAAAAAATCTTAAAAAAAAAAAACCTCAAACTGTCTTGCTATGTAGTTCAGGCTCCCAGAGAGTTGGTCTCTCTCTCTCTCCATACACACACATATATATTCTGCAGAAGCACTTTAGTGTTGCTCTCCTAACTACATGTATTTTGAACTTCCTTTGAACTTCCTTAGAGAATTATGATTTTCCCTTTTAGGAGTCATTGGTTTCCTGTAGCTGCTCTTATAAGAGTGTGACCAAGGGATATTTCCCTCATCCATGTCAGCATGTCAACTGGTTATGTCATTTTTCATGTCTTGTTTAGGTAACCATATTATCTGTTAAGCCATCAGGTTGCAGGATTAGGGGAGGTTTTTCATTACTGAATCAGTCTTATAATTTGTTTTTCGCATATTCAGTCTTCTGTTTCTTATTAAAGTTTGGTAGCATGTGTTGTTTGAATTATTAGTTTCTTTCATTTAAATTGTTGTCTAATTCATCCTACAGTGTGTTATGACCTTCCTTATTTATGTGGTATTAGTTATATGTCTCTTTTCCTTCCTAATTTTAATTTTGAAATTAAAATATAATTACACCAAATTATCATCATATAATACATTAATATCATATTAATTAATACCTTTTAAACTTACATATGCTATATTATATAACATATATAACACATTACATAATATAATATGATATAATATATCATGTGATATATAATATATTATAACGATATATTAATTGATTTTAATATGTTATAATTATGGTATGATATAATTATGCCTTAGTTATATTTAATTATACATTTTAAAAATTAACACGCTTATTTTGATATATTATCAAAATATAATTTAAATATAATTATATCATTAATTATTTAATTATATAAATATAATTATAGTCATTCTGCATAACATTACTTGCATGTTTATGATTTTCAGGGGTAATCATTTAGTATTGAGTAATCAGTTGGTGGACTCTCGCTGGGAAGACTAGAAATTCCATTTTTAGCATTCTTTAGTTGCCTATAGTTTTTATCTAGGGTTGGGGTCCCATGAAATTTCCCCCATCCATGTTAGCATGCTTATTGGTTCCATCCTTATTATTGTTTTACTTAAGCAGGCAAACTGGTAAGACTTTATGGGTATAGCTTCCCTTATATTTCTAGGAGACACACTCTCAAAGCAGAAGACATTCTGGTCCTCTGGCTCTTACAATCATTCTGTCCCCTCTTCTGCAGGGTTCCGTGCACCTTATGTTATAGGAGTTGTGTTGAAGATGCATTAACTGGGGCTGGGCACCACCAGGTAGCTGTTCTCTGCATTTTGCTCAGTTGCAGTATTCTGTAATGGTCTCTGCCTGTTACAAAAAGAAATTTCTTTGCTGTGAGGTAAGAACTACACTATTGTGAATAATTATTTATAACGCAGTTAGTAATTATGCTGATTTAGAAAAGGGACAGTTGTAGGTGCTCCTCCATGATCCATCACCTCACTAAATCCTGATAGTTGACTAGGTTTCCAGTACCAGGCATGATTTCCCTCATGTTGAGTGGGATTTAGGCCCAATTAGTGAACTATTGGCTACTGCCAAGATATGGAGCAGCATTATTTGACCCTTAGAATTATCCTGGCATGCTGGTCATTGTGGTAGTTTATAGGTTTATATAAATTTCTCACAAGCTAGAGTCATCTGAGAAGAGGGAGCATTACTTGAGGAAGTCTCCATAGCATCAGGCTTTAGGTAGTCCTTTAGGGCATTTCCTTAGTGATTGATGGGGAGGGTATAGCTTATTGTGAGTGGTACCATCCCTGGACTGTCAGTTCTGGGGGAAATCAAGCTAAGCAAGGCATGAGAGCAAGGTAGAAGGTAGCACTCCTCCAGTTTCTACATCAGTTCCTGACTCCAGGTTTCTTCCTGGTTTGAATTCCAGTATTGGCTTCTATCAGTGGACTGTGACTCAGGCTATGTAAGCCAAACAAACCCACTCCTCACCAAGTTGTTTTTTGTTATGGTGTTTCATCACAAGAGTAGTAACCCTAATTCAGATTGTGTTATATCTGGGATTATTGATCACTTCACTCCCTTGGAATCTTGCATGGGATCATCAGGCTGTATGAAAACTAGTCCACCAGGAAGAGACTCTCAGGTTAGTTTCAGCTCAGGAGCCTCTGGTGCCTCTGGGTTCTGTCTCAGAAGTGCATGGTGTCTTCAGCAACATTAACTGACTTACCTTCCACTTCTGGGGAGGTGACCAGGGGCAGTAACAATAGCCAATAATGTTTGGGGTGTCTCTTGGACTTCCCTGACCAACAAATCATAAGGGGGCTTCTCATGTCTGTTTTTGTTTGTTTGTTTGTTAGATATTCTATGGCTGTTCAGGGGAACAATGCGAGCTCAGGGGGGAATTTAAAAAATCTATTTAGATATGAGTATATGTATACACATACACTTACATATATTATATGCCATTTTAGATAAATAGTAAAGTGATTCCTTATAACTTCTTCAGACATCCTTACCTTTATTTTACCCTTCGCCCGTACTTTCCTTTTGTGTTGACCTCCCTCCCTGTCTGAGTTACCCCCAACTCCCTTTCCTCACTTCAAATTATTTTTACCCTTACTACTTTTGTCTCTATTGCTTCCCCCTCCATGGTCCCTTTTTATTGTCTTTTTTCCTTCTTCCTTCCTCTCTCTCTCTCTCTCTCTCTCTCTCTCTCTCTCTCTCTCTCTCTCTCTCTCTCTCTCTCTCTCTCTCTCTCTCTCTCTCTCTCTCTCTCTCTGTTTCGGTTTTTGAGACACAGTTTCTCCATGTAGCCTTGGCTTTCTTGGACTCACTTTTCAGACCAGGCTAGCTTTGAACTCACAAAGATCTGCCTGCTTCTGCTTTCCTGAGTTCTGGGATTACAGGTGTGTGCCATCACACCTGGCTCCCCTTTTTGCTCTTATTCTTATTTTTTAATTTTAATTTTATTTGAGAATTTCATACACAAGTACTATATTTACATCGTTTCCGCCACTGTCTTTCCCACTTAAAACTCTTTCTGTGTTCTCATACTTGCTTTCAAATTGATGACCTCTATTACACACCCTCACTTTAGTGTTGCTCATATAGTTATATGAGTTTCTGTCTGCCCAGTTGGGATTCAATAACTTAATAGGAGGCCTAACTCTAGGTGTTCATTTAGGGACGGGGTCTTGCGATATTTCCCCCTCTATGTTGGCATGTCAGCTGGTGTTGTCATTGTTCAGGCTTGTTTAGGCAGCTGTATTATCTGTCTGTGAAGGAATCTGATCCTGGGATTTGGGAGTTTTCTGATTACTGATTCAGTCTCATCATTTGTTTTTAATGTATTTAGGTTTTCTGTTTCTTGTTTGCTCATGTTTGGTAGTGTGAAATTGTTTTAATCATCTGTGTCTTTTATGTCAATGTTTTTGTGTATAATAGTACAATATGATCTTCCTTATTTCTATAGTATTGGTTATAATGTCTCCTTTTATTTCTATTTTTTTTCTGAAACAAGGTTTCTCTCTGTAGCCCTGGCTGTCCTGGACTCACTTTGTAGACCAGGCTGACCTCGAATTCACAGAGATTTGCCTGCCTCTGCCTCCCGAGTGCTGGGATTAAAGGTGTGTGTCACCACTGCCCAGTTTTATTTCTAATTTTTGAATTTAAATTTTTTTAATTTTTTAAAAATTATTTATTTATTTTATTAATTAGTTTATTCACTTTGTATCCCAACAGTAGCCCTATCCCTCATCCCTTCCCAATTCCACCCTCCCTCCATCCCTCTTCTCCACCCATGCCCCTCCCCCAGTCCACTGATAGATGAGGTCCTCCTCCCCTTCCATCTGATCCTAGTCTATCAGGCCTCACCAGGACTGGCTACAATTGTCTTCCTCTGTGGTCTAGTAAGGCTGCACCTCCCTGAAGGGGGGGTGATCAAAGAGAAAGCCACTGAGTTCAATTTTTTTTTTAATTTTATTTGAGATTTCATTCACAAGTACTGTATCTACAGCATTTCCAGTCCTTGCCAGCTTCCAACTCTTCGTTTGTCCCCCACACTCACTCTCAAATTTATAAACTCTTCTTTAATTATGATTAGTGTCTCTGTGTGTGTGTGTGTGTGTGTGTGTGCCTGCACGCGTGCGTGTATGCGTAATACAATTCCCTGAATCGGTTTAGTGTTGCTTGTAATGCTTATGTGTTTTTGACTGACCACTAGGAATTTGGTAGCTTATCAGGGGTTCTGTCCCTGGAGAAAATTGATTCTCCCCTTGTCAGCCATTACTTGCCTGTAGCTCTTTATCTAAATTTGGGGCTTTGTGACATTTCTCCCGTCATTGGTGTTTCAGCTGGTATTGTCATGCCTCAGGTCTTGTTTGTGCAGCCACATTGTTGAGATTCCATGTGTATAGTTTCTGTGTCATGTTTAGAAGACCCTGACTCACAGCAGATGCCCTGATCCTCTGGCTCCTCCAGTCTGTTCTGTTCTGTGACATTCTTAGTTGTAGGTGTTGTAGTATAGATGCATCAGTTGGTGTTGGACACTTCATGATGAGTTGTTCTGTGTGTTTTGACCAGGTGTCACTCTCTGTAGTAGTTTCTTTAGGCTACAAAAATAAACTTCTTTGATGAGAGGTGAGAACTACACTTATCTGTGGGATAAAGATAAACATTCAGAATGCATTAGAAATTGTAGTGTTTGAGGAATGTTACAATGGTTGATTATTCTCTAGAGTCTATGAGCTCACCAGCCATGAGAAGTTGGATAGCTTTCTAGTACCAGGCATGATTTTCTTTTTGTTGAGTGGGCCTTAATCAAATTAGATCGATGGTGCTTACCACCAAAATATGAGCGACACTATTGCACAATTGGTAATATCTTGTCATTGTTGTTCTTTGCATTGCAGCAGGTTCATTTTTGTCCTTGGGAGTTTGAATAGCACCTTTGAATACTCTGAGAGCCAGTCCTTAGGGACAGGGTTCTGTGTCTGTTACAGTTCTATTTCTCTAAGTTCTGTGTGTGAAGTGTACGGTGTCTTCAGCAGCAGGGTCTTATCTTCAAGTTTGGGAGATAGCCAAGGACAATTGCAATAACCTATATTGTTTGTGGGAATCTCTGGGACTCCCCTGACCAACACCTAAAAGGGAAATTTCCCATGTCTAGTACTGGTGTATATTTAGATATTGCATAGTTTTATTATATATAGCTGCTGTTAGGGAACCATTATCAACCCAAATGGCAAAACTTCATTAAGTATATATTTATATATAAATACACATATAAAATTACCCAGTTATTACAACATAGAGAGGGGAGTTGGGCATGAAGTTTCACCCTTAGCCAAAGATCTATTAGCAATTGTTAGTTGCTGCAAAAAGATAGTTTTTTTTTCTAAGAATATAGCCCCTGATAAGTTGACCATACTCCAGTGGAATATCACATATCCAAGAATATTTGGACAGCACAACTTGGCCTTGATGTGAAAAAAAAAGGACAGAAATTTGGGTGAGAAAAAAAGGGTGGATGGATCTGGGAAGAGTTGGAAGAGGAAGGATGAATAGGATCAAATATATTGTGTGAAATTATCAAAGACATAATAAAATATATTTTAAAAAATTTACTTGAGTGGTAGTTGCACAAACCTATAATCCCAGCACTTGGGAAGCAGAGGCAGGTAGAGCTCTGAGTTTGAGGCCAACCTGATTTACAGAGTAACCTTGCAGGCCAGCCAAGGATACACAGAGAAGACCTGTCTCAAAAAATAAAATAAAAAGGAGGGAACACCCTTGGGATGTAAATAAACTAATGTAAAGTTTTTAAAAAATGAAAGAAAAAGAAAAAAAGAAAAACATTTAAATGGTCTTAAATGTACTCTGTATCAGGCTGTAAACTTACAGTGCTCCTGCCATAGCTTTCAGAAGAGCTGGGATCACAACCCTACACAGCCACGCCGGGCTTTTTGGTTTATTTAAGTCATCTTTGTTATTTTTCCTTTTTTTTTTTTTTGCTTCAGATTCTGTGTGAATTAGTATATACAATCTTAGTTTTCATTATGACATTTTATGCTTCTTTTTTATTATTATCATTTATTACAATTTATTCAGTTTGTATCCAGGCAGTGGCCCCCTCCCCATCTCCTCCCAATCCCACCCTCCCTCCCTTTATCCCTCTATGCCCCTCCCTTAGTCCACTGATGTGATACAGGAAGGAGGTCCTCCTCCCCTTCTTTTTGACCCTAGCCTTCAGGTCTCATTAGGACTGGTTGCATTATCTTCCTTTGTGGCCCAGGGGGTCATTGTGACATTTTAAAACCAAATTGGTATTTGTTGAGTCTCTCCTCTATCTTTTTCCATATCTTGCTCTTTTCCCTGTTGTACACTTTCACCCTATTTGACAGAGAGCTTCCTTCCTGCTTTTAGGTCACACACATCCCTTTGACCTCCCTATTATCCTCAACAGCTCTTTTAGTTTCCTCTCTCTTGTAGTCTTCTTACTAGTTTTATAGCCTATACTCACACTCAGCCCCACTTCAACTATTCATAGAAATATTATAGTACAGGTTCCACAAATGACAGGCAAAATGAGTTTCATCTAAGTCTTAATATAAAAAATACTTTGGAGCTCTATCCATTTTCACCCAAAATTTAATATTTTATTTTTCATTACAGCTGAATAAATAACTATACAGATAAATTATATATATGTATAGGAAATCAAATACATTGTGTGACATTTTCAAAGATCTAATAAAAAATTTATATATCTATGTATACACATGTATACACTCATTTGTTTATTGATATCTAGGCTGGTACCATTTCATTGTTATCACCAATAAGCATTACTGTGTAGGTGTCTCTTGCAGCACGGTAGAATCCTTCTGGTATATGTTCACAAGTGGTATAGCTGGGTCGTATGAAAGTTCTGTTTTTAATCTTTTGAGAAACCTACATACTGATTTCCACAATAGCTCTACTAGCTCATATATTAGTCCAGTAGTGAATAAAGATCCCTTTTCTCACATCTTTCACAGAATTTGCTGTTTTTTCTTTTCTTGATAGTAGTCATTCTGAGTATGGTGAGAGAGAATCTCAAAGTATTTTTTAATGTACATACTTTTTTAAATTTGTGGTTCTTTTTTTTTTTTTTTTGAGAATTGCTTCTTCATTACAAGAGCCTATTTTCCAACCAGCATGTTTGATGGTTTTGGTGCATAATTGCTTCAATGTTACATATTTTCTAGAACTTAATCCCCATTGTGAAGTATAGCTGGCAAATATTTTCTTGCATTCTGTAGGTTGTTTCTTTTATTCTGTTAATAGTTTCCTTTATTGTGAAGAAAATTATTCTTTTCACTTTGCCCCTTTTATTAATTCTCAGGGCTAATTCTACTGCTATTGGAGTCCTGTTCAGAAAGTTATTGCCTATAATTAAGCCTTCTAGGTTGTTTCCAGCATCTGGCTATTACGAATAGAGCTGCTACGAACATGGTTGAGCAAATACCCTTGTTGTATACTTGAGCATCTTTTGGATATCTGCCTAGGAGTGGCATAGCTGGATCTTGAGGTAGCACTGTTACTAATTGTCTGAGAAAGCACCAGATTGATTTCCAAAGTAGTTTTATAAGTTTGCATTCCCAACAGCAATTCAGGAGAATTCCCCTATCTCAATATCCTCTCCAGCCACGTGTTGTCACTTGAGTTTTTGATCTTAGCCATTCTGATGGGTGTAAGGTGAACTCTCAGGGTTGTTTTGATTCGCAACTCCTTGATGGCTAAAGACGTTGAGCATTTCTTTAAGTGTTTCTTTGCCATTTGATATTCCTCTATTGAGAATTCTCAGTTTAGCTCTGTACCCCTTTTTAAATTACATTACTTGGTTTGTTGGTGTTTAACTTCTTGCATTCTTTATATATTCCAGATATTAGCCCTCTTTCAGAAAAAAGGGTTGGTGAAGATCCTTTCCCAGCCTGTAGGCTGTCGTTATGTTCTGACGACAGTGTCCCTCAATGAAAGAATGGATACAGAAATTGTGGTACATTTACACAATGGAATACTATTCAGCTATTAAAAACACAGAAATCATGAAAATTTCAGGCAAATGATGGGAATTAGAAAAGATCATCTTGAGTGAGGTAACCCAGAAACAGAAAGACACACATGGTGTATACTCACTCATAAGTAGATATTAGCCATATAATATAGGATAATCATACTAAAATTTGTAACTCTTAAAGAAGCTAAACAACAAGGAAGACCCTAGGGAAGATGCTCAGTCCTCATTCAGAAGGACAAATGCAATAGACATTGGAAGCAGAAGACAGGGATCAGGACAGGAGCCTACCACAGGAGCCTCTGAAAGACTTTGCTGGTTGAGGTATCGAAGCTGAGGCTGAGACTCAGCCAAACTTTGGGCAGAGGCCCTGGAATTTTATGAAAGAAGGGGGAGAGATAAAGACCTGATGGGGACAGGAGCTCCAAAAGGAGACCAACAAAGTCCAAACACCTGAGCTCTGGGATCCCTGCAGAGAATTATACCCCAACCGAGGACAATACATGGAGAGGACCTTAAACCCCAGCTCAAATTTAGCCCATAGACTCAGTATCCAAGTGGGGTCCATACTAAGGGGAACAAGGACTTTCTCTAGCATGAACTCAGTGACAGGCTCTCTGATCACCTCCGCCTGGGGTGGGGGGAGGGTGCAACCTTGCCAGGTCACAGAGGAAGAGAATGTAACCAGGCCTGATGAGACCAAATAGACTATGGTCAAAGAGAAGGGAAGGAGAAACTCCTCTATCAATGGACTAGGGGAGGGTCATAGGGGGAGAAGAAGAAGGGAGGGTGGGGATGGGAGGAGATGAGCAAGGGGGCCACAGCAGGAATACTAACTGAATAAATTGTAATAAATTATAATAAACGGAAAATAAATAAAATTAAAACAAAGCAAAACCCCTCAAGTGATTTCCCATGTTTTCCTCTAGCAGTTTTATTATTTTCATTTTTAAATGAAGGCCGTTGATCTGTTGTAAGTTTACTTTTATTAGGCTGAAGATACAGATCTAATTTCATTCTTCCACAGGGTGATACTTAGTATTGGCAACACCCAGAAAGACCAATTCTTGCTTGTTTGTTGATCCAGCTTTGAATCTTCAGATGTGAGTGTATAATCTGGAATAAGCACAGAAACCAGAAAAGTACAAAGAGATTGTGCAAGGTAGGTGAGGAGTTCTAGAGCAGGATAAAAGTGATAAGTAGTGGAAAATGAAAAATGTGAGAGAGGTTAACTGGGGATGAGGAGGAAAGATGAATGCAGTGAGGAGGTAGGAGAGGAAAATAACATTAAGTCAGTTTGAAAAGCCAGAAAGGATCACATTATATTGGATATATGGATATATATATATGAACTATATTGAATATATACATATGTGTGTATTATATTAGATATACACATATGTGTGTATTATATTGGATATATATATATATTGGATATATTTCAGCCCTGATCCATATGCTGAAATCTGACAATTTTGCTGATAGTGTTCTTTCATTTACTCTTGTGATTATTATAGTTTTATGCTGTGTATTTAAATCAGGAAATGTGTTCCTTTGTCACACTTAATATTTCAAGATCACTTGTGACTGCATATAAATTTTAAGATGAATATTTTAAAATGCTATTAGGATCTTGGTGATAATTCCATGAATATGTACTTTGCTTGGGCTAATCCCAAGTCTTCCAATCCATGAAAATATGATATTTTCCCATTTATTTCTGTTTTTAGCCATGGTTTGTATGGTTGCTTCAATGTACATTTCTGTAAGACTTATTTTTAGATCATTTTATGGTAGCTACTTATAGCCTACAAATCATTGTGTAGCTCTGGCTGATCCCATAGTCTTCATTTTTATGCACTACCATACTCAGCTTTCAAATGGAAATTTGACTTTTCAGGACGTTAGCAATCAGAACAGAACTGCAACTAGCTTTTGCAGGCAGATTTTTAAAAAAAAATTTATTATTAGTTACATTTTATTAACTCTGTATCCCAGCTGTATCCCGCCCCCTGATTCCCTCTCAATCCCACCCTCTTTCCCTCATCTATTCCCTGCACCTTTCCAAGTCCACTGATAGGGGAGGACCTCCTCCCCTTTCATCTGACCCTGGTTTATCAGGTATCTTCAGAACTGGCTGCAAAGTCCTCCTCTGTGGCTTAGCAGGGCTGCTCCTCCCTTGCAGGGTGGGGAGGTCAAAGAGCCCACCATTGAGTTCATGTCAAAAATAGTCCCTGTTCCTCTTACTACCATGGGCTACATCCGAGCAGGGGTTCTAGGTTATATCCATACATGGTCCTTGGTTGGAGAAACAGTCTCAGAAAAGACCCCTGTGCCCACATGTATTTGGTCCTTATGGAGCTCCTATCCTCTCCAGATCATATTAACTCTCCCTTCTTTCTTATTATTCCTGCAGGCAGATATTTTGCCTGTTACTTTGCTGTATTCAAATGTTAGTGCTAATATGTATTATGGGGAATCTTTAGGATTTTATACATCTAAAGTCATGTCATCTATAAACAAATAATTTACTTTAGTTTTCAATTTGAATGTTCATTCATTATATATATTTTTCCAATTAGTTCAAATTTCCAGCATTGTGTTCAATACAAGTGGTAAAATTAGGCATCCCTGCTTTGTTTCTGATATTTCTTTATTATTAATGTATTCATTTTACATCCTGATTGTATACCCCTCCCTTGTCTCCTCTGCATTTTACCCACCCTCCCTCTTCTACCCATCCTTGTCCCCTACTCTTCAAAAAGGGGGAGCCCTCTTCCCTTACTAACTGAAAATTGTTTATTTCACATGCATTGATTTTGTTTGTTTATTTGTTCATTTGTTTTTTACCTGAGAGTTTATCTCTATGAGGGTGTAGGATTCCTTAGAACTGGAGTTACAGACAGTTGCTAGGAATTGAAATTTTGGGCTCTTAACCACTGAGGCATCTCTCCAGACTATTTCTGATCTTTCAAAGAAAGCCTGTCACCTTTAACCATTGAGCCTTATGTTGCCTGTGGGGTTTTCATATATGACCTTTACTATGCTAAGTAGTAGTAATAGTAGTTTCTCCTTGACTTTTTATTCTGAAAATGCTTTGAGTTTTGTATTTGTATTTTGGCTGGCCAAATGATGATCATATATTTGGTTCACCTCATTCTGGATGTGGTTTTGAGTGACTTTCTGGATGATATCAACATTTTAATTAACGAAAAAATGAAGCATATTACACTACTCCATATGGGTGGGCCTCACCCATTCCATTGGATAAAACAAATGGCAGGACAAATGAGAATCTGTCTTCTTTGCTTACCATCTTCAAGCTAGAATATTAGTCCTTCTAGGCCATCAAAGTTGGACTGTAGATATGCCATCATCAATTTTCTTGAGTCCTTGGCTTACTGATTACTGATCTTCTTTCTTCATAATTATATGTTTTAATTCCTTATAGCAAATATCTCTCTTTTCCTTTTCTCCCTAATTTTCCCTCCTCCCCTCTCTCTCTGATAGATACTGCCTATTCGTTCTTATCATCTTAAGAATCCTAGCTCAGCTAGATGCATTACATTGTTTTACTTTCATGAGTAATGAAATAAGCAGTCTTGTTTATTTCCTTTTCGTTTCAACTCTACCATAGATTGTGTGTGTGTGTGTATGTGTGTGAAATAAGGCCATAAAATACAGTTGGGAGTGAAGCTCTATGCCTTCAGAATGGCCATTCTCAATGTATAGAGGTTCACCAAGATGCATAATTTGGATAGTTTCCTTAATCCAGCTGTGTGATGCTTACCTAGGTGAGTTAATTACAATAAAGTAACTTTAAATGTTAAGACACTAAAACTTATATTTGCAAAACAATAAAAATAATAATCAAATAGTTTTGAAAATAATCAGAAGATTAATGCTATACAGTAAAGTGAATATACTTAATACCACTGAACTTTGTGATTAAATGTGGCTTTAGTTTTAATTCTATATTATATGTTTGTTACATCTGTAATATTATAAAAATAAAGCTTTTAAAAGAAAAACTTCAGAAATACCTATCATGTATAATTGTGATGACTTTTCTCTACATTTATTTTCTTTGTAAATCATATAGATTTATTGTTCCTCATATTTTGAATGCTTACTTTAATTTGTGTTTGGTTATTTTTTCATTAGATATTTTTATTTCTTTTCCTTTGTTTCTTTTCTCTTTTTTTAGGATTTATTTTTTGTATACAGTGTACACCTGCAGGGCAGAAGGGGGCACTCAGTCTTATTATAGATGGTTCTCATCATGTGGTTGCTGGGATTTGAACTTAGGACCTTTGGAAGAGCAGTCAGTGATCTTAACCTCTGAGCTCTCTCTCCAGCCAGTTTTCTTTTTGTGCATACTCTACATACTTTTATTTGTGTTGTGCTTTGCTGTGTGTGTCTGTGTGTATAAGCATGTGCATATGGAACCACTGATTGCCCCCAGGTGTCTTTCCTTGATCCGTTTCCACTTTTGTCTTTTGAGACATGATCTCTCACTGAATCTGAAGTTTATCAGTTTGGTAACAATGACTGGCCAATGGACTTTAGAAATTTGCTTGTTTCTATCCCTCTTTTTGACCCCCTACCAGAGCTGAGGTTAGAGGCACTTCTCTTTTTAAACATGTCTTTCAGAGATCCAAAGTTCCAGATTTTCACGTTTGCATGGCAAGCACTCTAACAACTGAGCTATATCTCCAGTCCCATTAAATATTTTCTTTGTTGTTAGCATAGGGATTGCATATAATATCCTGAAGTTAGAGTAACCAAATTTTAATTAATTCCATTTCAACTTCAGTCATATTCATATCACAACTTTTTTGAAATATACCATGTATTTCACATTATTGATATAGACTGCATGTTTCCACCCATATTCTGTACCCCATTTCTCTTCAAATTGTGTATTATCTAGTAACAAAGACTTATAATTCTTTTTATGTGTGCTTTCAGTGCAATTAAAAATAAAAAATGAAGTTAAAAACCAACATTACAATAATATCAATGTATTGGTTTATATTTACATTTACCAAAGGCAGTCTTAAACTTCAAGTAGATTAGGATTACAAGGAATGAAACATTTTTTTTTTTCAGTATTAAGGTCTCCCTTCAACATTTTCTTAGGGGAGGCCCTGTGGCAGTTAACTTTCTTTAGCTTTTGTTTACTTGAAAACAGATTTCTCTCTCATTATAAAAAAGCTATTTTCAATAGTTTTAGAGTTCTTATTGTATATTTTAAAATTTTCTTTCAGTGTTCAGGGTATAGTGTGTGTGTGTGTGTGTGTGATATCATTCTTTGCTTTTTGATCTCTAAGGTATCTTGCTAAAAACATAAACTGATACTATTATTGAGGATCTTTTTAATATAGCAATATTTTCTTTTTGCTTTTAATTTTTACCTTGATCATATTTAATATTCCTTCAAATTTGTTCCCTTTCTCTGTTTATTTTTGTGTTTCTTCCTTGATTCAATAATTTCAAATGCTTTGTTTTCAAGGTTTCTTTTTAGTCCTTCTATCTGCTCAATTAAATTGCTTAATATCTTTTGAATTGATTTCCTAACAATTTAAAACAATTACTGTATGTTCAGGCCCTGGAATTTCTAGTCCTTTCATCATTTTTGTTCCTTTGATAATTTTTTATTTCTCTTGGTTGATACACTCATTTTATGTTATTTTAAAGAAAATCTTAGTAATTTGTCTTTCTCTTTAGCCTGTGAACATATTGAAGCTGTTCTGGGGATGGCTGAGAGCACTCTCTTTTAGAAAACTGGAGTTTGGTTCTCTGCACTCATGTTGGGTAGTTCACAACCACCTTGGCCTCCATGGCACCTACACTACTCTACTTATGCACATGGGCAGACACACACCGAGAGAGAGAGAGAGAGAGAGAGAGAGAGAGAGAGAGAGAGAGAGAGAGAGAGAGAGAGAGAGAGAGAGAGAGAGAGAGAGAGAGAGAGAGAGAGAGAG
>CM053742.1:111268034-111288701 GCA_028658305.1 Pachyuromys duprasi | reverse complement strand
CTATATAATACAGAAAAAGATCTTTTATCCAAAAGAAGAAAGAAAGAAAAGAAAAGAAAAATCCAAGAAGAAATTGACTAAACACTACTCTTCCTATGTTTCTTTTTGGAAGGTTGATGATAACTTTATTTTCTTTCTCTCTATGAATGTGATAGATTTTTTATACTGTTCTTTTGCATACTTTATGGGGATTTATATGGATGAAAATTGTGCATTAAAAAAAACCCAACATTTTCTCTAAGTGTTTTTAGATTGGCCATGAGCCAGAATATTCCTTCACTAGCTAGTTGGTCATGGTCTTGGTTCTTTCATTATACCGTGGAGGAAGTTTGCCATTATTAGTCTTTACTGAACATTTGTCTCTCATTATTAGTCTGTACTAAACATAGTTTTTGTATGGCTTTTATGAAACACACACACATACACATCTTTTTCAATGGTGTCTCACTGGGTATATGATCCACACTTCAAGGTAGACCTCATGCCCAGCAGTAGATGGCCAAACACAAAATGAACCTAATGTAATGTTTGCAGACTTTTTATCTCATATTTCTTTGTTTGAACATTTTTTTTGTTTTACTGATCTTTTTTTTATTTGTACATTTTGGCTTCTGATTTTTTTGTGGGCTTGTGTGTGTGCCAGTTTCCTGTTTTTCTTGTTTAGAGAGAATGGCAAAAGTATAATTCACACATGATATGTGTGTATGTACGCCTTGTTTTAAATGCCTTAACTATTCTGGAGTTTTATTCTATACTTATAGTCTGACATTATACAAAATCTGCAGCTCCATTCATCTATAAAGAACTGTTTCTTTGTTGCTGTCCCAGGCAGTGTCTATGGCATCTCTCCACCCAAGATCAGATTAGGTGAAATCATGATCAGTCCTTCAGGTAACCCCTGGACAAGGTAGAAATCTAGAACCAAGGTCTTCTAGACTCACAGATGTAATTTGCTGAGGGAAATTCAGAACCGTTCTACCGTCTGCCTGACATGGATGCTGGGAACCAAACTGAAGTCCTTATTAAGAGCCACAAGTGCTCTTGATCACTGAGCCATCTCTACCTCCTCACCCAAAGGTTTTGTCATTTAATTTCTGATTGGGGTGAGATACAGTCTTAATGGAGTTTTCATTTGCATTTCCCTGCTGGCTAAATACAATCAATACTTTTCACACACTTACTGGCCATTTGTGCTTCTCCTGGAAAGGGTCTATTGAGTTCATGCATGTGTGTCTTGACTAGAGTATGTGTTCCTCTGGTGTCTACTTTCTGCTTATTCTAAAACTTAAATTTTTCTCTAATTCCCAGAAAACCTTGTTTAATCATTTTCTTGATCTTTTCCAACTAATTCTTTTTGTTTTCAGTCTTTACTTTGTCATTTTTCTATTTTTCTTTTCAACTCTCTAATCTTTGTTTTTTTTCCTCACAGTAGTTATTTTCCCATAAAATTATTTTTTCTGTTAGCTTACTTTTGGTTTTAATAAAGCATATTGTCTTGATTATCTTCTCTTAATTTAAGGAAACATTCATAAGTATAAATTTTCCCTTAGTATTCTGTCTGTAGCATCTTTTGGGACTGGTATAGTATATATTCATTCATATCAACATGTTGTACTTTTCCTCCTTTTTTTTCAGTTTTGTTGGTTATTTAACCTAGTTGAGCTACTTGTGCCCTGCAGTAGCCTTGTGTAGGCTTCTGCAGGCCCCCAAATCCAGAGCCCTGGGCTACTTCCCACACTTCCTCCTGTTCTGTAGCCAATGGCTGGGCTCACACACAGGGCCCTTTGTGCTGTCTCACACCAACTTCATCTTCTTCCAGTGTCTAGCCTGGTGAGTACACACCCAATCTTTACTACCACATAAATTGGGTGTAAAAAATTGGTGATAAGCTGTAGCTGAAGGAGCAAAACTTGTGATTGTCAATGTAATATACAAAAACTTTGTGAATTTGAAGGATCTTGGGGAGAGGTGAATGAGTGGGTTTGGAGAGAGAAAAGGGAAGGGAGAAGTGTCATAACTGAAGTGCAACCTCAAAAATAAACAAAAAAAATGAACAAACACAACACAGAGAATCAGGGTTTTTTTGGCTTAGAAGATGATGGGAGACTTTAACAAAATGAGTGAATTAAAAATTCACGTGGATGAGCTGACATGATGGCACAGACCTATAATCTTAGCACTTGGTTGATAAAGACAGGCAGATCTTTGTGAGTTCGAGGCCAGTCTGGTCTACAAAGTGGACCAGCAAAGGATAGCCAAGGCTACACAGAGAAACCCTGTCTCGAAAAAAAAATAAAACAAAAGAAGAAAATAGAAAATAAATCACATGGATACATGGGCGGAATCTTAGGAAGATGGGAGAGGGCAGATTGTGGAAGTGGGCAGTATGCATTATGAACAGTTGTGAAATTATTAAAGGACAAACTGGATAAAAATATTTGGAATTCAAATGTATATTTTCTTTCTGTATGAAAGAAGGAAAGAAAGGAAGGAAGGAAGGAAGGAAGAAAAGATAGCAGTTGCTAGAGTTGCAACGTTATGGAAGAGCATTAGTAATTGATTTGCAGGAAGAGTTTGGGATAGTTTGGCCAAGCAAACCCAAGAAAGCCTAGACTGCTGCAGACTGACCGTTTGAGGTGACAGCTCAGGGGATCTGGATGCAGGCAGATGAGATTTAGATAAAGGTAATCACTCTGACAGAAATTGTTTTGCAGGCCACTCTTGTTACACTGTGGCCACTAATCTGGAGACATCTTGTGCAGTTCTGAGATTTTGTGGGAAGCTGAACCTAAAAACAGACTAGTTTATCTGCTGGAGGAAACTGCAGAACAAAAATGGCAGCAGTGTGGGCATTACTATCTGCTTCTAGTAGGATTGACAAAGTCAGGAACAAAAACGATTCATGAAGCAGCAGTATGAAAACTCTCACTTTATTGAGAAAATAGACATAAATACAGTAGCAGTCAAGTCTGTGAGAGTATTTTAGTTATTTTTCTTGTTGCAGTGATAAAACATCCCGTACAAAGTAACACCAGGGAGAACACTTATTTTCGCAAAATTTTAAGGAGTCAGTCACCTGTGGCAGGAAAGCTGGCGGCAGGAGCTTGCCAACACATGACAGCTACAGCCAGGAAGCAGGGGATGATGAGCTTTGGAGCGCAGCTGCTGTTCCCCTCCTTGTGCTGTTCAGGACACGAGCTCAGGAATGGCATCATCCATGATTAGTGTGCTTCTTCTCATCTTCATTAACTTAATCACAGTAACCCCTTGTGGCCATACCTGGAGGCTTGTCTCTTAGTTGCTTCCAGATACCGTCAAATTGACACTCAACACTAACATCTCAGAGGGTATACTTGCAGTTATTAGTGTCATTAAAAAAATTAAAAGTAAAAATACATCAGCTTGGAACTTTAGAATACAGACTTCTGTACACCTCAATAACAGGTCATGTGCTAGGAAAACCATTGTCATGTTCAAGGAAACACAAATTAGATACCATGAGAAACACAGTTGGAGGATAGATCTTCATAATAAAAGAAAGCATGTGTTTTATGACACAATGGGAAGTATTCCCCAAAAGTGCCTCAAGAACTAGTAAGGTATAAAAGGTACAGATTTATCGTAAAAGAAACAAATTATTTCAAATTACCTGGGGTGATTTTCTTTTAGGTCACAAGATTGTCTTCTTCCTGATTTTTCTTTGGTGAGAAAGTCGTATAATCTGAAAACTGACTGGTTGAAGCATGCTTATTTGCCTGGATAACAATAAAATACTTTTTATTCTTTGAAAAGTTTATAACTTCTACAATGTATATTGGTCCTGTCTACTCGCTCCTGCTTCCCTTCAAAGGCATAGAGTATTCTGGGCCTGTAGTAGGAGTAGCATGTATCATAGGCAAGTCTATGTTTTGTTACAAATAGGAAGCAAAGAGAGACAAGGGGCCCAGAGACAAGATTTCTCTTCCAAGGTGCTCCCTTGTTAGTATACTCCTACCTAATTACCTACCTACTAAAGTTTCTAGAACCTTACAAGATAGACTAGGGACCAAGCCTTTAGGGGAGAACTTGACATCAAATTTTAACATATGCTTTTGAAAAATGTTTCTTAGGAAGGTCATCTATCTCTGAGAAAGTTCTGAGAGATGCAAAACTAAATCAGGCCCTTGATCCAATCCCTCAGGGAGGTGGCAGACAAATCATAGTGTACAGTCACAACTCTTGGTGAGTTTCGCTAACATTGTCCCTCCTGGCATCAAAAACACACACAAAGTCATGTATGGTGACACAAGCCTGTAATCCCAGCACTCAGGGAGACAGAGGCAGGCAGATCTCTGTGAGTTCAAGGCCAACCTGGTCTACCAAGTGAGTCCAAGACAGCCAAGGCTACACAGAGAAAGCCTGTCTCTAAACACCAAAAAAAAAGAAGGTTTGAAGCAGGAGGCTGTGCATGGGGTAGTCAGGCGGAAGTAGGTGGGTAATAGGAGGGAGAGAGTGGATATAATCAAGATAGATTGCATACATGTACAAAATTGTCAAAGAATAAATACATTTTGAAAGGGAAAAATCTGTGCAGGCTGTGTTTTCATATTACCATTATTTGACTGCTTTGGGGATGCAACCTACTCAAACTGACAACTACATTAAGTTTGGAGGGCTAGAAGGGTGCCTAAAGTGATTACTTACTGTATACAGATACTTTGGTTCAAACTGAAACACAACATAAACTGGACATGTTGTTATGTCAGCATTCAGAAGGCAATGGCAGGTGGGTCAGAAGTTCAAGGCGATCCTCAGCTACATTGCAAGTTTAAGGCCAGCCTGAGATAGACGAGACCTTGTATCAGTTTTGTTTACTAAATGACATTATTTGGACAAGTTAGTGGTCTTATGCAGTTCTCTAATAAATCTAATAAATCTCTGTAATTAGACCGAAGGAACCACTCAAGAAAAACTAATTAAACAGAATTCCAATAGTTCCTTTCATAGTCACTTTATCATATGCATTATATTTACATTCAGTTTGACTCAAACATCAACTGATACATTTCACTGTATATTCCAAAATACTGTTCCATGTTTGTCTGTGCATCTTATACACACTGGGAAGGGTTATTCCTCTTTCAAGTAGAGGATGAAAGATGATTGAGGAGGTGGTTAAAAGCTTTCAAAAGGATAGATTAAACTCAAAAATGATAACTCTAAGAACATGAAAAATTGGTGAGAAGGTTCAGCTGATGCAGCAAAACTTGTGCTTGTAAATGTGCCCTGCCAAAACTGCTTGAGAATCTCAGGGTGGAAAGAGTTTTTGCTAATCTTTCATAAAAGCTATTCTCATGGTTATGATATTGAATAGTCAAGTAATAAGGCAAGTAGCTTACAATCAATTATCTATTTGAAGGGGGATAACCTCAAAAAAATGAAATAGGAATGCCCTTAAGGCTATTTTCTGTAATGTGTAACTTCTGTATGAACTGATCCAAAATTTACATGATGGAGAACAATACACTATGGAAAGTAGGTGACTAATTTATAATACACAATCTGTGAAAGCAGTGAATGAATGACTAAAGAAAATAAGCCAGGCACAGCAAGATAAATACCATATAGTATCACTCATATGTAGGATCTAAAATAGCTGATCATATAGAAATTGGGAGTAGAAGAATGGCTATGAAGCGATTATGTTGTTGAATGGTTGGGTGATGTTGGTCAAAGGATACAAGATTTCAGTATCAAACGAGGGTGAGTAAGTTCAAGAGCTTGATTATGCTATACGGTGACTATAATTAACAACACATTATATCATTGAAAATTCTAAGACAACAGATGTTAGGTGTTCCTATTACAAAAGCGATAAATATAGGAGGTAATAAATACTTAATTACTTAGAGGTAATCATTTTACTAAATATGTATGAAACATATATGCATATCTCAAACATCATGGTATACACATAAGTGTAACTTTTAGTATGTGAATTTGAAAAAAATGAATGTGATTAAAGCGAATTGAGGATACCTAATTTCTGTGAAGGAATATATCCTATACTAAGTACCTGTAGCTAGATAATAATTATACCTTTTAAAAGCAATGTTTATTTATTATCTCACTTAATTTGAATCAGGAGATCAGGCAAGCCTCTTCATGCAAGCTTTATCAGACACTAGCAAATTATTGACCAGCAAATGAAGCACAATTTTTTTTAAAGAAAGATTTAGTCTGTTGTAATATGCTATAGTCTCAGTTAGTTGTCATTTTTGGTCTAGAAAATACCTGCATTTCTTCATGACAATGTCAACCTCTCTCTTTATAGGACAACACACAGTGTGCCAAAGTGCTTCATCGGAAAGAATGAGCAAATGAGAGATCAGAAGACTCATCATGGCAGAAGCCACAATCATATCCTAATCATGGAATTGGCATCTCATTATTTCTGATATTAGAAACAAGTCACTATGTCAAGCATGTATTCAAAAGGAGAAAAAAAATACCGAATATGACTAACATGAGGTGGAATCATTGAGAATGATCAAAGAAAAAACACCATCAATTGGTCTACCTTACAAAGTTTCACAGTGAAATGAAAGTAAGTCTAGTACTAGATGTGTAGTGATTGAGAGAATTCTACATTAGTACTTAATGTCAGAACTTCTGGCACAAAAGGACACTACTATGTTGCCAGTGAAAGAAGGCATTACTTTGAGATCAGGCTATATCTTCCCTAGAAGAAAACATTTGCAAAAGAATAGAAGTCTCTTAATATATCAGCTCTGATTATTCTCTTCTGGGAGTGGATCAACACTAACCTGGAACCATTAGGAGGAAGGGTTTTCAGGAGAAGGGAGATTGAGGACAGTGGTAGAAAAGTTTTAAGGTGTATAATGGAACAAGAAGTAATAAATCAGATTAGGGTATTAAATCAGGCAGTGTAGAGGATAGAATATGAAGATAAATAACAAACACTAAAAAGACAAAAAGAAACCTATTACTATAAACATCATAAAATATATACATACACCATATATAAAGTTTTATTGAAGTTACCCTAATGTTGTTGAATATTAATATTTGCTATTGATTTACTTTTTAGTTAATGGGTGGTTATTCCTAAACCAGATGTATACCCAAATAACCACACAGAGACAAGGATGTATTTAGTTAACAGTGTGCAATGCTGGGCAATGATTACTCCTTGCTAAACCTCCAACCCTGCATAGTTTCCTCCCATTCAGATTTTACCCATTATACTTGCTTTTAGTAATATCTGGGGTCTGGTTTATCTGTCCTCATGGTTCAAAGTCCTGTCCTGCTGATCTCCGCTCTCCTCCTCCTCCCACTCTCTTCCTTCTCCTCCCCTTCAGACCAGGATGTCCCACCCTATTCTCACCATTGCACAGCACTGGCTGGTTGTTTTATTGACAATGCAAAGAACAAATGGTGGCATGTTTACGCAAACTTGAGACAGGTGATGATTCTTTCAATATGATAATAACTATAAAAGTTATAAAAACTTTAGGTAAGATTTATATGTGCAATGTCCAGTTTATGTGCATTTGGCAACTTAGGAGAAAGTATTTGATTATCTATCCCATCTTGACAAATTTAGAGTACTATACCTAAATTAACTTTTATCCTTATTGATGTTACCTATATGAAAATATTTTCTTAAATTCTAAACAACTTAAGCTTAATTGTGGAATTGTAACTATTTGGTTTTTAACCCCACCAGAGACTTGAGAAGGAAGAAAATTAGTTACTAGAGTGAATGCTAAGTGCATGTTAGAAGCTTCCAAAAAATAAGAAATTGACAGAGACAATTTGCTGCCTGAACAGTCACCCATAACTCTCTATAATGTTGGAGCATCATCTTTAGACTTCTGGCTCAGAATATTTTGACAAACATATATATGAAGCAGGACCTATTTAAGATTTGCTTACCCTGTCTTGGCAGAGTACAGTACTCGACTTGTCCTGCATTTAAGCTTGCCCATTTTCGGCAGATTTCTGTCTGTCGTGAAATGAGGGCATTTTCTTTACCTGAGTGGCTTGTTTGCCATATTTGAAGCCATTTTTATATGGATATTTTTTGATGTTCATCATCTTCTTTGAGTAGGTGGGGTGCTGCCAGAAGATGACCTGTCTCATTGTCAAAGTATCTTCAAAATAATAAAGACATTTTAAAATGCCATATTCTGTAGGGCTCTGAAGTTTTGATGACTACCTAACTTTATGTAATCAACCTGTCTACAAATTTTATCTATCTGTTAAACCTACGATATATACTCCTGTGATAAATTAGACTAGTGCCTGATATTATAATGAGTTGATTAACTAACAATTAACTTGCATTACCTAATACCCTAAACAGTTGGTAATAGCAGTTTAAAAGTATTGGAAGTAACCTTGAGTTTGTATCAATATACTAAAATTTACCAATGTGTTAAAATAGACTTATTTTTGTATCAATACATAAAATCCTATACCAGAGTTAAAATTAACCTTATATACGAATAACAAATAAATCCTTAAGTTGAGTAGATTTAATAATTTGCCTTTTGTCTTATTATTCCTATAAGATATCCTTGTATTCCCCTTTCTTTCTTTTTTAACCCTCTTTTTCTTTATCTTAGAAAGAAAGATAGAGAAAAGAAAAGGGAAAGGAGAAATCTTTGAGTCTAATCTTGTTTTCTCTCTGAATAAGACCATTAATAATGTATAGCCATCTCCCAATGACAATAAACATTCATAGCCATAGAAAACAACCAACAATTTATTTAATCCCCCTTAAAGAAAACTGGATATTGTCCTTATGAATTTTTTTAGTTGACATTTGGCCATGTAGATATTCTGTTAGGGGGCCCAAAGGAAATTGGAAAAAATGTTTAAGTAAGCATTAACATTTGTGGTCCAGTTTTAGAATGTTGAGAAATTTCAGGCTTACTAGAAGTCCTGTTTGGAACAGTCTAAAATGCTGGACCAACTGAGATTAGTAGCTTTTTTTAAAGTTCTCTTGGGAGCAAGTTTTGATGAGAAATTATATTTGAAGTAGTTAAGGCAGGAACAAGTAGAATGTTGGAATATGCAAGATGCTGGAATAGATATTGCTAGTGTCTTAAAATGTTGGAAGGAGGATTTTTGTTAGTTTTGATTCAGTGTCTTGTCCTTTTGTTCTGTTACTATATATTTTTTCATAAGTATTATATAGTTCTAAAATTAGAAATGTATGAGATGTTTAGGATGAAATTAAACTGTAAACCAATTTTATCTATGCTAATTAAAAGAATGGCAAAATAAATTTTAAGGTTATTGTAGCCAAGGATTTATTGATCATGTATTGTTGAAGTTCTGGCAGGAGACATATTTTATGTCTCAGTCAGTTTCAGAGTTGTTCGCATGTGAAGGGATTAGTAATATAAATTACCATTATTATTGAATATATAATAATTGTCATGTTGAAATTAAAACGAGGTTGTATAGATCAAAATATCTTTTTGGGGTTCTTAGGTATCTGTCATATTAGGCCAATTTGCTACCAATATCCAGAGAGAAGTCCTCCCATTAGAGAGGACTTCTATTTCCTTGAGCAATAGCAAAGGCATGTTTTAAGTAAATTTTATATAAACTCCCTTTGACTTTGGAGATTAAGTGTATTTTAGGCATCTTGTATCTGTTTAGAAGTTTAGGTCTAGGTTTTTTTTATATATATTGTAGTTATTTTTGTCTTATTTCCTTTTCTATATAGAATGGGCAGTTATGCCCTTATAGCCAAACTTTATATAAACTCCCTTTTATCTTTAGCATCTTGTATTTGGATTTTTACATTGGTTGTGGCTATTCTTAGGTTTACCCTTTTTCTGATCTGGGATGGATGGTTTAGCCTTTTAAACATATGAATCATAATATTTGAGTTTTTAGGACTTAAATAGGTTGGGGTGTGCTTTGTCATTTGTAAGCCCTTTGTATCTTTTTTGTATCAGGCATGACTGATATATGCCCCACTCCCGTGAAGATGTCTCACATATGAAAGGATAAGACTGCTTCCAGAGCAGTGTGACATCTTTATCTAGTCAGCATTTAAACATTTTTTTTGATGTGGGAGGCATGCAATTTGTATGTTTGTTTCCCAGTCTAATTTTGAGTCCTTATATTGACCAACAGAACATATTATTTAAGTCAAAGTATCCTGTTGTACCAGTTCTGCAGAAGTATCAGTTTTTGATATTGGCTGGCCTTTTTAGAGTAGTGTGATAATTATCTCTCCTTACATAAACCTAAAATTAATGTGAATCCAACAGTTAGATTAGTAAGGACATAACATCTACAAAGGTAGCCCGTGGCAGCTCAGTCTCCAAATGGACTCCTATCAGGGGCTGTCTTTGACATGAACTCAGTGGCTGGCTCTTTGATCACCTTCCTCTGAAGTGGGAGCAGCCTGACCAGGCCACAGAGGAAGACTATGAAAGGGCCAGATGGAAGGGGAGGAGGTCTTCCACTATAGGTGGACTGGGGAATGGGTATGGGAGGAGACAAGAGAGGGAGGGAGGGCAGGATTGGGAGGGGGCGAAGGTTGGGCTACAGCTGGGATACAAAGTGACTAAATTGTAATAAATAAAAAATTATATTAAAAAATTTAAAAAGAACTTAAATAGTAACCTTAAGGAGAATTTTATCATTTAGAATCCTAGACTATCTCTTCAAGTGACTAAACAGTAGGATTTGTCATCCTGGCTTTTAGTATGTAAATTAGGCTGATCAATGACTCAGAGATCTGCCTGTTTCTTTTAATTTTGTGTTGGGATTAAAGGCACGTTTCTTCATCAGCTTATTCAAATATTTTGTTCAAATCTATATCATTGTAACTCAAAACCTTTAAATGAAAATTAAGCAAAGAGACAAGAAAATTTTAAGTTTTGGGTCAGTTGTGCCAATTTAGGCTGTAACAAACAAGGCTCAGTTGGTTATTTTTTGGAATTTAGGTGTTGTCATAGTGAATTGGTGGACCCTTACCAGAAAGAGCTGACAAGGATCTTGCAGCCAGAGAGCTTTGAATTTTAGCCATTATTGATCTAAATTTTATTAGGGAGTGTGGCCTTTCCCCCGTTTTTTCCTTGAACTTTCTTGGAGAAGGCATGGAGAAGAACCATCATCATTAAACATATTGCAATTAGATCCATGACTATGACAACCAAAATAAAGCCAAAGGGATCAAAACATCCTTTGCCATGGCATTTTTTATTTTAGATGCAGTTTTAGGCCAAGCTCTGTCTAGAGGTCTGTTTACCTCCAGTTCTTTTCTTTCCAGCTATTGCTGCTTAATTGTTGTTCTGAGCTGAGCTGAGCCAGCTATAGTATAAGGAAGCCATGCTTGTGTATTTCTCCTGTTAGACTGTAGTAGCAGTCAGTTTTGCTATGTTAAGCTTTAGGTCTGCCCACAGTAGGCTGTCTTTTGCTCCCGGGTGTGTTTAAAAGTCTCTCTTAAAGACACAGCAATTGACGTGGAAGATTTTAGGGTTTAAGTTTGGGTTTTTTCATTGGGAACTTTTTCCCCCACCAAATTATGTTAAAGTATGCAACAGGACAGGAGCATACCAAAGAGGGCCTCTGAAAGAATCGACATAGCAATGTATCAAAGCACATATTAAGACTCACAACCAAGCCTTCGGCAGAGGGCTGGGAATAATAATAAAAATAGGGGAAGTTAGTTAGTAAGACTTGGGGAGAACAAGAGCTCCACAAAGACCAAATTGAGAAGGGCACAGGGGTCTTATATGAGACAGTTTCTCCAACCAAGGACCATGTATGGATGTGGCCTAGAACCCCCGCTGTGGCCCATGGTAGCTCGGTGTCCAACTGAAGACCCTAGTAAGGGGAACAGGGACTGTTTCAGTCATGAACACGATGGCTGGCTCTTTGACCCTCCCCCATACATGCCAGGGAGTAACAGCCTGGCTAGATCCCAGGGGAGGACATTGCAGCCAGCCATGAGGAGACAAGATGAACTGGTGTCAGATGGAAGGGGAGGAGGTCCTCCCCTGTTGGTGGACTTGGAGGGGGCAGGGAGGAGAAGAGGGAGGGATGGGGAGAGTGGGAGGGAATGAGGGAGGGGACTATGCCTAGGATGCAAAGTACTTAACCTGTGATTAATATAAAAATAAATAAATTACATTTAAACAAAAAAAATCCACTTTTAAGCAAAAAAAGGGTGTGGCTACTCAGATTAGTTGGGTGCCATTTGTTGTTGAATTACTATTTGTTGTTATTTACTATTGTTTTAGATTTTAGTTAATGGGCAGTTATTCCTAAACCAGTTGTATACCTAAATCACCACACAGAGACTAGGATATATTTAGTTAATCCAGAGTACAATGCTGGGCAATGATTACTCCATCTTAAACCTCCAAACCTGCATAGTTTCCTCCCATTCAGATTTTACCTATTATACTTGCTTTTAGTAATATCTGAGGTCTGGTTCATCTCTCCTCCTGGTTAGAAGTCCTGTCCTGCTGATCTCTGCTCTCCTCCTACTCTCACTAGCTCCCTTCTCCTCCCCTCCAGACCTGGATGTCCCACCCTATTCTCACCATTGCACAACACTGGTTGATTGTTTTTATTGACAATACAAAGAACAAATGGTGGCATGTTTACACAAACTTTAGATGTGATGCTTAGAATAAGCATCACAATGCAATGTGCAGATTGAAACCAGATAATGGGGAAGAAAAAAACAGCATTTGAATGAACAAGGGTAAATTGTATACATTCCATAAAAACATTATACCAACACCCTACAATGGAGGTACAATACCCTAACTAGACATTTCATGCTAACAAACAAAACCCCTAGTACCAGGAATAGGTTACCTCTTTTTAAGACCCAACCCCCAAGAATGACAGATTATTGCCAGTACTCTTGACTACCTCCAGACCTTGGTGATTAAGACTTAACTGTTGTGGACACAACATACTTAAGTCAAAGAACATGGAGAAATCAAGCTGGTACTTACATGGAACCTTCATTCCTACTGACTAGTATTTATGGCACTGGAAGGTGCTATGCATACTACTGGAAGAGAAAATTAATCCACAGTACCATCCATTTGTGACTACTGCAAGATAAAAGGACTTGTCTAACCAAGTATGCCCTCTGGTACAATGGAGGCGCAAATGTTATGAGAATAACCAACTGCTTTATGGATGGATCTAAGTCCTGATCCATGAGATAGAATCCATATCTGACACTATTAAAGGGTCCAAAATCCTATGGCTAGATACATTATCGACCCTAGGGGAGAACCCGCTACTATTATTCTGCTAAATGGACACACTAGTAACATAATTCTTAGTGACTTTAGTTATACGTGTAGAACAGAGTTTTTCTCAACCCTCATCAAAGAAATAACTTCTTATAGTAGATATCAGTTAATATAGAGAGACTCCTAACTGGTCAATAAGAGACTGTGTGCTACTAAACCCTAAATGGGGCATACTTATCACACACACACACACACACACACGCACGCACGCACACACGCACACACACATGCACACACACACATACACACAGACTCGCACGCTTGCCAAAGCTCAGGGATTTTTGTGGAAGAGGTGAATAGAATCAGCATAAGAGCCAGAGAAGGTTAATAACATTAAGGAAACAGTGTTTTCCAGACACAACAGAGCAATTATTCGTATGAACTCACAGCAATTCTTACAGCATACCCAAGCTCCAGCCAGAAATAAATCCCAAGACAAAAATTTGAAGGTAGGCATAAAATCCCACCACTAGCTGAAGAGGGTGTGCGTAACAGTTTTCTTTAATTATGTGACCCCTAGTAGGTTGACCACACAGCAGCGCAGACCCTACTCTCAAGACTAGCTGGGCAATGCAAACTGGATTCAATGGAGAAAGATGGTGATGAAGAGGAAGAGGAAAGATTAGGAAGAGGAGGAGGATATTCAAAATTGAGTGGGAAGAGATGGGATAATGGAGAGTAGTTGCGGTAAGATTTGGGGTACGGAGGGTGACTATGTTCTAAATACATTCCATTAAATTCTCAAAGAATTAATAAAATATTGCTTAAACAAGTACATCATATACTTGTATGAAAATGTATTTATAGAGCTGAGTGAATGTTGAGTGTGTAACAACACTTTCTCTGGAAGCATGAGTAACTGAGTTCTAACATTCAGTAAAAAATCCAGGCATGGCCAGCACACCTTTAACTCCAACATTGAGGGGAAGAAACCAGTGAGACCCAAGAACTTCCTAGTTATCCACCTTAGATGAAACTACATGCTACTGCTTCAAGGAGAGAGCCTGTCTTTAAAAATAAGGAAGATGCTACCTATCAGTGTATCAAAGCAGAAACTGAGACTCATAACCAAATCTTCGGCAGAATGCAGGAATCATATGAGAGAAGGGGTAGTTAATATGATCTGGAGAGGACAGCAGCTCCACAAGGACCAAATATATCAGGGCACAGGGGTCTTTTATGAGACTGTTTCTCCAACCAAGGACCATGTATGGAGATAACCTAGAACCCCTGCTCAGATGTAGCCCATGGTAGCTCAGTATCCAAGTAGGTACCCTAGTAAGGGGAACAGGGACTATTTCTGACATGAACTCAACGGCGGGCTCTTTGTCCTTCCTATCCTCCAAGGGAAGAGAAGCCCTGCTAGGCCACAGAGGAGGACTTTGCAGCGAGTCCTGAAGATACCTGATAAACCAGGGTCAGATGAAAGGGGAGGAGGTCCTCCCCTATCAGTGGACTTGGAAAGGGGAAGGGAGTAGATGAGGGAAGGTGGGATTGGGAGGGAATGAGGGAGCGGGATTCACCTTGAATAACAAAATGTAGCTAACAATAAAAATAAAATAAAAAGACAAAAAAGTAAGGAAGATGTCAATGTCTTCCTCTGGTTTCCCCTCTCACATGCTTAGAAACTCATCCCTATCCTCACGTGCATGCACCACAAAAGCACACTACAATACACAGGAAGAAAATGACTATATGAGACTCAGTGCTGTGCACAATGAATATACACCAATAAAACTCTGAATTTACTAAATGAGCCTGGGCAATCTAGCTAAGTTGGTAAAATACTTCCCTAATACACATGAAGCTCTGGGTTAGATCCTCAGCAGAATATTAAAAAAATAATAAAAATAAACAAAAAAAGGCTGTGGTGGCCATGCCCATAATGTCAACACTAGTAGAGGTAGGAAGATTAGAAGTTCAAGGTCATCTTTAGCTTTCTAGCAGGTTCAAAGGCAGCCTTAGATATAAGAAAAGAAAAAAATTAAAAGATGAGTAGAATAAACATAATGAGCTAAATATCAGTCCAAAACAAATGTGAAAAAAATCTGAAATGACAGAAACCCTGTAAGTCCTATTAAAATTTGGAATGTTCCTCTGTGATAAAGATGTGCTGCCACTGACTAGCAAACTGCCCACAAAGATTATACATTAGATGTGTTGGTCAGATAGTTTCATTCTAAATAATGTTTTCTATTTCCTAACAATAAAGCTGAAATACAGAAAAGCCTATTTACTTTGTCTTATACCTGGAGACTGCATTCCTCTCAATACTTTATGTGTATACACACACACAAGCACATACACACTTGTACACATGAAAATACATGTAAAATAAATTCTCACAAAGTCTTTGCAAATTAAAAGCATAGAAAACAAAGTTGTACGCTTCCTCTATACATACCATTCAAACATCACACCTCAGCAGACTCTGAGAAAGAAAGCCTCTTATACAATTTGGAGATACTGCTTTAAGAAAGAAGCATAAGATTGTAAATAGAAAATTAAATTCATCAGTAATTTTTATTCACAATTAAACTCATTAAAATGTTTTATATTTTTTTCATTGAAAAAAATGAGCCAGACATAGTGGCAACAACTTTAGTCAGAGCACTCAGTAGGCAGAGACAGGAGGTTCTCTAAGTGTTTGAGGTGATCTTGAGTGAATTTCAGGACAGCCAAGGTACATAGTGAGACCCTGTGTTAAAAAAATTGATTAAAATATAATTATATCACTTCCTCTTTCGCTTTCTTTCCTTTAACCTTTCCTATGTTCCCTTCATCCAATCCCTTTCATGTCCTTTCCTTTGATCCCTTTCAAATAGATGGAATCTTTTTCTTTGATTATTATTGTTATACATGTATAAATATATAAATACTGGCTAAAAACACCATAAAAGGTGATAAAATCTAGAAAATGCACTATTAAATATATCTTTTGTAATCTCTTATTTTGTATTTGTTGGTTACTGTTCTTTGATTGTTTCATGTAAAAAGATTCATAATATAATTTAATAATTTTAGTTATTGATAATTGAGATATATAAATAATTAGAGTTCATATGTGAGTGTGTGCTATAAATTACACATGTATGCTTCTTGAAGGAGGGGACTACAATGAATTCTTTTCTTTTTTTTCATTTTTATTTTATGTTACTCACAGGTTATAAACTTTTTATCCCAGCTGTAGCCCCCTCCCGCATTCCCTCCCTAGCCCCCTCTTCCCTCCTTTATCTCCTCCCTGCCCCTTTCCAAGTCCACTGATAGGGGAGGATCTCCTCCCCTTCCATCTAACTCTAGCTTATCAGGTCTCTTCAGGAATGGCTGCAATGCCCTCTTCCGTGGCCTAGCAAAGCTGCTCCTCCCTCGGGTGGGGGCAGGGGAGGGGCTGGGAGGTCGAAGAGCCAGCCATTGAGTTCATGTCCAAAATAGTCATGTTCCCCTTACTAGTATACCCACTTGGGTATTGAGCTACCATTTGCTACATACAAGCAGGGGTTCTAGGTTATAACCATACATGGTCCTTGGTTGGAGAGACAGTCTCATAAAAGACCCCTGTGCCCTGATATATTTGGACTTGCGGAGCTCCTGACCTCTCCAGGTCATACTAACTCCCCGTTCTTTCATATGATTCCCTGCACTCTGCCAAAGGGTTGGTTATGTTTCTTAATCTTTGCTTTGATACCCTGCTAGGAAGAGTCTTTCTGAGGCCCTCTGTGGTAGGCTCTTGTCCTGCTACTTGTTTTCTCCTACATCTAATGTCTGTCCCATTTGATTTTCTAAGTGAGGACTGATCATCTTACCCCAGGTCCTCTTAATGAATTCTTTTCAACCATTTGTTTTAAAACAGAAAAAATACAGTTTTTTTTAATTAGTTTCAAAATGAGCCAAGTAGAGGCAAAATGCCTGAATATCTATTCAGTTGAAAGTAAACACGAAATGTATAATGTTGCACACAAAACATGGAATAATAGTTATGTGTAATTTAATCATCTATGATATATGATACAGAAAACGTTCAAATTTAAATTTAATGGCATTATATTGTGCATTTTTGTTTTTATTTATTGTCTCATACAATACATCTGGACCACAGCCTCCCCACCATCCACTCTTTCTCGTCCCTCCCCCACATTTCTCCCTTTACCAGATCCAGATCCACTGTTTCTCTATTTCCCTTCAAAAAAGAGAATTGTATCTATATATTATAAATTAATCTTTTTTTCTAGATAGAGAAAGTTTCTCTTATTAGCTTTGGCTGTCCAGGCACTCAAGACCAGGCTGGTATTGAACTCACAGAGATCCACTTGCCTCTACCTCTTAAGTGCTGGGATGAAAGGCATTTTCCTTACCTTTTAACTTATAAACTTGATACTGGTTTCATATGGCATTTTCATACATATATATCATTAATCCTCATTCTCATTCACTCTGCATCCCAACTGTCCTCTCACATTCCACTAATTCTCCATGGTTAGCACTCCTCTTCTTTCTCCCAAATAGCATTCCCTAATGCTTTCATATCATATGTGTTTCATTTCCCTTACCCTTTTATGGTCTTTTTTCTCAACATACATGCTCCGATGAACAATCTATAATCATGGTGGTATAATAGGAGATAAACATGTTCTATCTGTATTTCTGAGTCTGGCATATTTCACTCAGTATAATGATTTCTAATTTTGCCCTTATTCTTGTTCACGATTTCATCTTTCTTTACAGCAGAAATATTTTCTACTAGGTGCATAGACTACATTTTCATAGAAAAGTGGATGGACATATAGCATTGTAAATTTACCAATTGTGAATAGAGTGGCAAAAATGGATATGAAAATATTATTGGATACTGAGCTGCCATGGGCTATATCTGAGCAGGCATTCTAAAGGTTATATCCACGAGTGGTCCTTGGTTGGAGTATCAGTCTCAGAAAAGAATCCTGTGACCAGATACTTTGGTTCTGTTCTCCTATACAAAGAACCTTGTGGAGATCCTGTCTTCTCTATCTCCCCCTTCTTTCATAAGATTCCCTGCACTGTACCCAAAGTTTGGTTATGAATCTTAGTGTCTGCTTTGATACACTGCTGGGTAGAGTCTTTCAGAGGTCCTCTGTGGTAGGCTCCTGTCCTGTTTCCTGTGTTCTCCTTCTTCCAATGTCTATTCTGTTTGTATTTCTGAGTGAGGATTAGTCATCTTACCCAGGGTCCTTCTTCTTGCTTAGCTTCCTTAGGTGTACAGATTTTAGTATGTTTATCCTATATTATAGGTCTCTTATCTACTTATAAGTGAGTATATACCGTGTGTATCTTTCTGCTTTCTGCTTCTGTCTCACAATGATCTTTTCTAGATCCCACCATTTGTCTGCAAATTTCATGATTTCCTTGTTTTTAATTGCTTAATAGTATCTAGCTCAGTATCCAAGTGGGTTCCATGGTAAGGGGAACAAGGACTGTCTCTGACATGAACTCAGTGGTGGGCTCTTTGACCACCCCCTTGTGGGAGGAGAAGACTTGCCAGGCCACAGAGGAGGACAATGCAGCCAGTCCTGATGAGATCTGATAAGCTAGGATCAGATGGAAAGGGAGGAGGACATGCCCTATCAGTGGACTGGGAGAGGAGAATGGGAAGAGATGAGGGAGGAAGGGATTGGGAGAGGATGAGGGAGAGGTCTACAGCTGGGATACCAAGTGAATAAACTGTAATATAAAAAATAAAAATTTAATTAAAAAACTAAAATATTCTTGGCTATATGCAGTATACGCAGGAGTAGTATAGTTGGGTCATATGATAGTTCTATTCCTATTTGTTGGGTTTTATGTCTTTGGTTTTTTGAGACAGGGTTTCCCTGTGTAGCTCTGGATGTCCTTGACTCACTCTGTAGACCAGGCTAGCCTTGAACTCAGAGATCTACTTGCCTCTGCCTCCCAAGTGCTGGAATTAAAGGTTGTGTCACCTTTTTATTTTGTGTGTATGGGTGTTTTGCCTGCAAGTATTATCAGAGAGCAGAAGAGAATGTCAGGTCTCCTGGTACCAGGGTTACAGACAGTTGTGAGCTGCCATGTGGGTGGTTGGCAGTGAACCCAGGTTCTCCAGAAGAGCAGCCAGTGCTCTTAATTGCTGAGCCATCTCTCCAGTCTCTAATTTCTAGCTATTGAAAACACTTTTATACTCCCATTGGCATAGGACTTGCATACATTGAGTATGACTTCTGTGTGTAGCACCTGTTGCCCTTTGCTTTCGTGCAGCCTTTTGATTGGAATGGGATGAAGTTCCAAAGCAGTTCAAATCAGCTAACAATTTTATTACTAAATTTTATTTTTAATTTCTAAAATGAAAACATAATTACATCATTTCTTCCTTTTTTTCCCCTCTCATGACATCTCAACAATGCAGATGCCTAACCAAGACCCAAACAAGGACAGTACCAGAATGCATGCAAAAGTGAAATGGATTGTTTCCAGATTCTGGCTATTATGAATAAAGCAGGAAACAACCCAGATGTCCCTCAGTAGAGGAATGGATACAGAAATTGTGGTACTTTTACACAATGGAATACTACTCAGCAATTAAAAATGAGGAAATCATGAAATTTGCAGGCAAATGGTGGGACCTGGAAACCATCATCCTGAGTGAGGTATCCCAAAAGCAGAGAGACGCACATGGTATATACTCACTTATATAGACCTATAAGATAGGATAGGATAAACATACTGAAATCTATACACCTAAAGAAGATAAACAAGAAAGAGGACCTGGGGTAAGAGGATTAATCCTCACATAGAAAGTCAAATAGGAAGGACATTGAATGTAGGAGAAAACAAGTGGCAGGACAAGAGCCTACCACAAAGGGCCTCGGAAAGATTCTTCCTAGCAGGGTATCAAAGCAAAGATTAAGAAACTATGAAAGCCAGAAGGGCTTGGGCAGAAGTCATGCAGTCTTTAAGGGAACACAGATGCCAACCAAAACTACTATACCCAGCGAAGCTTTCAATCAACATAGATGGAGAAAAAAAAATTTTCCACGACAAAACAAAATTCATGCAATACCTACACAGCAACCCAGCCCTTCAGAAGGTACTAGAAGGAAAACTTCATTCCAACGGAAACAACTACACCAAAGAAAATATAGGATACAGATAATTTCCCAATGACAACAACAACAAAAAAAGAAAGGAATCACAGTAAGACCACCAACTTCACAATAAAAGGAACTAACTGTCATTGGTCACTATTATCTATCAACATCAATGGACTCAACTCTCCAATAAAAAGACACAGACTAACAGAATGGCTACGGAAACAGGATCCTACATTCTGCTGCATCCAAGAAACACACCTATGCAACAAAGATAAACA
>CM053742.1:111251704-111267534 GCA_028658305.1 Pachyuromys duprasi | reverse complement strand
AATGTAGCGATGTATCATAGCAGATATTAAGATTTGCGATCAAGACTTTGGCAGAGTGTGAGAAGTAATGATAGATCTGGGGGAGGTTGGTGAGACTTGGGGAGAACAAGAGCTCCACAAAGACCAAACTGTGCAGGGCACAGGGGTCTTGTATGAGACAGTTTCTACAATCAAGGACCATGTGTGGATGTGGCCTGGGACCCCTGCTTAGATGGGGCCCATGATAGCTCATTGTTGGACTGAAGACCCTAGTGAGGGAAACAGGGACTGTTTTGGTCATGAACTTGATGGCTGACTCTTTGACCCTCCGCCATACAAGCCGGGGAGTGACAGACTGGCTAGATCCCATGGGAGGACATTGCAGCCAGCTCTGAGGAGACAGGATGAGCTGGGGTTGGATGGAAGGGGAGGAGGTCCTCCCCTGTTGGTGGACTTGGAGGGGGCGGGGAGGAGGGAGATGAGGGAGGGAGTGGGAGGGTGGTAGGGAATGAGGGAGGAGGCTAGGCCTGGGATGCAAAGTACCTAACCTGTGATTGATATAAAAATAAATAAATTATTTAAAAAACAAAAAAAAATAAATTAAAAAAAAATTTTAAAAAAGTTGCTTGAATGAGTTGTTTTGAATTTCTTCTTGAAAGCACTTAGTGCTATGATCTTTCCTCTTAGCACTGATTTCATTGTGCCCCATAAGTTTGGGTATTATTGTGCCTTCATTTTCATTGAATTCTAGGAAGTCTTTAATTTCTTTCTTTTTTTCTTCCCTGAGAAGAGATGTCATTGAGTAGTGAGTTGTTCAGTTTCCATGTGTGTAGGGTTTTTGTTATTTCTGTTGTTGGTGAGGTCCAGCTTTAGTCTATGGTTGTCAGATAGGATACAAGGGATTATTTCAATCTTCTTGTATCTGTTGAGGTTTACTTTGTGACCAAGTATATGGTTTACTTTGGAGAAGGTTCCATAGGTCCTGATAAAAAGGTAAATTATTTTGTGTTTGGGTGTAAGGTTCTGTAGAAGTCTGTTAGGTCCATTTGATTCATGACCTCTGTTAGTTATATTGTTTCTTTGTTTAATTCCTGTTTTGTTGACCTGTCTTTTGTTGAGAGTGGGGTGTTGAAGTCTCCCACTATTAATGTATGGGGATCTATGTGTGGTTTAAGCTTCATTAATGTTTCTTTTACAATCGTGGGTGCCCTTGTTTTTGGGGCATAGACGTTCAGGATCCTTTGATGGGTATGAAGTGTCCTTCCCCATCTCTTTTTATTAAATTTGGTTGAAAGTTTATTTTATTAGATATTAGAATGGCTCCTTTGCTTGGTTCTTTGGTCCATTTCCTTGGAAAACCCTCTTCTAGTCCTTTACTCTTAGGTAATGTCTCTCTTTGTGACGTAGGTGTGTTTCTTGTATGTAACAGATTGTTGGGCCTTGTTAAGAATCCATTCTGTTAGTCTGTAGCTTTTCATTGGAAATTTGAGTCCATTGATGTTGATAGAGATTAATGACTGGTGGCTGTAGACGCTTTGACTTTGATGTTGGTTGTGGTAGTGTATTTGTGTGCTTGCTTATTTTTTGTTTTGCTGTAGTGAGGTTATTTATTTCTTTCACTTTCCTGAAAGTAGGTAGTTTTCTTGAGTTGTGTTTTTGCTTCTAGTATCTTCTGTAACTCTGGATTTGTGTGTAGGTATTGTTGAAATTTGTTTTTGTCATTGAATATCTTGTTTTCTCTGTCTTTGAGAACTGAGAGTTTTCCTGGGTATAGCAGCCTGGGCTGACTTCTGTGTTCTCTTAGGGTATGCATGATATCTGTCCAGGCCCTTCTGGCTTTCATAGTCTCTGTTGCAATGTCAGGTGTGATTCTGATGGATTTGCCATTATATGTTACTGGCCTTTTCCCCTTGCAGCTTTTAGTATTTTTTCCTTTGTTCTGTATACTTACTGTTTTGATTATTATGTGGAGGGAGGATTTTCTTTTCTGGTCTAAATTATTAGGTGTTCTGTAGCCCTCTTTTATTCTTATAGGCCTTTCCTTTGGTTGGGGAAATTTTCTTCTATGATTTTGTTGAAAATATATTCTGGGCCTTGGAAGATGGATTCTTCTTTTTACTCTATTCCTATTATTCTTAGGTTTTGTCTTCTCATGTTGTCTTGGATTTCTTGGACGGTTTGTGTCAGAACATTTTTTAGATTTACTGTTTTCTTTGACAGATACATTGATTTCTTCCATTGTATCTTCCACACCTGAGATACTTTCTTCCATCTTCTAGCCTGTTGGTTATTGGTTATGTTTACCTCTGTAGTTCCTGTTTGCTTTCCTAAGTTCTCCCTCTCCATGACTTCCTCCGTTTGTGATTTCCTTAATTTTTCCAATTCTATCTTCAGATCTTGAACTGTTTTGTTGATTTCCTTCACCAATCTAACTGAATTTTCCTGTTTTTCCTTCAATTCCTTCACCTGTTTGTTTGAACATTCCTTTATTTCTTTTATTTCTTTCAGTGATTTAATCATTTCCTCTCTGAAAGCCACAAACTGTCTGCATCTTCTTGTATTTCTTTATTGATGGCCATAATCTGTTTGATTTTATCTTCCTCTAATCCTTTACACATTTTTAATTGTTTCCTCCATTAATCTCTTCATAAACATAAATGTAAGGTCATCTTGAATTTCACTTATGTTAGGGTGCCCAGGGCTCATTACCTCTGGATACCTGGGTTCTGGGGTTGCCATACTGCTTTGTCTTTTGTTGGTTGTACTTTTATGCTGGCCTCTTCCCATCTGTCCATCTCAGGTGTTGGCTGTTAGTTTCTGGTGCCTGTTGGAGTCCTGGGGTGAGAGAATCCTCTTGGCAGGGTCCTGAAGGAGATATCCTCAGCTTTTTGGGTATGGTCAACTGAATAGTGGTGCTTCTCAGGAATTGTCACAGTTCACCTCATGCTTATGGACCTGTGTGGTAACTGTGGTGTTCAGGAAGACTCTCTCATCAGGAGCAGTCCTGGAAATGGCTGCCCTTCTGCTGGGTTTCTTGCTCTGAATTTATTGAGCTGCTGCTGCTCCTCTTAAGCTGTATTTGCTGGGCGCAGCCCTCGTGAAGAACCATGGAGTCCCATGGTTTCATCAGTTTAGCTAGGATTAACTGGTCACACCTTGGAACACTATCTGAGGCATCTCCAATGGCTTTCAGGCTTCTTTAGGTCTGAGGTTGCAGCTGTGTGTCCCAGTGCCCTCGCCATAATCAATGACAGGTGAACATGGCACTCATGTCTGCAGTAGAAGGCCAGAGCCCAGAGCCTGCGTGAACCCAGAAACTCTTCTGGAGCTGGGTGTTCTGAACTTGGACCAGTTGTTTGCCCCACTGTGGGGTTTCCTCCCTACAGGGACACCCAGACTGTGGTGTTTTGGGAACCACAGTTCTATCTGGGATGGTGAGTAGAGCACACAGGCACAGGTGCGTGGTTCTGCCTTGCTGGCTATTGGGCTCCTGGGAGCCTGCAGAAACCTGGGAACTTTTTCATAGAACTTTTTGAGGGGAGGGGCGTTATCGGCTGAGTGATCTGAGGTCAGGCCTGCTGTTTCCCTCACTGTGGGTTTCCACCGGACAGAGAAACTCAGTCTCTTGTGCCCTAGGGCCCACAGTTTTATCTGGGGCTAGAGTCAGGCGGGCAGGCAAGACTCTGTGCTGGTGTGTGACCCGCTCTGGGCTGCCTTCTGGGCACCCACCAGACCCCTGGTCTTTTCCAGGGATTGTCTGGGTGACCTAAGGTTGGTCCAGATCGTTTCCTGCAACATGGAGTTTTCTCTGGAGTGGAAATTCCAGTATCTGGTGTTGTGGGGCCCACAGTTTAGTCTGGGAAGGTGATCAGAGCATGCTGGCTTGTGGCTCTGTGCTGGTGACCAAGTGCCTAGTGGAACCAGGAAGTATTCTGTGGTTTAGCTGGGTGACCTGAAGCGGATTGAATCCCACACTGTGGGGTTTCCTGTCACCTGGGAAACACAATCACTGGTGTTTTAGGACCCAGAGTTCTGCCTGCTGGTCACTGTGAAGATTCTGCTGTGCTGCTGGTCAGAAAGAGTTTCCTCCTGGCCCCGCCATCTTGGATCTTAATCGATAGCATGGTTTATAACTGAATATTTTTAAAAGCATTGAGACTAATTTATAGTTTACAATACATTATTTGTAAATGTATGTTGTGAATGTTCTTATGAAGGGGTGATTTAAAATAATAAGCAGCAAGAGTGATAAGAATCTTTTAGAAATGTTATCTTGACTTAGGTGGCAGAATTACAGAATGTGTTACCAGATCTAAGCTCATAAATGGCTTATTTGCCTGAGGACTGATTTACACCTCTGACTTTGGTCCAACTACCAACACTAACTACTAAGAAATCTTGGAGAAGTCTCATACCTTACTGTTTCCAGAGGCAGTGCCATTGCTTTCTGTAGTGGCCATATATTTTGGAATTACCTTTTAACTTATATTTAGCTTGCTGAGCTATAATTTAAGATCAGTTTTGTTTGCACAAAGTCTTAAAGCAGGGTATACCTATGCTCATCACCAGGAAAGGTCTGCCAACCTAGGTGTCACAGAAGATCCAAAATGGCCTGAATCAGGGCTCCAGTTCTATTGATTTGTAGACTACCCTGAATCTGTAGGAGGCTTCTGGGAATTTCAACTATTTCACTGAAGCTTGCTGTGATGGTGTGGTGGTCTGAATGGGAATGACCTCCATAGGCTTACTGCCCAGTTGGTGGAACTATTTAGGAAGTATTAGATGCATCCTTGGTCAAAGAGATGTGCCATTGGGGATGGGCCTTGAAGTTTCAAAAGACTCATACCATTACCAGAGTTCTCTCTACATCTCTCTCTCCTTCCCATTTGCAGATCAGATACGAGCTCTCAGCTGTTCTTGTTGCCATGCCTTCCCTCACCATCACAGACTCTCACCCTCTGAAACTGTAAGACAAATTAAAAGCTCTCTTTGTCAAGTAGCTCTGGTCATGGTATTTTATCACAGCAACAGAACAGTAACAAAAACAGGCAGTTTGAGTGAGATCTCCATAGTCTTGGGCATTTAAATACTTGGTCCCCAGCTAATAGCTTCTTGGAAGGTTTAGGAAATATGGCCTTGTGGGAGGAAGTATGTAAATGGACATGGGTTTTGAGAGTTTAAACAGTGTTTCTCAACCTTGCCATACTGTGACCCTTTAATAGTGCCTTATGTTGTGGTAACCCCAAGCATAAAATTATTCTCCATGCTATTTTGTAACTGTAATGTTGCTACTGTTATGGATTGTAATGTGAATTATTTGATATATGATCTCTGTGGGGTCACAACCCACAGTTTGAGAACTTGTGTAAAGCTTCGTACCATTCCCAGTGCTGTTTCCTCTTCCTGCCTGTGGCTCTAAGTGGAAGGTCTTAGTTTATTCTCTAGCTACCATGTTTGCAACTTGCAGCAGTGGCCTTGTATCATAGACTCTAACCCTCTGTAACCATAAGCCTTTCTTTCTTTCTATGGTTACTCGCTTTCTTCTATGAGATGCCTTGGTCATGGTGTTTCATCACAGCAATAGGAAAAGAACTAAAACACTTGGTAATCTCAATAACACAGCAGATCTGAAATGGTTTCAGATCATACCAATCCCTTCTCAACCATGGACCCAGAACATTCTGCTTACTTAAAGTCCAAGCTAGAAGACATACCTATTTTAGTTCATGGGACAGACATTCTAACATCCATATCACAATAGACTGTAAAAGGCTGTTAATCTCCTCCCTAATGTCTCTCCATTGTTTGACATATTTGCTTACGTAGGGACCCAGAAGTGGCCACATTAATCAGTTAACCCCACGAGGCTGACTTTCTGACCTTAGTACCTCCATAAATCTTGACATAGGAATTAGATATTTTTACTTTGGTCAAGGACTGCTCAGACCAGGAGACGTATCCGTCTCTGACCCTAATGACAAACTAGAAGCCCAGGATCTCAGTGATAGATATGGAAGTATTTGTGATATTCAATTTTAGCCCTTCTCCATCACAGGACAGCATGCCCCCAAGCCCATGCAGTGTTTCCGTACAACATTGTCAGGCACCTGTACAAAATTGAATCAATTTGTGCACATAATAAGAGGCCCAGTGATTTCTGTGTGAGCACCGTACTGGGGAGTGAACTGAAGCTCCCAGGAAGAAAAAATTCAAACAACACCACCCAAGAAACATAAGAACTGCAATGATGTTAAATATTCTATGAAGTTAAATGACTGAACTTCATGCTGATAGAGAGTTAAAAACGTTATAGACCAGAACCAAATTATTTTGGGTTATTTTTAGCTTCTTTAAAAGTTGTTCATTGCCTACCCCATGTCTGACCTAACACTTTGTGACTATCAAGACTTTCAAATGTATTCTGAGCAAACCACTTGCTTTCAGCTACACAAAGGCTAAGAACATCACCAAATAGCATCTGAGGCCTGCTATAACCTGTCTCTCTGATAAGCCAATGCATTTTAAGTGTACATTTCAAATGTATCAAAGGTACACTTTATTCTGTTACCATAAAAAACTTCAGGAACCTGCTACCATACTGGAATATAGTATTTGGGGTAAGATGAATCTGTGTTGTCAGATTAATATGTGGCTCCAGAAGAAACTGTCCCTTATTTATGTTGAACTGAGAGTTATTTATTTTGCATCAAGAGGGCCAAGGCACAAGATAGTTCAAACCACTCTGATGGTAGATGAAAAAGCAATGTTAGTTTTCTCACTACTGTGAAAAAAATCTGAAAGAACAGCTTTTTAGAAGTAAGTGTTGCTTTTGGTTCACTGCTAGGATGGTATGTGCTTGGAACTCCAAAGAAGGGTACAGAGAAAGGGGAGTGCTAGGCCTGGGTTTCCTTTCTCCTTTCCCTGTTTTAATTCAGTTCAGACTCCAGCCCACTCCCATGGTGACTCACACACTCTTGGTATGCTGTTTCACCTTAGTTAACTCTCTCTAGGAACCTCCTCACAGACACATCCAAATGCATGCCTCACTCATGTCCTAGCAACTTTGTAATTCAAAATCATCGATAAAGAAGATTGACAATCATAATAGCCCACTAACAACAGACAAAAGTGCAAACTTAGCTGGAATATGGCCCATCATATAAAAGAACTGGTTTTTCTTTTCTAGCTGTTGGCTGGAGGTGCTTAATTCTGGGAGACTTCTTTCCAATTTCTGTGTACGGTCCTCTCCATCTTCCAAACTGGCATGTTTTGAATTCTCATATGGTGCATTTCTTTTACTTATTCTTCTGCTGCTAAGAAAATGAAACTGCTTTGAAATGGCTGTCCATTTAGTCACGCATTCTTGGATAATTTTAAGATCAATTGACTTGGTGTCTAAATATGTATAAGCAGATTTTAGTCAGGATAGGCATAATACAATGCACAGCCCCTGAGAAGATAAGCCGGATGGGCGTCTTAGGCTTCATTGGGCCCGTAGATAAGGGAGGGGGGGATATCTCTGACACAGACTATGTTGCCTGCTTTCTGATCACAGCCCCTGATGGGACTTCCCTACAAGACCACAGGGGAGGAAGATGAACTCAGTCCTCATGTGAATAGATGAGAAAGTGGCATCATCCACTGGGCCATCTCACTGGCCCCTATGTCCTTTTATTTAATTTTTTTCAGATAGCACATTTTCGTAATGTGTATTGCTATCCATTCTGTACATAGCATATTTTGTGCCATGAATTGCTATCCATTCTCACATATCATAATGTCTCTTACTTGCAGTACATTTTCCATTTCTATTTAATTTAACTACAATTATTGATATCTTATAGTTTTAATGTGAATATATTTTTACTTCTGTTCTCTTCGTTTCTCTGGTTTTTCCTCCTGCCTTTCTATGGCTTTCATTTATATCCCCTTTGATTATTATACAATTATGCTAATATTTAATTAATTCAAAAATAATTGGTAAGAAAATATAAGTATGGTTTCCAATAGGATTGTGATCCCTGCTACCAAGCTGACATATATAACTTGGCAGTGAAAAAGAAACTTTCAAATGAAATAAGTTGTTACCAAAACTTTAATCCCAAGAATTTTCCCAAATATTACAAATGACACCATGGAGGGAGAGGAGACACGTGCACATTAACTCACAAACTCAGGTCTAGAAGAGCCTTCAAACTGGCAGGACAGTAGTCTTTGGAAACCTCAAATTTCCAAATAGAGACTCTTACAAGCAGCTGTAAGTTCATATATAACAATCATATGAGGAACTTATGACTTAAGCAAAGACTAGTTGGATTTTTTTTTAACAATACTTGGTTGCTGTCAATGGTGCTACTTGATTTGCTGTTTTTTGTTCACAAGTTTAGAAGAGTACTTTGTCATCCAAAGCTGCTTACTATATCTCAGCTCCAAAAGAAATTAAACCCCTGTTTTGTGGCTGACACTTTTGTTTTAGCGTGTTACACTTTAGGCTGAGCAAGACTTACAGGTTTATTTCACTCTATGTGAAACTAATGTTTCTAGCAAATTCAATCTTCCTTCAGGAAACATTTTAAAGTAATGATATTTTTGATACATTACAAACCGTTTCAAACCATAAAGAATTATATCCTATAAGGTTGCTGTTCCAAGAGACAAACCTGAACAGCTGAAGCGTCTTCAAATATATCCCAGCGTATTGAATTTCAAATGAAACTCGAATTTTGTGGATATATTCCTATCAAATGAAGTTATTTCCTGTACACCACCTCTCTTATGAACTTTCTGTTTCCTTTTATTTGACCTAGATGGGATACCAGACCCAAAGGAGAATATGGACAGCTGCGATTTATCTTCTAAGACAGTGATCTCTTTCTTCTCTCTCTCTGGCTGCAAGAGAGGAGAGAAGGTTGTCAGGGGAGGAAGACCCTAGAGAAAGAGCACTGCAGGACTAGAGTAGCCACTCTCCCTCTCAGGACCTGGCTCTGTGGGCCTTTCAGGATCCTGATGTGCTAAATGTTTGATATACATATTAAAACGGTGCTTCTTGGGAAAACTCAGCAGAAGATTTAAATTTGTTTTTATCATGAAATATGTTTCTTTCTCCTAATATGATTGATAGGTTTGCTAGGAATACTAGTCTGGACTTGTATCTGTGACAGCCTCATAGAACTTGTAGAACATCTTTCCTTGCTTTCAAAGTTTCCATTGAAAAATCACATGCTATTTAATGGGCCTGCCTTTAACTTCACTTTTGCTTCATTCAGTCTGTTAGTGAGGCTTATGTCTGAGCCTTTTGTTTGACTTTTTGAATTTTCAGTTTGATTTTCTTTAGATTCTATTTCTTTGTTAAATTATACTTTCATATCTTGAATTGTTTTCATTATTTCATTCAAATATGTTTTAACGGTCTTCATTGTGGCATTTATTCATATTCTTATTCTCTCCAGCAAATATGAGTTACAAAATAGAAACTGAAATTAGAAATAGAATAATTTCATGTTCTGTAAGAACAGAACATGAGAGGAAAAATATTCCTTGAAACTGGAAATAAATGAGTAGAAATTAGTCTGAACAACAGAAGTAAAATGACTAAAAATATAAACAAATCTTCAGAACACTATAGGACCATAAAATAGAAAGAGAATGAGCCTTGAATGTTTTTGAAAAAGCAATGTCTGATAATTCTTAAAATTCGAGAGAGGCCATAAACACCTGTACTCAATTACAATGCTACTAAAACAAACCCAAGGAACTATAGTCAAGACAGAACATACTCAAATATCTGAAAACCAGACAAAAATATCTTGAGCTCTAAGAAAGAAATAAAGTGTTCCCTATACAGACAAGCTGATTCAGTGACAACAGCTGAATCAACTGAACACATAGAAGTCAGAAAGAAATGCTGCAATATTTTCAAAGGCCAAAAGAAAAGCATTGTAAATTCAGGAATCTGTACCTGACACAAATATTTTTCGCATATTAAAAGAAGCATTAGACAGAATAAAACTAAGAAGATAATTCACTAACACTTTTATCCTTAATGAATTGTCAAAAGCCTTCAGCATGGGTCAGTGCGTAGAGGCATTTGCCACCAAGCCTGAAGACTCAAGTTCCATCCCTAGTAGCCACATAATGGAAGGAAAGAATTGACTCCTGAAAATTGTTCTCTGACCTCCACTTGTATGCCATGGAAGAAAAATACACAGACCCACAGACACACCCACCCCACCCAACCCCACACTCAAGAGCAATTTTTTTAAAGGAATGGTAGAAAGAAGTTCCTCACACACAAAGAAAGTGATAAAAAGGAAGGAAATTATGAGCGCAACAAACAGAAATATGATTAAACCCCACAGTCTCCTTATCTCTATTATTTTAAATGGCTGAACCAGAAAAATTACAGTGCTAGTTGATGTTTTCTAGCTGTTTCGGGGAAATATTGACATAATTACTTTATGATGGAGGAGAATAAAGTAATGCAAAGAGTGAGAAGATATTTACAATTGACTTCCATTGATGAAATGGCACCAGAATCTTACGACAGGCTATGCTCTGTATATATAATACAATGTAATGTCACTAAAACTGTATAAACAGGTACATCAAAACCACTCAAGGAAAATCAAAATTGAATGATAAGGATATACACGAGACCATTTTGTGGGTGTAGGAGAACTGAAAGTCTGAGATAGCTGAACCTCTAGGGAGAAGTTAGCCTTCAGAGTGTGTGACTTTGAGTCTCCACATTTGTTTTTCTCCTTTTTATTAACTTTTAAGTGAACAAACTAAAGACATATTTAACAGCTTGACCCTACATGTACAGTGCATTAACTAAGCTCTGCGCAGAGTTGAGTTCCTGTTGAGTCAAACGAAAAAGCATGCTCAAAGGAGATTCAAATACATCCTGTGGGTAGCTTCATGTTCATCACCCATCTCAGCAAACTGTGTTTGGAAGCTCGTCTTTCCATTTATTTATTTTATTGTTTTTTTCCCCCTTTGGATGGGACTTTTGTAACCTCATCAGGAACTTGGAAAACCACAGGAGCGGAATGAAGGCCCAAGAGCAAACAGTCCTTTCAGTCGTTCACTGAATGCTTATTGCTGTCTCTCTCTCCCTGGCAACTAAAAGGCAGAGATAACGCTGTCCGTGATAGACACCAGCTGCTCATGTCCTCTTTCCTATAATCATTGACAAGAGTTTGCACTTGGCAGCTGGAGACCTGACTAAATGGGGTCTGCATGGAAATTGCCACCTCTTGAGCTAGGGAGAGGTGGGGGTGATGTAAGGTCCTCCCTCAGACCTCCCAACTTCCTGGCTCACTCTGGTCCATAATCTATAGAAATGCCATGTCAGCACCTGAAGCAGAAGCACGGAGTCAGCATTTTGTGTTCACAAGAGCCTCTGCAGTTCTTCTTTAGGATATCAAAATGCATTGTGGTTCTTGTTCACTGGCATGTAAGGTTAAGGGACCAAGGAGTCAGGAAAAGAAGTGGGTCTAGAGCAGACACTGGTACTAGAAAGAGGGAAAATAGAGTGGGGTGGGCTTTAACTGGGGATGGGAAAAGAGAGGACAACACAGATGGAGTGGGAGGAGGAGAGATAAAGAATACTAAGGATGTTTGAAAACAAACCATGGGAATCCTATTATTTTATGTCTGCTTAACTAAGACCTACACAGTGACACCATCAGTTGACATGGCATCATGGATGGGGGGATTCTCACAAGGCCCTACTCCTAGATGAAAAGCTACAAACAATTAAGAATGCTGAGAGAGAAAGAATCATTCTTCCCCAGGAATGAGCCCCTAACTGTTTATTGAATACCAAATGGACAACCCTTAAAAAAATCATAGATACAAACAGGACTAAATGGCTCAGCTGGCTGTATTTATACATCTTTATTTTTCAACTTTAATTTACTTTATATGTTGTGCATTTTTGCCTACATGTATACCTGTGTACCATGTGCATGCCTGGCGCTTATGGAGGGTAGAAAAGGATATTGAATCCCCTGGAACTGGTGTTACAGATGGCTTTAAGTCACATTTTGGGTGCTGGGAATTGAGCCTGGGTCCTCTGCAAGAGCAGCCTGAGGTATTCTTTCCCTCTGAGCCATCTCTCCAGCACAGGGAGGTATTTACATAATGCTCTCTGGGCCTCCTTTTTCCTCCCATTCCTTGGGACCTTACCTAAATTTCTTGATAACAGTCATTCCAACTCAGTGAGGTAGTATTGGAAAGCAATATTAATTTACATTTCCCGGATGGCTAGGTATACTGAACACTTAAATTTATGGGTTGTTAAAAAACTGTGCATTCAGTTCATTAGCTCACTTGTTGATTGGCAATATATATGTAAGTATAAGTGTAAGGAAAGAAAAATAAAAACTAAAAAATAGAAAAGATATATGCCTAGGAGTGGTATAGCTGGATCTTGGGGAAGCGCTATTGCTAGTTGTCTGAGAAAGCTCCAGATTGATTTCCAGAGTGGTTGTACAAGTTTGCATTCCCACCAGCAGTGGAGGAGGGTTCCCCTTTCTCCACAACCTTTCCAGTATGTGTTGACTTGAGTTTTTGATCTTGGCCATTCTGATGGGCATAAGGTGAAATCTCAGGGTTGTTTTGATTTGCATTTCCCTGATGGCTAATGACACTGAGCATTTCTTTAAGTGTTTCTCTACCATTTGATATTCCTCTACTGATAATTCTCTATTTAGATCTGTTCCCCATTTTTTAATTGGATCAATTAATTTGTTGCTGTTTAACTTCTTGAGTTCTTTATATATATGGGATATGAGCCCTCTGTCAGATAAAGGGTTGGTGAAGATTTTTTCCCAATCTGTAGGCAGTCGTTTTGTTTTGATGACAGTGTCCTTTGCTTTGTAGAAGCTTTTCAGTTTCACGAGGTCCTATTTATTGATTGTTGCTCTTAGAGCCTGTACTGTTGGTGTTCTGTTCGGGAAGTTGTCTCCTGTGCCAATGAGTTCTAGGGTCTTCCCCAATTTTTCTTCTAATCATTTTAATATGTCTGGTTTTATGTTGAGGTCTTTGATCCACTTGGATTTTAGTTTTGTGCAGGGTGATAAGTATGATCTATTTGCATTTTTCTACATGTAGACATCCAATTAGACCAGCACCATTTTTTGGAAGATGTTATCTTTTTTCCATTTTATGGTTTCAGCATCTTTGTCAAAAATCAGGTGTCCATAAGTGTGTGGGTCTATACCACTCCCAGGCATATATCCAAAAGAGGCTCAAGTACACAATAAGGACATTTGGTCAACTATGTTTGTAGTAGCTTTATTTGTAACAGCCAGAAGCTGAAAACAACCCAGATGCCCCTCAACTGAAGAATGGATTCAGAAATTGTGGTACATCTACACAATGGAATATTACTCAGCAATGAAAAACAAGGAAATCATGAAAATTGCAGGTAAATGGTGGGAAATGGAAGGGATCATCCTGAGTGAGGTATTCCAGAAGCAGAAAGACACACACGGTATATACTCACTCATATAGACATATAATATAAGATAAACCCACTAAAATCTGTACACTTAAAGAAACTAATCAAGAGGGAGGAATCTGGCTAAAATGCTCAATCCCCATTTAGAAAGGCAAAGAGGATGGACATCAGAAGAAGGAGAAAACAGGGAACAAGTTAGGAGCCTGCCATAGAGGGCCTCTGAAAGGTTCTGCCCTGCAGACTATCAAAGCAGATGCTGAAACGTATGGCCAACCTTTGGGCAGAGTGCAGGGAATCTTATGAAAGAATTGGGAAAGAGTAAGATCTGGAGAAGAAAGGAGCTCTACAAGGAGTTGTAACAGAACCAAAAAATCTGAGCACAGGGATGAAAGACTGAGACTGATACTCCAACCAAGTACCATGCATGGAGATAACCTGGACCCCTGCACAGATGTAGCCCATGGCAGCTCAGTGTCCAAGTGGGCTCCACAGTAATGGGAACAGAGACTCTCTCTGACACGAACTGATTGGCCTGCTCTTTAATCACCTCCCCCTGACGCTGCCTTACCAGGCCACAGAGGAAGACAATGCAGCTAATCCTGATGAGACCTAATAGACTAGGATCAGAAGGAAGGAAAGAAGACCTCCACTATCAGTGGACTTGGGGAGGGGCATGTGTGGAGAAGTCGAAGGAAGGGAGGAATTGGGAGGGAGGAGAGAGCTACAGGGGGGATACAAAGTGAATAAACTGTAATTAATAAAAAAATAAATATAAAAAATGGAAAAGAATAAAATTGGAGATGATCATTTAAAACAGAAATCTGACAAAAATCTTGGAGAAACTATAGAGAAAGATAAACCCATTATCCACTGCTGGTGATAATTCCAATTGATAAAGCCATTATGGAATGAGTTTGAAGGCTCCCTCTCCCTAATTAAAGTAGAATCACCATATGACCCAGTCATTGCTCTCCTGAGCAGGATACTTTCACCTTCATATTTATTGCTGCTTTATTCACCATAACAAAGAAGTGGAACCAACAGCAGATGAATGGATAATAAAATATGGCACACACATAAAATGTAATTCTCAACTATAAAAAAATTAAATATAAAATGTACAGAGATATAAATGGTCTTTAAATGTATAATATTAAGTAAGGTCACACAATTTCAAAAAAGACAAAACTTGCATATTCTTCCTTATATGTGAATTCTAGCCAACAGTGTGTGTATGAGTATGTATATGTTTGTGTGTTTATGAACAAATATGCACGTGGATTACAGTATATATGTTTGTAGAAAGGAGATCAAGAAAGGATCAATATTAGGTGATCAGGAAGGACAACATTCAGGTAAGGGACAAATGAGTTGTGAAATAGGATATAAAGTTAATTGTACATACAGTTTTAACTCTGTCATAGTTTTTTTTGTGGTTGGTGGATAAATGCATAAAAATGTAGCTGATAGTGGAAGTGTAGTTGATACTATAACTCCACAACTTCAGAATGACCATTCTAGCTATACAGAAGTTCACTGAGATATATAAATTTTGAGCCCTGCTAATTATTCTGCACTTGCTTTATATTTACAAGTTATTTACAAAAATTAATTTATTTAAAAATTTATTGACATTCCCTCCATGTTCCAGAAATGTTTATTCAACATAATTAACATCACATAGCATAAAGCTTCGCTCATGTATATTATCATATCGTCTGCAAATAGTGATACTTTGACTTCTTCCTTTCCAATTTGTATCCCCTTGATCTCCTTTAGTTGTCTTATTGCTCTAGCTAGGACTTCAAGTATTATGTTGAAGAGATATGGAGACAATGGGCAACCTTGCCTTGTCCCTGATTTCAGTGGGATTGATTTGAGTTTCTCTCCATTGAGTTTGATGTTAGCTATAGGCTTGCTTTATATTGCCTTTACTATGTTTAGCTATGTGCCTTGTATCCCTAGTCTCTCCAAGACTTTAAACATGAATGGGTGTTGGATTTTGTCAAATGCTTTCTCGGCATCTAGGGAGATGATCATGTGGTTTTTCTCCTTCAGTTTGTTTATATGGTGGATCACATTGATGGATTTGCGTATATTGGACCACCCTTGGATGCCTGGGATAAAGCCTACTTCGTCATGGTGGATGATATCTTTTATGTGCTCTTGGATTTGGTTTGCAAGTATTTTATTTAGTATTTTTGCATCAATGTTCATAAGAGAGATAGGTCTGAAGTTCTCTTTTTTTGTTGGATCTTTGTGTGGTTTAGGTATCAAGGTGACTATGGCTTCCTAGAAAGAGTTTGGTAATTTTCCTTCTATTATTATTTTGTGGAACACTTTATAAAGAATTGGTGTTAGGACTTCTTTGAAGGTCTGGTAG
>CM053742.1:111200796-111251204 GCA_028658305.1 Pachyuromys duprasi | reverse complement strand
AATGTATTCTTAGTACAAAACAGAATAAACAAATTGCATTCCAGCTGATTATAATGATTAGCTGTGTTTAAACAGGAATGAAGGGAAAGCAAAGCTAGGTCTAGGCAAGAGTAAAGACAATATGTGGGAATCCTCAACCTAACAGTCATTTCCTGTAGACACATTGAACACCTTCTTCATGGAGTACTGTATCTCAGCTGTGAAGGCATGAATTTTTATGTCTGTTCTAGAGCAGTTTCCTCTGAGTTAAAACATTGTGTACTGGAATGAGGCTTACTAAGATTTAGGAAGTGTGGTGGTTAACTTCAATCGTCAATATAGCTGAATTTGGAATCACCTGGGAAGGGAGTCTCAATGATGCATAGTCTAGATAAGGTTGTCCTGTGGGTATGCCTGTGAGGGAGTTTTAAAATGGATTTGAAATAGGAAAACCTACCCTGAATGTGGGCAGCACCATTTCATGGGCTGTGCACTGAACTCAGTTTAAAGGAGAGAAGGAGCTGAGTATAAGCAATCATTGTTCTCTGCTTCTTGATTGTAAATGTGATGTGATCAGCTGTCTGAAGCTCCTCCTGATAACTTCTCTGTGATGGCAGACTGTGGCCTGGAACTTTGAGCCAGAATAAATCCCGTCTCTAAGGTACTTTTGTTACGGTATTTTATTTTAACAACAGAAAAGCAACTATTATTATGAACAACTCATATACTTCAGAATGTTTCTGAAGCATAAAAGATTCATAAGACCCTCTTGCCAAGGCTATATAAGCAGTTACACTTGTGGGTTAGAGGAGAGTCTCTAACCAGTAGAACTGTCTACAGGTTATATAGGTAGCTACAGCCACACAGCTTTGTGGATTTAACAAATGCTGGGCTTTTGGGTGATGCGGCTCTCTATGAGTTATCCATTTTCCTGTAGGTAAACCCTCATCCATACTTGTGTAGCTAATTCAAGTAAAATCATGAGTTCACTAAGCCTAACTTGTGTAGTATTCTTTTCTATTGGTCTCTCTTTGATATTCTATCTGAGGTGAATAGATATATGTTTATACCTCCTCAGGCAAAGTCATACAGCATATTATTTTTATACTTTTAGAGGTACTCTTGACTCCATTGCTTTCTAGTCCCTACTGGGTGAATAGATAAAGGTTGATCATCTACGGGGTGTTCAATGACTCCCATTTACCCTATATCAGCAGTTCTCAGCCTGGTGATTACAAATCTTTGGGGGCATCAAATGACCTTTTCACAGGGATCACAGATCAGATATCCTGTATATCAGATATTTATATTACAATTCACCATAGCAGAATTATAGTTATGAAGTAGCAAGGAAAATAATTTTATGGTTGGGGTTGACCACAACAGGAGGAACTATATTAAAGGGTCATTGCAGCATTAGAAAGACTAAGTATATACATACACACACACACACACACACACACACACACATATATATATATATATACATATATATGTCCTATATCATACATAGATATAGATAGATAGATGACAGACAGATAGATAGATAGCCTATACCATCCTAAACCAACATGAATTCCCATGAAACCTGAGGTATTGGTGGCTGGGGTTGAGGTGAAAAAATGTTTCTGAAGAAGATTAGAAGTCATAGGCTTCAGTTTTAATAGTAACTGAGTGAGCAACAACCTTTCAGTGTACAGCTCCATATGTTTCCAACACCTCAGGAAAGACTCACTGGAACATGTGGAAATAGTCTATCTTCATTCAAGATGTGGTACAGAAGAAAGAAGATACAATGAGACCCACCCTTTAGTTCCCATGCTTTCTCTCCCACTCCTCACTTTCACACTCTTCAGATCTATAAGGAAACTTGAAAGATTTTAAATCACCTTTTTGAAGATATGAAGCAAAGAGAGAGACTAAAGTCTTGAACTGAGATCAGGCAAAGTAGCTATGGTCATCCAGGCAACTCCCACGAAGTCATTATGGTCAGCAAATGATTACTAAATAGCACATACTGGCTGCAGTCCAATCTACAGACAGTGCTGTACTCTAGGCTCCCTTTGCTTAAGGCAGAACTTAATTATGTATATTGAGTTAGGTCAGATTGTACATGGGCATGGAAGCCTTCAAAGAGTCCAAGAGTGAATGTGCAGTAGTTACTCCAAATTAGAACATATTCTTTTGAGACCACTGCCTCTTTGACAGTTTGACATTCCATGAGCCTAGAGTACTGTAAGCTTATTATTTCATTATTTCATTATTTCTAGCTGCATCTCCATGCAGATGAAATATCATAAGAGTTCAATATGATCACATCATTCTCTTCCCAATGGCCATTTCCTAAATAAAAATTTCTTTAAGAGTAGAGCCCACCAAAGACCCCCGCTAAGTGAGTGTAGCTATAACCCAATTTATAACAGTAAAGCTATCTATCATCTATCTAGGGAATTCTTGCAACCAGATCTTCATTTGGGTTTTTTTTGTTTATTTTTTAAATTTTTATTAATTATGTTATTCACTTTGTATCCCCCCCATAAACCCTTTCCTCCTCCCGTCCCAATCCCACCTCCCCCTTCTCCACATATGCCGCTCCCCAAGGGGAGGTCTTCCTTTCCTTCCTTCTGATCCTAGTCTATTAGGTCTCATCAGGAGTGGTTGCATTGTCTTCTTCTGTGGCCTGGTAAGGCTGTTCCCCCATCAGGGGGAGGTGATCAAAGAGTAGGCCAATTGGTTCATGTCAGAGGCAATCCCTGTTCCCATTATTAGGGAACCCACTCGGATACTGAACTGCCATGGGCTACATCTGTGCAGGGGTTCTAGGTTATCTCCATGCATGGTACTTGGTTGGACCATCAGTCTCAGGAAAGACCCCTGTGCTCAGATTATTCGATTCTGTTGCTCTCCTTGTGGAGCTCCTGTCCTCTCCCTATCTTACTATTTCCCACATCTTTCATAAGATTCCATGCACTCTGCCCAACAGTTGGCCATAAGTCACAGAATCTGTTCTGATATTCTGCAGGGCAGAGCCTTTCAGGGGCCCTCTGTGACAGGCTCCTAGCTTGTTTCCTGTTTTCTTCTTCTGATTTCAACCCGCTTTGCCTTTCTGGCTAGGGATTGAGCATTTTAGCCAGAGTCCTCCCTCTTGATTAGTTTCTTTAGGTGTACAGATTTTAGTAGGTTTATCTTATTTTATATGTCTATATGAGTGAGTATATACCATGTGTATCTTTCTGGATACACATGGTATCTTTTCTGGGATAGCTCACTCAGGATGATCCTTTCCAGTTCACACCATTTACCTGCAAATTTCATGATGTCCTTGTTTTTCATTGCTGAGTAGTATTCCATTGTGTAGATGTACCACAATTTCTCTATCCATTCCTCAGTTGAGGGGCATCTTGGTTGTTTCCAGGTTCTGGCTATTACAAATAAAGCTGCTACAAACATGGTTGAGCAAATGTCCATATTGTGTACTTGAGCATCTTTTGGTTATATGCCCAGGAGTGGTATAGCTGGATCTTGAGATCTTCATTTGGAATAACCTTTGTTCACCTTGTGGGATAGGACTTCCATGGTTTACCAGAACAAGTGATCCTGGTCCCATTTTCTGCCACTCATTTGGGCACTTCTTACAGTTTGAGTCCACTGATAACTTCTCTAAATTGTTCTGGAGTATAGGTATGGGCTTATATATTTTACAATTTCCAACAGTTTGTGTTTTGTAAAGAAGTGGGATTTCTTTTGCAATTTATTTGATTGCTTTCAGAATAGAATATTCTTACTGTTAGTTCATCTGAAATGCAAGGTCAAGAATAGAGATTAGCATTATAAACCCTCACATATTTGATACGGAACTGTAGAAAAATGAAACATTAAGGCCTGTTTACATTGCTTTTCATGCTGAATTCAGTATATAAGAGGAATGGTATATAAGAGGAATTGTTTATTTATACATGTCTCCTCCATTAAAATAAGGTGGCATTGATTTCTTTTAGATTTGATTCCATTATTTTCCTGTCAAATAAAAAGGTAACTGTCACATAGCATTTGAGGCACTAATGGGAATGAAGTAATCCCTATCTTCACCTAGTAAACAGCATGTAGACACTTATCACTGGTTATTTCTTACTCTGACATTTTCTCATTTGTGATAAAGAGGTTATTTATATCCTGGTGCTTGCTGTTATATAAATGCTATCACCTATCATTTTAGGTAGTTGTGTAGCTTCAGAAAGCTGTGTATTTCTTTCACATTTAATTTTTTTACATGTATTTACTTTGTGTTTGTATGTGTGTTGTGTTGTATAAAGTTACTAATGTTCCAGGACCTGTTTGTGATAGAACAGTAAATACCCTTTCCTGTCCAGCACATCCTTAATACTGGCCTTCGTGATGACGGCATCATCACACTTGAACCACTGGTCCCTGTGGTGCCAAAGGAAGCTGGTGTAGAGGCCACTCTCCAAAGTTCCTTGGAGATTAATCACAGCAAACAGAAAATTCTTATTCTCATTGTTCCCACTATTGGTTGGCAGGTGCAAATAACTCTCCATTCATTCGGGTCTCCTTACTCTATGCCATAAATGGAGTCATATCCAGCTCCAGGGGAAAGGAAATGTATGTAGTGATCTTTCTCCTCACTTTGGCTGAATGTTCCAAACATTTGAAATGAAAGTAGGCAACAACTGGCAACTTCATGGTGAGCTGTTTGGTAGATTCTTGGTAGCGTTGATAACCACCACCTTTGATTTTGGCATTACTTTCTAAGTACTCTGGCCTTGTAAACCTTCGCAAGCAGTCCGTGAGGGTAGTATTGCCTGGTATGTGGCTTTCACCATTCACACTGCTCTCTCTCCCTGGACTCATGGGTCAGAAGGATATGCAAGATCCAGGCAAGTCCAGATTAAGGTCCCAGCATAGGTCTATAGTGGTAGAGACACCATGGCAGGCTTGACAGGTGACATCGGACTGCAGGCCACCTGTGAAGATTTGGTCTATGATGCAGTTACAGTGATTGGGATTGCTGGCCACCTTGCCAACATCATCGCCTTTGCAGTGCCTGTGCAGGACATCTAGTGCAGCGATGAGGAACTTGTGGGCATCGTGTTGCCTGTACCCTGCTAAATGGCGGGTGTGTATCCATACCAGGTGCAGTAACTTATAGGCATCATAAGGAGATGGGTTTGTACAGTACAGTTCCCAAAAGACTAGACAGCTCTGAATCTGATATTTTACATGGGTGCCTATTAGAGAGGACATATCTAAGTATTGACATCTGAGGGAAGTCTGTGTTGTCAAGGTGCATTGGTCCTCATAAACCTATACTGAAGTTTGAAATAATTTTCTCCTCTTTGCCTAATATCCTGTTTAGTTTGTACCTAAAAGAATCCTTCCTCCCACGGTGAATCTGTGCATTCTGGTGAGATAATGTCTGCTTGTAGTTTGCTTAGTGTCCTTAGGACTGCAATATTCAATACACAATAACTCCCTCCAAACCCTCTATGAAGATCCTTAATTAACTCCAGAATAGCTTTTAGAGGTATAATGCTGTGTCTCTAGGTTGACCCATATCTCTCTCTCACACTTTTTTTTTTTCCAAATGCCTGCTTGAGAAGGCTCAAGATGGTGACATGTGCTGTTTCTTCTAGGCAGCAACCTGCCATAGGGCCCCTACTTCCATTTCTTAGAACATTTCCTAAAACTGAATTAGAGTTGTAAATATGTCTCTTTCCTTTTGCATCTTCCTTTGGTATCTAATTCAGTTACTGCCATGCTGATCCCCAACCATACAATTATTTCTTTTGCTACATTGTTTTTAAATTTTATTCACCTTTATTTTATGTGTAGTGGTATTTTGCCTACACATATGTCTATGTGAGAGTGTTAGATCTTGGAGTTACAGACAGTTGTGAGCTGCCATGTGGGTGCTAGGATTTGAACCTGGATCCTCTGGAAGAGCAGTCAGCACTCTTAACTGCCTATCCATCACTCCAGCTCCCATTGCTACTTTTTAACTGTTATTTTGCTACTGTTATGAATCATAATGTAAATATTTGATATGCAACTCCCATGAAAAGATCATTTGAACCCCAAAGAGGTTGTGACCCATAGTTTGAAAACCTCCTTCTCTAAAGCTATTATTGTAACTTCATTTATTCTTTTTTCCACTTCTTCCCTTTCCATTCATCTTTTCAACTTCCATTCCAGCTCCAAAAAACAAACAAACAAACAAAAATCCTCCCCCCCCGCCACAAAACAAAAAACGTTCAATTCCTCATACCTCCCCCTTCACCACCTCTGTAATGTCTCTACTGCTTTGTTTATTTTAAGGTCTAGATAACTCAGGCTCCCATTATTCTCCTGCTACCCTTCTTTCTTGACAACTTTGTAAGTCTCGTCACAAGGGGCACATGCATGTTATGTAGGGTGGGGAGGTAGAGAAATAGAAATTCTTTTCCCCTCAATCTGTAAGGAACCAGTTAGAGTCTATTATCAGAGGATGAAGCGCAGAAAGATATTATTTTTAAGAGTAGGGGAAAGGAAGCATAAATAATGTAATCAGGCCTGATTACAGACCTGAGCTCAGATCAAATGCTTAACTTCCCTGTGCCTTAGCAGTGTCTTTTGTTAATTGAAAATTAAAAGTACTGTCTGTGATAAACTCTGAATCCCAGTAGAAACCATTCGTAGTGTAACAAATTGGCTAATACTCTTTTTTTTTAACGTTATAGAGGTATAAAATCTATCGCCATTCAGTAGGAACAAAACTGCAAGCCTTGAACTTTGACCTTTTGCTATGGTAGAGCCTGGAGTGATATATTTGAGATGCTGAACAAATGTGAGCTGTAGCTTACAGCCAGTTACCCAGTCACAAGCAAGCAATACTTCACAATGTACTTGGCTTAAGCTATGCTGTAGGTTAGATGTACTAAGGGTGTTGCATCATAAACCTGTGTACATTGATAAGCATCAGTATACATAAAAAAGCCCTTATAGAAAGCATTACCAGATACTTCTTGTTCTTAGTACCTACCTTAGAATCAGAAGATGGGATAATGCCTGATAAATAGATTGCAGGAAAAGTGATCAACTGTCTACTTCAGGGTCCTTTCAAAGTTAGTGCTCAGTTCACCCAACAACCATCCTTGGCAGCTCTAGGAACATGCACTCAAGAAATACAAGTCAACTCTTCACTAATATTCTAATACCAGGATGTGCTGTAAGAAGCACAAAGGACAGCACTTTGTGTATTAAAGGAGTTCACAGCCCAGAAGTTCCTTTTCATTCAACAGGAGCAGACTATAAGGTTACAGTCCCTAGGAAAACTACTATGCTCAGGACTTGCTGCAAGAATATTATTTACCAATGAAAATGTTGTCTGTAACATTAATTTCTCTGGAAAAGTTGCCATCTCCACAGAAACTTTGTGATAAGGATTCAGCTCTCCCAGAGTTAGAATTAACAACTAATTTATAACTTTCCAAAATTAGAATCAGTGGCTTTATAGCAGTGTTTCTCAAGCTATGGCTCACAGCCCCTTTGGGGATTGCATATCAGACATCCTGCATATCTGATATTTACATTACAGTTTAAAACAGTAGCATAATTACAGTTATAAAGTAACAATGAAATAATGTTATGGCTGGGGGTCACCATAGCATGAAGCACTGTGTTAGAAAGGTTGGAAACCACTATCTCTAGAGCTTTAAATAGATTTATCTATTTGAACTTTCTAACCCAGCACAGGCCAGGATGCTCTGGGAAGGAGAAACACCATAGTTCTCCAGTTCCCCTATGGTGACTATAAGGTGAGATGTTGAAATAAGAGTCAGTTATTCTCAGAGGACATTTGTTAATAGGAATATTTGCCCATGGTAGCTTAGTACCCAACTGGGTACCCTAGTAAGGGGAACAGGGATTATTTGGGTCATGAACTCAATGGCTGGCTTGTTGACTGCCTCCCCACCCCCCGGAGGGAGGAACAGTCTAACTAGATCCCAGAAGAGGACATTGCAGCCAGCCCTGAAGAGACATGATAAGCTAGGGTCAGATGGAAGGGGGGGAGGTCCTCTCCTATCAGTGGACTTGAAGGGGGGCAGGGAGAAGATGAGGGAGGGATGGAGAGAGTGGGAGGGAATGAGGGAGGGGGCTACAGCTGGGATACAAAGTATATAACCTGTGATTAGTATGAAAATAAATAAATTACTTTAAGAAAAGGAATATTTCCCTGGGTGCCAAGAGAAAAGTTTTCACAAACTTTCCTATCATTATTAACTCTGTAACTTTGGGCAAACTGTGCATAAACTATGAAGGGTGGTTTGTCCTAATAAGAGAAGTGATTGTTTCATTGCACCTGAGAGGACTCAGCCTCTGTTTCAGAGGTTTTGTTGCATGTTCTTTTGGCTCTACTGCTTTGGGGTTCACGTTGAAGCAGTATATATTGTGGGAGCTATCGAGTAACAAGCCTGCTCACTTCATAGGAAATGGCCCAGGCTGGGAGCCGGAGTATCATATGAAGTTTACGTGACTGGCAATTTAAAAAAATCATGAGGAACAAACAACACAGAGGCATGTTTTCTTGTTTCTGCTCTTTTCTTAGCATGTTCCTGAGGCAGAATCCCTAAAGAGAGACTGTAGACTTTGCCTGCTCCCGACTAAGGCTGCACGGAGAGTGTCTTTTTCCTTGGTTTGTGAATATGAACCTGTCCTGTATCTTTCTGGCCTTCCATTACTCTCTATTGACATCTAGGTACTTAAGTCCCGAGAAAATAGATTGGTGGGTAAGAGCACAGTTTAGAAAGGCTGTATGATGCAAGAGAATGTAGTTTGCACTTCTTTTTCTTCTTCTTTTTTTCTTCGTGTGTATGTGTGTGTGTGTGTCCCGAGACAGGGTTTCTCTTGGCTGTCCTGGACTTGCTTTGTAGACAAGGCTGGCCTTGAACTCAGAGATCTGCTTGCCTCTGCCTCTCAAGGGCTAGGATTACAGGTAGTGTGGCTGTAATGGAGTCTTCACTATTGTTTCAGAACTTGACATATCAATATTAGAGGTCAAGCCCTGACGAGATTTAGTGCTTTTTAAAAACAAGCCAACACTCCAGGATAGATAGCTGAAGCTACTAAACAAAACAGATAATGTGCATTGCCTCAAATCTCCAACATTTGTAATACCTAGTTTTGGGGAATGGAATGAAATCGGGTCCCTGCATTTCTTCTATATTCTTTCTAACAAACAAACCAAAAAAAAAATCAAAACAAAACAGAAAAAAACCAGAAAGTAATTATGAACTGATAAACTGGCTTTCAGACAGAGTAGAAACTACCTTAAGTGTTGTTTTTGTAACAAAATGACATTTTTACAGCCAACAACCTGCCATCCAGATGAATTACACCATTGTGCAAAGTAGCATAGGTAGCTGGAGAAATAATTGCAACAAACACTGAATTGCTTTACATGATCTTTCCTATTTGAGATGATCTTACTCTGACTGGTGTAAGAGTGTTAAGGTTTTTTTTTTAACATTTGGAAATATCAAATAAAAGTGGATACACAACTACATTTCATTTGAATTTTTCAAAAACAAATGAAAAGGATACTAAAATATGTCATCAGCAATATGAAGAACTTCTACCTACTATATAACAATCATTTGGGGTCATGGAATGCTAACAATAGCTCAAAAGTTACTTGAATGAACAATGTCCTTCTGCTATTTAGCCTCATGGTCTCTCATGTCATACCATTTGCTGAATAAGATATTTCAGAAATCTTATTGATCAGCAACTAAAATTCAAGCTTACCAATTTTTGTTTGTTCCTTCCCCACCCCCATATATTTTCCTTCCTTCCTTTCTTCTCAAGTCAGTGTTTCAGTCTGTAGCCTTTCTGTGCTGTAGGCCAGGTTGGACTTGAACTTATAGTGTTTTGCCTGTGTCTTCCTCCTAAGCACTGGTTTACTACACCTGACTCAAGATGAACATTTTTTTTAAAAAAGAGCATCACTACCAACCCAGCCACAGGAGGAAATAAAGCACATGTAGTTAGCAGCATGTATACGTACTATATGTACTCTATCATTCTAAAATGAATTATAAATATATGTATTTACTTAAAATAATCATTACTTTGTACTTTTTCTTTTCTTTACCAAAATGTTATTGCTTCAACACAAATAACAAGAATGACAGTGTATGTATGAGACAAAAAATGTAATAGAATAATTAGTAATATGCATATACATTATTGCTTTGACATCCTAAGTTCCCAGACAAAAAGAACCTTGGTACTATTATTGATTCTATACGGATATTAGGCTGATTAGAACTTTTGTGATTGTGGAGAATAAGAATGTTGTAGGTCTGGAGCTAAATTATAGCGGGACTGTAGCCCCTTTAATAGCCATCATTGTTCACCTCTGTATGTGACCTAACATCTTTGTGACTATTAGCTAAACCCTAGCAAAGGCTAAGAATACCATTAGTTAGAATCTAAGTTCTGTGTCATAGAATTTCTTGCCTTACCTACTTACTGGATAATGCCACCAATGTATTTGAAAGTTGCCTTCATCTATTACTTTCTTTTAGCTTTATTTTTTTTTAAGATATGGGGTCATGGCTGGCCTTGAACTCATATAGATCTGTTTGCCTGCTTCTGCCTCCTGGGATTGGAAGGATGCACCACCATTCTCAGCTGTTTTTTGTTTTGTTTTTGTTTTTTTGAGACAGGTTTTCTCTGTGTAGACTTGGCTCTCCTGAACTCGTTTTGTAGACCAGGCTAGCCTCAAACTCACAGAGATCCTCCTGCCCCTGCCTCTCTGAGTGCTGGGATTAAAGGTGTGCACCACCACACCAGTTCGGCTGTTCTTTAATGCCTAAAATCCCATGAGACTGTTGCTGTGTTGGAACATGGTATTTGGGACAACCTTAATCTGTGTTCTTGGATCATGGTCACTCATATTTGACTTTCCCAGATAATATGTCATAATCAAAAGCAAGTTGGGGAGGAAAGGGTTTAGTTCAAGCTCATACTTACATATCATAGTTCATTAAAGAAGGAAGTCAGGACAGGAATTCAAACAGGGCAGGAACCTGGAGGTAGAAGTGGATGCCATCACATTTAAAATTTGTGTTTACTAGAGAAAATGGCTTTAACGTTCAGAAAGTATTTTAAATTGTGGAACTGAAGTTGGATTCCGAATAAGACACAGTTATGTAATGAAGTTGCAAAAGTCCTTTATAGTTTGGTTGCAATTTTCTGGTATTTCTTTTCCTTGATTTTTTTAAAGTAGTCTTATTTCTGAATAAAGGCCATGTTTTTGGAGAAACAAGTTTTTTTTTAATTTTTTTTTAAATTTTTCTGCACCCTATGTGTGAGATTGAACTCAAGTCAATCCATTCTTTCCTGGCCTGAACAATAATTACTCCTTGACTGGTTTCTAGCTAGATTCCTCTGATGCTTCTTTAGTAAACCTCAACCTTGGCCCGTAAGATCCAAATAAAATCTGATGTATTTTCTAACAGCCACAACCATAGGATGATGTTGCACTGTTTCCTCAAGCTCCTACCCCAACTCCTGACCAAGGAGCTTTTCTGAGAAAACTCCCATTTGCCTAAAAGTATTTGCTGTTTGCTTTACCAGATGCTTAAAGGTACATATAGCCATCAAATCCCACTCTAAGAGAAGAGAGGACTGTCCCTTGAGTGAATGCAAGTTAGCAAATCCAGATGAGTTTCACAGGATCTAGACTCTTCTTTCTGCTGTAGTAACTTTGCATTTCTGACTCTGGTCCAGATCAAGTGTTTCTGCCTAACTCTTTTATTGTTACCTTAACACAAATCAAAGTTGTCTTCAGTTAATGATGCTCCTCTTCTATTGCAGTAGTGTATTTTTTAATTAAAATCTTCTATTAACTACTTTAAGCAGCAGCTTTATTTATCTTTGATAGGTCCCTTCTCTTCTCCTCAAAGATCTTTAAATAGTTTTTTTAAAAAATGATGCAAAAATTTCAGTTTTACCGTAATCCTCCTTTTCCCTGTTTTAATGTGAATTCAAATGAGATTGTTCTTTTGCAGTTTAAAATATGATAATACTCATACTGTAATATACAATAATGTATATATTCTTTATATTAGGCCAACATTTTAGTGTGTTTTTTGTGCTTGTTAAATTTTATTGTTTTTATTAAATTTTTATTTTTTATATTAGTTATAGTTTATTTACTTTGTATCCCAGCTATAGCCCCTTCCCTCATTCCTTCCCAATCCCACCCTTCCTCCCTCATCTCCTCCTATGCCCCTCTCCAAGTCCACTGATAGGGGAAGTCTTCCTCCCCTTTCATCTAGCCCTAGCCTATCACTTCTCCTCAGCACTGGCTGTATTGTCCTTCCTCTGTGGGAAGGCTGCTCCCCCTTCAGGGGGAGGTGATCAAAGAGCCAGCCACTGAGTTCATGTCAGAGACAGTCCTGTTCCCCTTACTAGGTACCCTTTAGTGTGTTTTATTTTTTATTTTTATTAATTACACTTTATTCACTTTGTATCCTCCCACAAACCCCTCCCATCTCCCCTCCCAATCCCACCTTCTCTTCCCCTTCTCCACACATGTCCTTCCCCAAGTCCACTGATAGGGGAGGTCTTCCTTTCCTTCCTTTTGCTCCTCATCTATCAGCTCTCATCAGGAGTGGTTGCATTGTGTTCCTCTGTGGCCTGGTAAGTCTGCTCTCCCATCAGGGTGAGGTGATCAAAGAGCAGGCCAATCAGTTTTTTTCATGGCTGAGAAAAATGCTAGCCATCTTTTATGCACATATCTAAGGAGGCTATGAACTTCCATTTCTCCATAGTGAAAAATGTGATTAACCATTTCTATATTTTCTTTTAGCAAAACTGAAATGTGATCACAACATTTCATTATAAAAATCTCAGTGTCATAGCTAAGCAGGTTGCTTTCATTTTATCAGTTCTGTATAAAAAGGTGTGTGCACATTTATCAGATACAATTTTTTCATTATTTGAGAAGTTATATGTACCCTTCAATAACCGTAGTTCCCACCCCTCATCAAAAAAGCTTGTCTTTGCAGTAGATGGCAGCTACAAAACTCATTAAAATGCAGAGAATAAGTGACTGTGGGGTGCATAGCCCAGTTTGGTGCATCACTAATGCCTAAGTCTCCAAGAACACTGGAACTAGAGGACCAGGACATCGGCCATGAGATACTGTTTTCTATATGTGACAGGGAAGCTGCACCAAGGAAATTACAACGTTATATTTGTTTAAGGAAGACCTACATAATGACAACACCAGTTGATGTGCCAGCTTGAATGGGGGCATCTCGCAAGGCTCCACACCTATATAAAGAGTTACAGCCAATAAATGGCTGCTGAGAAAGGTATAATCAGTTTTACTCAGGGACAAGCCCACTCATAGGTTATCCAATACTAAGTTGTCAGCCCTATATGCATATAACATATGAGCAACACTAAATGAACTAAGCAGGTTGTATTTATATATAAATGTGCATGCATATATATGTATATGTGTGTGTAACAATAATAAAGAGGAAGAGATCATGAATTTGAAAGACGAGACACAGAAGGAACTGGAGGCAGGAGAGGGAAGGGTAAAAATTATGCAAATATAGTGCTCATCCATAAAATTCTCAAAAATAAAAAAATAAGTGTGCAGGTATCAATGAACTTGTGGAAACATATGTTTGACCTATTCCACAAAGAATAATATATACATATATAATTGGTATATATTAAAAGTTCAGATAAGTTCCACAAAAAATATTACACATTCATTTACATCTCAGGTACTTCTTTTTTACATCTGTCATATCATCATGACATCATCACTTGTTCATCATTCTTCAAATGTACTTGTTATGGGTTCAGGAATAGGCAATCACTGACCACTCAGACATCAGATTCAACTCAACAGACGATTATTGAACTATAAACAAACTGACCAGTCATTACTAATCAGCAATTGGCAACCAGACTATGACATTGCTCTGCTCCTAAGGAGGGTTTTTTTTAATACAAAACAAAACAAAACAAAACAAAACAAAACGTTAACCAGGTAGCAACCAGGTAATAAAAATGCAACCAGGTGTAGGAAACAAACCACAACTAGGTAACAACCAGGTAGCAAAAATGCAACCAGGTATCCAGGTGTAGGAAGCAACATCACATTATTGACTATCTAGACAAAGCACTTCTAACAGACCTTTAATTTGATTGGTTCTGTAGTTGGGAGACTTCATAGAGTGTCCAGGTAACAAGGTATACAAAGTTTGAGAAATGAAACAATAGAGACATAATCAAAATGGAGTCTTGGGACTCAAATTTGTATTCAATCCAAGATGGTGGAGCCTGGAGGATACTGTGTCTGACAAGCAGGATGGCAGTGACTGCATAGTGACCAATAGACCAAACTCTGGGCCCTAAAACACCAGTGATTGTGTTTCCCAGGTGAGAGGAAACCCCACGGTGTGGGAAGCAATCAGGTCTATTCGCCGGTGACCCAGCTAAATTCTGGAAGAGTTCCTGGGTCCCAGGTGCCAGCAGGTGCTCAGTCTCCAGCCCCGAGCCATATACCTGCATTATCTGATCACCATCTCAGACTGAATTGTGGGCACCACAACACCAGAGACTTGGATTTCCAGTCAAGATAAAAACCCCACAGTGAAGGAAGCAATTGAGACCAACCTCAGGTCACCCAGAAAATCCATGGAAAAGGTACTGGGGTCCAGCAGGCACTCAGCCACCAGTCCAGAGACCTGTGTGCATACCCGACTTACAGTCCCAGACAGAACTCTGGACCCCAGGGCACTAGAGACTGGGTTTCCCTATTGGGAGGAAACCCCTCAGTGGGGGAAAAATCAGGTCCAACCTCAGGATACCCAGCACAATCCTTACAGATCTTGAAAGAAAAATTCTCAACTTCATATGGAATAACAAGAAACCCAGAATAGCTAAAATAATCTACAACAAAAGATCTTAGGGAGTTATCTCCATCCCTGATCTCAAGCCGTACTATAGAGCAGCAATAATAAAAACTGCATGGTACTGGCATAGAAACTGGCTGGTGGATGAATGGGATCAAATAGAAGACCCAGAAATAAATCCATACATTTATGGACACCTGAGTTTTGACAAAGATGCCAAAACAACACAATGGAAAAAATATCATCTTCAACAAATGATGCTGGTTTAACTCGATATACACATATAGCAAAATGCAAATAGATCTCTACATATCACCCTGCACAAAACTAAAGTCCAAGTGATCAAAGACCTCAATATAAAACCAGACACATTAAACCTGTTAGATGAGCTGCCTATGAGCTATATCTGAGCAGGTGGTGTAGGACCTTTCTATGCATGGTCCTTGGTGCATCTATCTCTGTGGGACCCCCTGGGCCCATATTTGTTGGCTCTGTTGGTCTCCTTGTGGAGCTACTATCCCCTCCAGGACCTTCTATTCCCCAGCACCACACTTTTCCATAAACCTCCCTGTGTTCTTCCCAAAGTTTGGCTGTGAGTCTCTGTACCTGCTGCACAAATACAGATTTTAATTTAATGGACACCGTTATCAAAATTAATCCTTTCTCATGATTTTTAAAATTATTTTAAACAAAAATGTATTATAAAAACCTTGAAAATAAAATACCATTTTATTTCTTAACCACTTTATTCTAGCTGCGTAGAAGTTCACTGAGACATCCCTTGGGTGTGATTAATCTCATGGATTTTGTAGGTGTGGTTCCCTATGGTATTTCAGTTCTGCAGCACAAGAAATGCACACTTTTTCTAAAATATGTTTTTTCTCATGAACTGATGGACACAGGTTCTATTAATTATGATTTTGTTTTCTTTCTTGAGAGTGCAGCAGCGATGCCATTACTGAAAAAATGGTTTTATGTCTCTGAAATGTAATCATTGGTACTTGAATGAGAAAATTTTAGTACTGTAGATAGGCTTTTGTCAAGAATGGGACTTAGAAAAAAAATGCTTAGAGTGGACTACCACATAGCTATATATATATATACCTACATGAAATTTTGGTGTTTCTTCTTCTTCTTCTTCTTCTTCTTCTTCTTCTTCTTCTTCTTCTTCTTCTTCTTCTTCTTCTTCTTCCTCTTTCTCTACTTAACACATAAATTGAGAATTTGTTTTCTGACTTTGGCAGTTTTGTGGAGTGACCAGAAACTTTGGTGCTTGCGTAAAGATTTTATTTGAAATGCAAGAATTGAAGTGTTTCAGCAGTGCACACGTAAAGACTTTATTTACTGTATATGTTAAAGATATCTTTCAGTTTCTTCAAATGCCTCTTTTAAATAACTCATCAAAAATGATCTGTGAAATGTTGAGTATCGATCATGTTTTTCTTCTGCATATAAGCTACAAAAATGGCTTTGCGCAATAAAAAAGACTAATATGTTTGGCACAGCATGTTAAACTACTGATGTGTTCAGCTTTGTTGTGTGTAATGTGGACCTAGTCTTTCCAATCCTGTATTCTAGAAAGTGTCCTTCATTCATAAAAGTTTTAAGTTAGAATAATGGTGAGAAGTAATCTATAACTACCAGAGCATATATATCACCAAATTTACCCTAAAATATTTCTCTTAATAATTAATAAATGCTATTTTTATTTTTAACTTCAAGGCTATCAGTTACTGACATACAAAATACAACTTATTGTTGCGTACTGACTTGATTAAATGTCTATTGCTGTTGCAATAAATTGCTACAGAATTTGTGGCTTAAGACAACAGAAACTTCATAGTTTATAGCTCTAGAAGTCATAAATCAGAAATGAGTATCAGTTCACTAAAATCAACTTCTCAGCCAAGAAACGTTCTTTTAAAGTGAAAGGAATCTTTTCTTCTTCTATTTTTTATTTCCGATGGTTCACCTATAGTCTTTGACTTGTGACCACATACTCCCACATTCAAATATAGAATTCATGATGAATATTTTCTGGTACTGTGTTTTATCCCCCCTCAGGTCATCTGTTTTTTATTTCCTCTTCTACTGTTACATATGCTTATAATTACATTGAGTCTACTTAGTTAATTCTATATCATATCCTTATTGTAAGTCCAGAATATTAATAATACTAATTACATGTGTAACTTTTATTCCTTTCTGTGCTACAGGGGGTGATATAATCAAAGCTTCTCCATAAGAACTGCACAAGACCAAACCAGCATAGATGGGGAGGAATTCACAAAGTCCTACCCCTAGCTAAGGAGCTATTGGCAGCTGATGGCTGCTGGAAAAGAAATCTTTCTGGTAAGTTGACCACATTCCAGTGCATGGCCCCATATCCATTTGCATACATGTGGCACCAATTGGATTTAGAGGGCTATAAAATATTTAAATGAGAGGACATTCAGATGGGAGAGGGAGGTGGTGAAGAGGTCTGGGAGAGTTACAGGGGAGAATGGAAGTAGATATCAAAATACATTATATGTATGAAATTTTCAAAGAAAGAATATATACATACGTGTGTGTGTGTGTGTATCATGTTTTTTTTTTCAATACAGGGTTTCTCTGGGTAGCCTTGGCTGTGCTGGACTCCCTTTGTAGACCAGACTGGCCTTGAACTCATAGAGATCTGCCTGCTTCTGCTTCAAATGTTCTGGGATTACAGGCATGTGCCACTGTGCCTGGCTTAATATATATATTATAATAGATATATATATATTTAAAGGGCTAATATAATGTCAAGAAGTATAAGAAGGAAATCAGTAAAACAGAAAAAAAGTGTGTTAAGTGTATTTTATGTTTAATTTGTTTAAGAATTCTAAAACTTTTTAAAATGTCTTGAAGATAAACCAAGTTTTATGATGTGGTTTGAATATATTTGACCCCCATGAAGCAATTTGATTTTTCTACCAATTACATTATTATTTAACAAATGAGAGAGAAACAAGAAATATCAGACTTTTTATTTTTATAATTTCATATATATGCATTGTATTTGTGTAATTTTTACACTTTTTCACCAACAACTCTTCAAATTCATGATCTCATCTCCTTTAATTATTATTGATACATATATATGTATATATAAATGTATATATAGACTGATCGTTCATTTAGTATTTCTCATATGTATGTACTTTTAGGGCAAATAACCTGTCGGGGGCTTTTTCCTGGAGAAGACTTGATGTTCCTCTCTACGCTCTTCATCTAGGGGTGAGTCTGTGAGATATATGAAATGCTCACACCACATCACTATAAAGTTCATTTCCTGTTTTATTCTATTTCTAAATGATTTTATGTTGTGGCATGTATGCACACACATATACACAGGATAAATAAAAATGAAACAAGGAAAGCATCCTGCAAATGCTAAAATGTGCTAGAATGCAAAGTGATCAATTAATTATAGTACCTAACCTTTTAAAAATCAAAATGAATTATCCTTTGTGAGGGAAGTAGAGACTGTCGTGGAAAAATTAAACATATATCAAAACTCATTTCCATGTTTAACAGTGACATTTTAATTATAAAAACCTGTAAGCTCCTTTGCTCAGATTTTTGGCAACATGTGTGGTGATATTAACAATATTGATGATGCTTTCTGTTTTCAAAGCCTGTAGAACTCCTGATTTGTCTTCCCAGATGTTCCTGATAGCTGTGTCTGTACTCTTCAGTGTTAAGCAAGTGCATGTCTGGGACCACAGTGTTCCATCACCATGGTTTCCCTAGATTTAATAAACTGTTGCTTAGCAAAACCACTCGTCATCCAGCTATTTTGTCTTTGCACTGTCTTCATGTTATGTCCCTGGTAAAATGTAGCTGAGCCTCTTGGCAATGGAAAATATTGGTCTCCACGTCAAACATAATCTTCCCATTTGGAACTGCTTTATTTTTCTCAAATCAGAATGGCAAATGTCAGAGAGCATTATAATTTAGTGGTAAAAATAGAATCTGTGGAACAAGCAGATGTATTCACAACTTGGGGTGTTTGAACTTTAGTCAATTACTAATCTCCCTGTGTCTCATATATCTCATTTGTAAAACATGATAATTACACTGATCTCAGAGGACCATTGTGAGGATTAATTTAGATAACATAAGTGAAACCTGATACTTCATTAAGGGCCTGTCAATTGTTACTGACATCAGGAGATTAAGATGGATATTAGCCCTCTGTCAGATATAAGGTTGGTGAAGATCCTTTCCCAGTCTGTAGGCTGTCGTTTTGTTCTGACGACAGTGTCCTTTGCTTTACAGAAGCTTTTCAGTTTCATGAGGTCCCATTTATTGATTGTTGATCTTAGAGCCTGTGCTGTTGTTCTGTTCAGGAAGTTGTCTCCTGTGCCAATGAATTCAAGGCCCTTCCCCACTTTTTCTTCTAACAGATTTAGTGTGTCTGGTTTTATGTTGAAGTCTTTGGTACACTTGGACTTTAATTTTGTGCAGGGTGATAGATATGGGTCTATTTGCATTTTTAATTAAATTTTTATTTTTTGTATTAGTTACAGTTTATTTACTTTGTATCCCAGCTGTAGCTCCCTACTTCATTCCCTCCCAATCCCACCCTCCCTCCCTCAACTCCTCCCTGCCCCTCTCAAAGTCCACTGATAGGGGAGGTCCTCCTCCCTTCCATTTGACTCTAGCTTATCAGGTCTCTTCAGGATTGGCTGCAATGTCCTCCTCTGTGGCCTAGCAAGGCAGCTCCTCCCTCAGGGGAGAGGGATGTTAAAGAATCAGCCATTGAGTTCATGTGAGAGAAAGTCCCCGTTCCCCTTACTAGGGTACCCACTTGGATACTGAGCTGCCCTGGGCCCAGATATATTCGGTCCTTGTGGAGCTCCTGTCATCTCTAGGTCATAGTAACTCTCCCTTCTTTCATATGAGTCCCTGCACTCTGCCCAAGGTTTGGTTATGAGTCTTAGCATCTGCTTTGATACACTGCTAGGTAGAATCTTTTAGAGGCCCTCTGTGGTAGGCTCCTGTCCTGTTACTTGTTTTCTCCTATTTCCAATGTCCATCCCTTTTGTCTTTCTAAGTGAAGATTGATCATCTCACCCCGGGTCCTCTTTCTTGTTTATCTTCTTTAGGTGTACAGATTTTAGTATGTTTATCCTATCTTATATGTCTAGTATCCACTTAAAAGTGAGTATATACTGTGTGTGTCTTTCTGCTTCTGGGATACCTCACTCAAGATGATCTTTTCTAGATCCCACCATTTGCCTGCAAATTTCATAATTTCCTTGTTTCTTATTGCTGAGTAGTATTCCATAGTGTAAAAATAACACAATTTCTGTATCCATTCCTCCATAGAGGGACATCTGGGTTGTTCTCGTTGCATTTTCTACATATGGACATCCAGTTAGATAAGCACCATTTGTTGAAGATGCTGTCTTTTTTCCCATTGTCAGAATCTTTGTCAAAAATCAGGTGTCCTTAGGTGTGTGGATTTATTTCTGGGTCTTCTACACAATTCCATTAATCCACCAGTCTGTTTCTATGCTAGTCCCATGCAGTTTTTATTACTGTTGCTATATAGTACAGCTTGAGATGAGGGATGGAGATACCTCTAGAAGATCTTTTATTGTACAGGATTGCTTTAGCTATTTTGTTTTTTTGTTATTGTTGTTGTTGTTATTCCATATGAAGTTAAGAATTGTTCTTTCAAGGGCTTTAAATAACTGTGATGGTATTTTGATGGGAATTGCATTGAGTCTGTAGATTGCTTTTGATAAGATGCCCATTTTCACTATGTTAATGCTACAGAGTCATTAGCATGGGAGATCTTTCCATCTTCTGATATCTTCTTCAATTTCTTTCTTCAGAGATTTGAAGTTATTTTCATACATGTCTTTCACACACTTCATTAGAGTTACACCAAGATACTTTATGGTTTTTTGTTGATATTGTAAAGGATGTTGCTTTCTAGAATAATCCAATTAAAAATTTGGTATGGAGCAAAACAGAGAATTCTCAGTAGAGGAATATTGAATGGCAGAGAAATACTTAAAGAAATATTCAGCATCCTTAGTAACCATGGAAATGCAAATCAAAACAACTCTGAGTTTCCATTTTACACCATTCAGAATGGCTAAGATCCAAAAATCAAGCTACAACACATGCTGGAGAGAATGTGAAGGAAAGGGAACCCTCCTCCATTGCTGGTGGGAGTGCAAACTTGTACAACCACTTTGGAAATAAATCTGGTACTTTCTCAAAAAATTAGGAATAGCAATACCTCCATATACAACTAGACCACTCATGGGTATATATCCAAAAGAAGCCCCACCGTTCAACAAGGACATTTGCTCTACTATGTTCTTGGCAGCTTTATTCATAATAGCCAGAATCTGGAATCAACCTATATGTCCCTCAGCCAAAGAATGGATACAGAAATTGTGGCACACTTATACAATGTAATATTACTTAGCTATTAAAAACAAGGAAATCACGAAATTTGTAGGCAAATGGATGGTTCTAGAAAAGATTTTCCTGAGTGAGGTAATCCAGAAACAGAAAGACATGCATGATATACACTCACTTATAAGTGGGTATTAGCCGTATGATTTAGGATAGCCATACTAAAATCTACAGACCTAAAGAAGCTAAACACGAAGGAGAATCATAGTGAAGATGCTTAAATCTCACTCAGAATAGCAAACAGAATAGAAACCAGAAGCAGTGGAAGAGAGGTAACAGGATGGGAGCCTACTATAGAGGGTCCTCTGAAAGGCTCCACCCAGCAGGGGATCAAAGCAGATGTTGAGACTCACAGCCAAACTTTGGGCAGAGCACAGGGAATCTTATGGAAGAAGGGGGGATAGAAGGACATGGGGGAGGGACAGTAGCCCCACAAGGAGACCAACAAAGCTAAAAGTTCTGTGCCCAGAGGGTCCTGCAGAGACTGATGCACCAACCAAGGACCATGCACGGAGAGGACCTAGAAACCCTGCTCAGATGTAGCCCTTGGACAACTCAGTCTGTATATGGGTTCCCTAGCAAGGGGAGCAGGGGCTACCTCTGTCATGAACTCGATTTTCTGTTCTTTGATCACTTGCCCCTGGTGATGTGTTCTTGCCAGGCCACAGAGGAAGAGGATCCAGGCAGTACTGATGAGACTTGATAAGCTGTGAACAGATGGCAGAGTTGGAGAACTCCCCCTGCCAGTGTACTAAGGGAAGGGGGCTAGGGTGAAGAGGGAGAGAGGGTGGGATTGAGAAGAATTGAGGGAGGGGGCTTCAGTCAGGATATAAAATGAATAAACTGAAAAATTAAAATTAAAAAATAGATGGTGAAAACAAATTTTTCTAGTGTACAACTACTTCTGTATCAAACTTAATGATCTGGTGAGAATTTTAAATGCTGTCTGAATGATCAGAATGGAAATGTCTCCTTGTGACAGGCGGCAGAAAGTTATTATACAATTATCTATTTACAATAAGTGAAGCATTCACAATGTATCTTATCAGTGAGAAGTAAATTTTTTGAGCCTAACTGACCTTACGACCTTCCTAGAAGAAATTGTATCATGGTATATGTACATTTATTTTGTTACATTTGTTCTAGTGTTTTATGCACACACACATATACACAGACATATACACACATATACATATATCAACTTTCAGTTGTTATCTGAATCCAGGTAATAAGATAACAAGAGACTCAATACGTCCATCTTACCTAGCAACAACTAAATTGTTGGTACATGCATCCGTGGAGGATAGTGGGCATGCATATACGATGTAAGCCAGTAAGCTTTGCTAAATGCTGTCTTTAGCACCAGAATACATAAATGACCTTTTATATAATCAATTAATGGTCAAGAGGGTCTGATTTAGGTTTATAAATTAGGAGGTGCCAGTAATTTATTTACAAGTGTTCTACTGTGGTGGGGGATGAAGTGGAGGTTGATAAATAAATAGATATGATCCAGGAAAATTTAGAGTCTGCTTAGAAGAATGGAGAAATAAAGACAAAGGGTGGTTGTCTAATTGGAGACTGAAAAGAAAACCATGAAAGGGGTGTGAGAAATAAAGGATTTTTCAGAAAAACCCTGAGAAGTAAACCTCTGCTCCCTAAGATCTTTATGCCACCTTGATAAAGATGAATATTTATCGAAAGCCTGAAAATTCTCTAATCCTTGTTCAGATTTGGGGTCAGAGGAGAAAATAAGAGTCTACTTGTCTAGATATCAAACACTCAATTTACATTTAATCGACACAAATAACCCTTGTGAAAGTGAGGGACTATGGTTCATGTGGAAAGATAGAATCATGGCTGTTCCCACATTACACAGGAGGTATTTATTGTCTTCTAAAGACTTCTACTGTCCCCCTCTCAATAGCTACTTCTCCCTTCTCATGGTCCCCTCTCTACTTTCATGACCTACACCACACACACACACACACACACACACACACACACACACACACACACACCATGCACACATGCCCATAGATTCTTCATATGAGAGAACATAGGTGATATTTGTGTTTCTAATTTTGGCATATTTTACCTAACATACTGACCTCCAGTTCCACTTACTTTTCTGCAAATGTAATATTTTCCTTATGTCCGAGTGAAACTCCATTGTAGATACAAACTATTTCACCCTGATCAAGAAAACACATGACAACAGATGTTGGTGAGGATGTGGAAAGTGGGAACTCTTACACTGTTGCTGGGAAAGTAACCTGGTTTAGCCACTTTGGAAATCAATGCAAAAATATCTCCTTCTGTCTCTCTTTCTCTCCCTTCCTTTCTCCTTCACATTCCCTCCTCCTTCCCTCCCTTCTTCCTTCCCTTTGTTTTTAAATCTCTCTAGCTCTCTAACTCTCTCTCTCTCTATATATTTATCTATGGGGTAGAATGTGTGTGTGTATAAAGGCCAGAGGATAATTTGAAGAGGTGCTGTGCTTTTATTATTATTATTATTATTTGAGGCAGTATTTCTGATTATGTTGCCCAGGCTGGCCTTGAATTCATAACAATCTTCCTGTCTTAGTCTCCCAAGGGTTAGCATTACAGTACTTAGTGTCTCCTTCCCTTTCCTTATCTCCCTCTTTCCCATCCAGTCTCCCTGTCTCTCCCTCTTCCTCTGTCTCTCTGTGTATTTCTCTCTTACGGAGTTGATTCAATGTGAGTAACTAAAGTCTCTGCCAGTAGCTATGTGGGTTAACTATCCTAGAAGCATATCCTCCAGCCACAGTGATGTTTGCAGACAACTGCTGAGTGATGAGTGACAATTTCAATCTCAATCAACAAAAACTTCACGAAAAGCTCTGTACCAAATCATTGGTAAAACAGCTCCTACACTGTTGACTCTTGATTCCAAGTGAAAGAATTCATAATTATGTTATAAGCTTCTAAATTTGGAAGTAAATCAGTTCTGTAATGATAGATAACTAGTAAAAACTACAAAAGGGAAAAGTATAGCAACTAATGAATGAAGTCATGAGGCTTGAACGAATGTGTAAAATAAAAACTCATGGTAACATTACTGAGAAGGAAAAGGAGCAATAACTACCCTGCAGAAAGGCATCGGCAACCCAGAGCAAAATATGCATGTTCTTTGTAACAAGAGGTAGTTTGAATTAAAACTGGGAGATTTTATTTCTGATGATACATGAATCATCACCCATTTGGACTATGGCTCACAACTTTTTCCTCAAAAATGTTGAACAAGAATATAGGCACAATAAGGATGTATAGATGGAAAAAACAACCACTAGGGAAAAGGTGAAAATAGTGGCAACACTGGATGTTTTAAAACATCTCTGTAGTTTTAGTATCTAGGGAGGCTCAGCCAGAAAGCTGGCTTACACCAGTAAGAATGGGCACCTTAGAGAGATGTCATCTCAAACAAACAGTGGCAAATGAAGTGACTAGGTAAAGGAAAGGTTCCTTCAGTGGTCAGTCTTCAATGGATAGTGTATGGAATTAACAAATGTGTTAACAGATTTTTGGGGCAATCATCTTAATTAATTTTCAAATAAAACTTTCCTTAAAATAATGACAAAGTAGAGAAAGGATAACTTAACTGAAATGGACTGAACCTTAAACATAATGACAGCTAAAAATCACAAACTATAAAAATTATATAGGGGCTAAATATGCCAACAACAGATTTTAAGTGGCCTAAAGTATTTTTCAAAAGTCAGCAAATCTAAATTGAAAAAAATTCAGTGATTCCAACAATAATTTAAAAGTATTAGAAATGTGACTTTAATTGCCTATTTGGTATCATGTTCCTTCTGTAGCTCTCTACCCGTGAGACAGAGCAATGAATGGGAGTACTTTAAGAAGGGTTTAGTAAAACAATAAGTTTGAGATCAGCTTTGACAGGCTAAATTGTATTATTTCTCCAGTTACATAGAAAAATTTCTCATCTGCTAATGAAGTTTAGCCACAATATTGAAAAGACAGAGAGAATTATACTAATGAGGAAAATGGAGGAGAAGAGGGAGGAGGAGGAGACTTCCACGTTGGACCAAGGAATGAAAAACAGGAGACAAAAGAGAGACCCAAAAGGGAAAATTTGCTGGACCTGTGTAACCCAAATCCCTCCCAATTGGAGGTATTTAATACTTACGGGAAATTCAAAGGGAGCTCACCTTTCTCTCAACTGAAATTTAGTCCTCTACACCAGGTGGAACAAAAACAAAATCCACAAAATTATATGGGAGATTTATACACAACTCTACCAGCAATTGAATTAGGATGAAAGGGCAATGGATGTTCTAATTAAAAGTTGAAGATGACAAAACAAGGTTTTTCTCTTTTAAATGAATTTTTCTTAGACAATTTCATACCTGTGTAAAGTACATTACGATTACTGTTCCATGCTCTCTAATCTCTCTCTCTCACCACTATCAATCAACCTCCCTCTCCTTCCTACAATTTCTTTTCAATATTTACATCTCCCACTCCTCTTTCTTTTTGAGGTTCACTGAGTGAGCCACTACATGACCCTGGATTTGGAACTATCTGTTGGAGCCTTCTGTCTTTACACAACTGAAAAAAAAATATTGTTTTACTCCCAGAATCCATCAATAGCTAATACTTCTGCAGGAAAAAGTAAGGCCTTGTGACTCCTTGCTCAATCCATGCTTGAATACTGATCAGCCTAGTAGGCCTTGTTCAGGCAACCACAGCTGATGTGATGTAACAATTGTATTGGCTCTTCTATAACAATCACTCGTAAGTGGATATTAGCCATATAATATAGGATAAACACACTAAAATCTATAGTCCTAAAAAACATAAAAAACAAGGAAGATCCCAGGAAAGATACTCAATCTTCATTCAGAAGAACAAATGCGATAGACACTAGAAGCAGGAGAAGACAGGGAACAGGACAGGAGCCTACCACAGAGGGCCTCTGATGGACTCTATTGATTAAGGTATCGAAGCAGGGGCTGAGACTCATAGCCAATATTTGAGGAAGAGTGCAGGTAATCTTATGAAACAAGAGAGACATAGGAAGACCTGGAGGGGACAGGAGCTCCAAAAGGAGGGCAACAGAACCAAAGACATAATTGAGTCCTGGTGTCCCTGCAAAGACTAATATCCCAACCATGGGCAATGCATGGAGTGGACCTAAAACCTCTGCTCAGACATAACCCATAGACTCAGTCTCCAACTGGGTTCCCTAATAGGAGGAGCAGGGGCTTTCTCTGGCATGAACTCAGTAACAAACTCTCTGATCTCCCCCCCCCAGGGGATGAAGCCTTTCCAGGCCAAAGAGGAAAACAATGCAACCAGTCCTGATGAGACCTCATAGTCTAAGGTCAAGCAGAAGGGAAGGAAGATCTCACCTATCAGTGGAAAACGGGAGGTGCATAGAGAGAGAAGGAGGGAAGGTGATATTGGGAGGAGATGAGGAAGGGGGACACAGCTGGGATACAAATTGAATAAATGGTACTAAATGATAACAATAATTTTTTTTAAAACTGCCACTGAAATTTTGATGAGGAAGGTACTGAAAAGAAATGTACTCAATCGTGGATTGTCTTGGCTAATGAACAATATAATAATTTTAAGCTTTCCAATCCATGACCACAAAAGTACTTAACATTCATTTTGTCTTTTCCCCTTTAATGTCTTTTAAAAACCTTGTTTATTTTTATTAATTACAGTTTATTCACTTTGTATCCCAGTTGTAGCCCCCTCCCTCATCCCCTCCCAATCTCACTGTCCCTTCCAACTGACCCTAGCCTATCAGATCTCATCAGGACTGGCTGCATTGTCTTCCTCTGTGGCCTGGTAAGGCTGCTCCCCCATGAGGGGGAAGTGATCAAAGAGCCAGCCATTGAGTTCATGTCAGAGATGGAAATCCATTTGGACACTGAGCTGCCATGGGCTACATCTGTGAAGGGATTCTAGGTTATCTCCATGCATTGTGCATGGTTGGAGTATCAGTCTCAGAAAAGACCCATGTACTCAGATTTTTTTTTCTGTTATTCTCTTTGTGGATCTCCTATTCCCCCCAGATCTTCCATCTCCCCCTTTTTTGTAAGATTCCCTGAACTGTGCCCAAAGTCCCCCTATGAGTCTCCGAATCTGCTCTGATACATTGCTGGGTAGAGTCTTTCAGAGGCCCTCTGTGGTAGGCTCCTGTCCTGTTCCCTGTTTTCTCCCTCTTCCAATGTCCATCCCATTTGCCTTTCTGAATGAGTATTGAACATCTTACCCACGGTCCTCCTTCTTGCTTAGCTTCTTTAGGTGTACAGATTTTAATATGATTATCCTATATTACATGTCTAATATCCACTTATAAATGAGTGTATACCATGTGTGTCTTTCTGCTTCTGGGATACCTCACTTGAGATGATCTTTTCTAGTTCCCACCATTTGTTTGCAGATTTCATGATTTCCTTGATTTTAATTGCTTGATAATATTCCATTGTGTAAATATACCACAATTTCTGTATCCATTCCTCAGTTGAGGGACATCTGGGTTGCTTCCAGATTCTGGCTATTACACATAAAGCTGCTACGAACATGGTTGAGCAAATGTCCTTGTTTTGTACTTGTGCATATTTTGGATATATGTCTAGGAGTGGTATAGCTGGATCATGAGGAAACACTATTCCCAATTTTCTGAGAAAGCACCAGATTGAGTTCCAAAGTGGTTGTACAAGTTTACATTCCCACAAGCAATGGAGGAGGGTTCCTCTTTCTCCACATCCTCTCTAGCATGTGTTGTCACTTGAGTTTTTGATCTTAGCCATTTTTACTGGGTCATTTTGATTTGCATTTCCCTAATGACTAAAGGTGTTGAGCATTTCTTTAATTGTTTCTCTGCCACTTGATATACCTCTATTGAGAATTCTCTGTTTGGCTCTGAACTCCATTTTTATTCGGAATACTTGGTTTGTTGCTGTTTAACTTCATGAGTGCTTTTTATATTCTGGCTATTAGCCCTCTGTCAGATATAGGGTTGGTGAAGATGCTTTCCCAATCTGTGGGTTGAGATTTTGTTCTGACAACAGTATCTTTTGCTTTACAGAAACTTTTCAGTTTCATGAGGTCCCATTTATTGATTGTTGCTCTTAGAGCCTGTGCTGTTCGTGTTCTGTTCAGGAAGTTGTCTCCTCTGCCAATGAGTTCAAGGCTCTTCCCCAGTTTTTTTTTTTTCCTAACATGTTTAATATGTCTGCTTGTATGTTGAGGTCTTTGATCCACTCGGACTTTAGCTTTGTGCAGGGTGATAAATATTGATCTGTTTGTATTTTTCTACATATAGACATCCAGTTAGACCAGCACCATTTGTTGAATATGCTATGTTTTTTTCCATTGTGTTGTTTTGTTTCTTTGTAAAAAATCAAGTATCCATAGGGGTGTGGGTTTGTTTCTGGATCTTCTATTAAATTTCACTCATCCACCTTTCTGTTTATATGCCAGTAGCATGCAGGTTTTTTTTTTTTTTTTTTTACTGTTGTTCTATAGTACAACCTTAGATAAGGGGTGAAGATACCTCCAGAATATGTTATTGTCTACAATTTTTTGTAGCAATTCTAGTTTGTTGTTGTTGTTGTTTTTCCATATGAAATTGAGAATTCTGCCATCAAGTTCTGTAAAGAATTGTGTTGGTGGAGATCCAAGATGATGGCAACTAGCACGCAGCGTATCTGATTGGCACAGGATCTGAAACTCCATAATTGGTGAGTAGAAGAGGAGCTAAAGGCAGAACATCAACATTTAGGATTCCTGGGCGAGAGGGGACAATCTGTCAGCTGAGACCTTATAGATCCAGGTCACTAGGAAGGAACTGACAGAAGCAAATATTCAACCCCCCTGCACTTCTCCTTGATGGGCCTCCGGCTTCAGCGGGGGCATCCTGCTGTGCCTACTGTTCTAAGCCCAGCTCAGTAACTGAGAGAGCAGAGGCAGGGCTCTGAGTTCCACAGGAGCAGGCATCTCTCTGGGCTTCCAAAGTCCAAGGGAAGCTGTACAGGCTTCCTAGGGCCTCTCAGTGGGTCTCTCTACTGGCCTTACAGTTCAGCAGACCTCTGTAGAGGCTGCCCAGGGCTTCCCAGTGAGCAACTGTTCCAGCCTCCCAAGTCTGAAGTGATAGGGGGCAGCTGTGCATGCCTCCAAGACCTCCCAGAAGGCAGCCCTCTAACCTCCCAGGTCTGCAGCAGTGACAGCAGGGTGGCAGCTAGCCCTGACAGGAGCCTCCATGCTCCGTGACTGAGACACCAAAAGTGGCTACCCCAAGTAAGGGTCTCCCTGCCCAGCAGACAAACAGTGGACACCACTGAGGTGACAGATCTACTACACTTGCATTTGCCCCTGCAGGCCCAAATCTGAGAGTAGAGAACAGGGAGAAGCCCTGTGCTTTCTGATTAGACATGCTAGTGAGTGAGTGTGCCTTTAAGTGAGTGCATGCAGAGCCCAAGATCCACGGTCTTTCCATGCTAGCAGCCAGACTTGCATCCCCACCCACCCACCCACCCACCCAATGTAGGCAGCATATGGGTCCTTGAAACAGCATTCTCGACATTGAAGCCCCTGTTCTATGGATCTCCCAGTAGAGTCCAGGCAAACAATTACAGGAGCCCAGATAGATCTGAATACCAGGAGGACAGTACAGCAGGACTGTAGGCCACTGAGGTATTCAGAACACTTGCACATGTGCATTGAGCCTGCGAACACCACCATCACCAGCACCCCCTCCTGCACTTAAACTCCGCAATCCAGGCATCTACATGCTCTAGCACCCCGTCCTTCAAGGCACAGTTCCATGCACATGCCCACACTTGCTTGCCTCCACTTGTGCACCAGTGCCTACAAACTTCCTACCTTAGCTACAGCTGAAACTCAGACACAAACTCTCAAACTGGTGGACCTCTCTCATATTCCTGAAGAATACTCCAGACACCAGAGACTGACAAACCCATTCCCAAGTACAGAAACCAGGAACAAACAGTGAAGGATACAGATAAGCAGATGGCTAAAGGTCACAGTAAGAACACATCCAACAAATAATCAGGACATCATGGCTACACCAGCAACCCCCCAAAATCAGGGGCTATTTTAATTCTCTGGTTTTCATAGGAAACACAGGAAAATTATTTTAAAGCTATGTTTATCCAGTTATTAGAGGCACATAAAAAGGAAATGAATAAAGCGCTCCAAGAAATACAGGCAACAGGATCCTATCACAGAGGGCCTCTGAAAGACTCTGCCTAGCAGTGTATCAAAGCAGATACCGAGACTCATAACCAAACCTTCTGCAGAATGCAGGGAATCATATGAAAGAAGTTGGAGTTAGTAAGACCTGGAGAGGACAGGAGCTCCACAAGGACCAAACATATCTGGGCACAGGGGTCTTTTCTGAGACTGTTTCTCCAACCAAAGACCATGTATGGATATAACCTAGAACCTCTGCTCAGATGTAGCCCATGGTAGCTCAGTGTCCATGTGGGTACCCTAGTAAGAGGAACAGGAACTATTTCTGACATGAACTCAATGGCAGGCTCTTTGCCCCCACCCTCTGAGGTAGAATCATCCCTGCTAGGCCACAGAGGAGGACTTTGCAGCCAGTCCTGAAGATACCTGATAAACCAGGGTCATATGAAAGGGGAGGAAGTTCTCCCCTATCAGTGGGCTTGGAAAGGGGCAAGGACGAGTTGAGGAAGGGAGGGTGGGATTCGGAGGGAAAGAGGGAGCAGGATACAGCTGGGATAAAAAGTTAATAAACTGCAACTAATATTTAAAAAGAAGAAATACAGGCAAATGCTGCCAAACATATGAAAGTACAGGTAGAGGCACAATTAGTGGCATATAGAGAGAAAACAAACAAACAAACAAAATAGAGGCCATCATGGAAAGGCGTGAAGCCACATTTGAACAGATGAAGGAAATAGTGAAAAACATGAACACAGAATTAGAATCAATAAAGAAAACACACAGTGAAAAAACCCTTGATCTAGAGAACTTAGAGAAAAGATCAGGAACCACAAAGGTAAGATTCACCAACAAAATGCAAGAGATGGACGAAAGAATCTCAGGCCCTGAGGAGAAATTGATACATCCCTCAAAGAAAAGGTAAAATCAGAAAAATTTGAAACACAAAACATCCAAGAAATCAAGGATGCCTGTATTTCTTTATGTGCCTCTAATAACTGGATAAGCATAGCTTTAAAATCATTTTCCTTTGTTTCCTATGAAAATCAGTGAATTAAAATATCCACTGATTTGGGGGGTTACTGGTGAAGCCATGATGTGTTCTTATACCAGCCTCTAGCCACCTGCTTATCTGTAACCTTCTCTGTTTGTTCCTGGAGTCTGTACTTCATACTGTGTCCTTCTGTCTCTGTTGTCTGGAGTTTTCTTCAGGAAAGAGGTCCACTGGTTCAAGTGTGGATGGTGGTGTTCAGCTGTAGCTAACGGAAGAAAGTCATAGGCACAAGTGTGCAAGTGTGTGTATGTGTGTGTGTGTGTGTGTGTGTGTGTGTGTAAGTGTGCTTTGAGAGACAGGATGCTAGAGCATGTAAGTGTCTGGAATGGTGGAGCTTAAGTGCAGGAGTGGGTGCAGGTGCTGGTGCTGTTCAGGGGCGCAATGCACATGCGCAGTTGTCCTGAACACCTCAGGTTTGTCTGGGCTCCAGGAATTGTTTGCATAGACTCCACCCATAGACCCACAGAACAGGGGCTTCAATGATGAGAATGCTGTCTCAAGAATCCCTATACTGCCCACATTGTGTGTGGGGGTGGGAGGGATCTCAAGTCTGTCTGCTAGTGTAGAGGTACCCTGGATTTGTTGCTCTGCAAGCACTTCCATGAAGGTGAAGTCAACTGCATGCAGGCCTAATCGGAAGCCTAGGGATATTCCCTATTTTTTATTCTCAGATTTGGGCCCACCAGGCTAAATGAGAGTATGGGAGATCCATTAGCTCAGTGGTGTCCACTGTTTGCCTGCCTGTACTTAGGATAGCTGCCTCTGTTTTCTCATTCACAGAGCATGGAGGATCCTGCTTTATCTGGGAATCCCTCCTGTGTCATTTCATTCACCAAGCATGGAGGCTCATACTTGGGCTACCACTTTCACCTCAGCCAAGCAGAGAGGCCCATGCTTTGGTTATGGGGAAGCGCAAGGGGGTTGAATATTTGCCACTCTCAGTCCCTGGTGATGTCCATGGATACCCTAGATCCAAACTGTTCCAGCTCAGCCATTGTCCCCTCCAGCCCAGGAAGCCTCAATGTGGATGTTCTGGCTTCATCTGCCTCTCACTCACCAATTTCAGAGTTTGGGATCCTGTGCCCCTCAGATTTGGTTTATGCTGGTTGCTGCCATTTTGGATCACCTCAAATATGCTTATAAAGGAAAAATATTTTTAGGAAACTGTTAGCTTGCATGCATTTTTTGGTAAGAATCCAAATACATGTGATGAATATGAACACCTGGGAAAATCAGAGAGGTCTATTTATTAATAACATTGTATCTTTTAATGGTGTATTAGTACAATCATCTCCATGAGTCATGCATTAGAACCAGGGAAGAGCATAGTAGGAGCCTTGGGACACTCGTCTACACCAGGACCAGGGATGTATATGGGGATCTGGCAGCAGAACTGGTGCCGTTATCATCATTTTCCTTTTCATTCATACATACAATACATGTGTCATTTCATTTGTGTGATCTTATGAAGGAACTAAATCCCTGAAATGGAAGAGAAATTATTCTTCCAGACTATGCTTGAGCAGGCGGTATCTGAAGTGCAGTATCACCCTCCTGTGGCCACCATAGGAACTGACCACCCCTAGAAACTTATGAAAGGTCTATCTAAAATTGATAGAAAGGAACAGAGTTGAAAATGGGTCTTCTGACACAATTCTTCACACACACACACACACACATGCACACACGCATTATTGGCTGTTGAGGGTACTGCTTTACAATAGAGTCGGTACAGGATTATCTCTGCACTAACTGACACCTACGAGAACAAACTAATGCTTCATATAAAATAACAGAAATTACTTGAGTCTAATACAGATGACAGGCAGGATTTGCTTTGTGTAAGACAGAAAAGGACTCTCAATGCTGCAGTATCACTCAGAGGGTATATTTTAACCACTTAAAATATTCTTCTCTCAGAATATCACATACATTTCAGTTAGAATCAACAACTGAAAATCACGTCTACATCAGTGCAGTGGTACACACCAGTGGTGAACTTGGAGAGGTAGAGGCAGACAGATCTCTGTGAGTTTGAGGCCAGCCTGATCTACAAAGTGAGTCCAGGACAGCCGAGGCTACACAGAGAAACTCTGTCTCCAGAAACAAAAACTGAAAAAAAATCAGAGGGAGAGACACAGACAGAGATAGAGAATCGTGTCGACTTAAAGTATTCAGCAGGAGCGTGTGACATATGTATGCAGTGTAATGGTTTCCAAATCCAAGCTAAAGAGTATAACCATCAACTCACTCCCCTATCTTTTCGTGGTGAAAACTGTTCAAATACACTCTCTGAGAAAATCTGAACTATGACACAGAATAATAGTAACTGTAGTGACCATTACCTTACACTACATTACAGCTCCAGAAAAATTTCATCTTATAAGTGAAGCTTTGGCCAACATTTCCTCATTTATAAGCTTCTGCAAAGTACCATTCTATGACCTGCTTCCATGAATTGAATTGCTATAGATTTGTGTATAAGCGATATCAATACAGTATTTGTTTGACTCTGTCTGGCCTATTTCACTTAGGATATGTTCTTCAGCTGCATTCAAAGATTCACATACTGAAGCACTTTTCTTTTTTATAGCTGAATTTTTGTCTTATACATAGGTATGTATAGTCATATATGAATGACTCTATATTTTATCATATCTTTCAATCTATCTGGCCATGGAACTTATGTTGCTTCCAAATCTTAGCTATTATTACTTCAAAGAACACGAGAATGTAGACAACTGTGCAAGATCTTGATTTAATTTCTCTTCATTTAGTTTTGTACTCAAAATAGAATTACTTGTTGTAGTAGTTATTATTCTCATTGTTGTGGAAAAAGCAACATAAGGGCTAGAAAGTAGAGTTGGCTGCCCAGCATGATGACCTGAATTCTCTTCCTGGAACCCACGTGGTGAAAAGAGAGAAGCAACACCCATGATTTGTCCTCTGACCATAACGCATGTGCCCCTGGCTCCTGCCTTGCACAAAACAAACAAATAAATATAAAATGAAAGGTGGGGTGAAATGCATCAAGTAAAAGTGCTTGCCACAGAGAGCAATGATCTGAGTTCAATCCATGTAACCCACAGCGGAAGGAAATTACTAAATCCTGCACGTTGTCCTCTGAACTCCATATAGGGACTGCAACATACTGCCCCTTCCAATACCAACTGCCCCCCCCAAAGTAAGGATAAAAATATTTTAAGGAAGGAAGACTTTATTTAGTTTCATAGTGTGGCAAGTCGTCACACTGTATCCATACTCAGGTAGCAGAAGAACATGAATGTTGTGTTCAGGTCACTTTCTCCTTTTTATTCAATCCATAACCCCAGCCCACGCAATACTATTGTCTCTGCTCAGGAGGCAGGGCAGGAGGAGGGTCTCCCCACCTCAGTTAGGCTAATTTGTATAACCCTTCACATGTTCAGAATTTTTTATCCTGGCTTAATCTAGATCCTGTCAAGGTGACAATAGTAACCATCACATCTCTTCCCCTTGCCTACTAGATGCCCAAAAACATCTCTTAAGAAGTAATGCTCCACCCCTTGTTACCATGGACTCATGTCGATCTCCTAATGCAAAATGCATACAGTCAAACTTGAAAAGTCACTGAAGCCTAACAATTTTACAGCTAAAATTCCAAGGTCTGGGCTGGAGGGATAGCACAGCAGTTAAGAGTGCTTATTGATCTTGTAGAAGACATAAGTTCAATGTCCTTGACCCACATGGAAACGCATAACCACCTGTTATCTCTAGTTCCAAGGGATTTGATGCCCTCTTCTGACTTCCACAGGCTCCTTGCATGCATATGGTGCACACACATACACTTAGGCACACACACATAAACACACTGAGAAAGAGAGTGAGAGAGAGACAGAAACAGAGAGTAAAATAAATATTGAAAGTTCAAGTTTTGTCTTTTACTAAAGGCAATCTCTTAAATGTGAGCTCCTGTAAAATTAAAAAACAAGTAGCCTGCTTTTAATACACAACAATATGAAATAAACATTGCATTTAAAAAAGGAATAATGGGGAGTGAAATGGCCACTCGCCAGGCTCATGTATTTGAATACATGGTCTGCATGGGGGTGGTATGGAAGCTTTAGGATATGCAGCCTTGCTGGAGGAATTACATAAATGGAAGGCAGGCTGTAAGGTTTTACAACCTTGTCCCTACTTCCTGCTCTCTTGCTCGCTCTCTCCTTCCCTGTCTTTCTCTCTCTTGCTCTCTTTTTCTGTCTCCTGTATGAAGATGAAAATAGTCCCACATCTTTGTCAGCATGTAGCTGTGTCTCCACAAAAAAGGCCTAAACACTGTGATTAGATATAGGTTTTTGGTATTTTCATAGGCTAGGAGCCACAGGGCAGAAGGACACATCAGAGGAGGTGACTGCAAAAAGGATACCCTGTGGCTTGAGGGGAATCATGGACACACCATATGTCCACTGACCCAAGGTGCAACTATAAGCCTAGTGCCTGTTCTCTGTTTGCTTCAGTCTCATCATCTGCACCACTGAAGTAAATCCACTCCCTGCCTTCAGGGGATCTTCATGGGTGTCAGGGTGCTGAAGCCTTAAGAAAGAATGTTTGATACAAGAGGAGAAATTGGTCAAAATGTAGAACAGGCGATGTGGGGTACCTGAGACACAGGCAGAGTCACCTTCCAGCCAAGAGGAGCTGTAAGTCTGTGATGGAAGATATGGGCCCAGCAGCAGGTGAGGTCATCCCTGGGAAGACCAGTGGACAATGTTCTTTCTGCAGCTTTCTTTTCTTTTCTTTTTTTTCTTTCTTTTTTTGTTTTGGTCATATTAACTTTTATTTGAAAGTAGGTTACATTAATAAGCACTTCTGTTATTTTAATGGCTTTCTAATAGAATGCTAATTTGTTAAAAGTCTATAAGATTTTTGGTTGAAGTATGTGAAATTATCCTTTATAGGAACATCACATTTTGGTATTACCTTCTTTTTTATTTCTAAATTCTTTATTAATTACATTTATTCACTTTGTATCCCCCTGTAGCTCCCTCCCCCTCCCATCCCAATCCCTCCCTTCCTCCCCCTTCTGCACGCATGTCCCTCCCCAAGTTCACTGATAAGGGAGGTCTTCTTTTCCTTCCTTCTGATCCTAGTCTATTAGGTCTCATCAGGAGTGGCTGCATTGTCTTCCTCTGTGGCCCAGTAAGACTGCTCCCCCCTCAGGGGGAGGTGATTAAAGAGCAGGCCAATCAGAGAACAACAGAACCAAAAAATCTGAGCACCAGGGTCTTTCCTGAGACTGATACTCCAACCAAATACTATGCACAGAGATAACCTAGGACCCCTGCACAGATGTAGCCCATGGCAGTTCAGTGTCCAAGTGGGTTTTATAGTAATGGGAACAGGGACTGTCTCTGACATGAACTGATTGGCCTGCTCTTTCTGCAGCTTTCTGTTGCACCTTTTTATCTTCAGTCTGTGATCTTTGACTCATGTGCTATAGGGCCCAAATGGCATCATTAGAACAGTGAGCCAAATCCCAACAGCCAACAAGTTAACACAAATGCATCTAGCAGGGACACACAGGGTCTCAGATGGTGTGATATTGCTTACCATCACCATTCTTTATTCAAGCATCTTTCACAGGAAAGGCTAAGCATTGTTTGTGTGTATGCAATAATGGTTATACAGTCCTCAATTTTAGTGGCTTAAATCTGCAAACAATGCAATCACGTATCAAGAAGAAAGGACACAACTAAATTGTGTTATATTGAAACTTTAGAATCCTGTACACCTATAAGATGACCCAAAGAAAGCCACACTCACAATAAAAAATGAACGGAGCTAGTTATTAACAAGGCAAATTATAGAAGTGTCTATAAGTGATTTAACTTATGGAGCTTTATGCTAAATAATGATTTTTTCCAATTTAGCTTTTATTAAAATAAAATATTGATTGAAAGCAAGTTAGGAAGTTTGTTGTTGTTGTTGTTGTTGTATTCAACAACTCACAGGTCACAATCCATTGTGAAGGGGAATTAGAGCAGGACCCTGGAAGCAGAAACCACAGAAAAATGCTGCTTACTGCTTGCTCCCCATGGCTTGCTCAGCTTGTACTCTTACGTAACCTAGACGATCCACTCAGGAGTAGTACTGCTCATAGGATATTGGACTCTCCCATATTAAACATCAATCAAGAAAGTGCAACAGGAACCTGGCCATCTGTCAGTCTAATGGAGACATTACCTCAACAGAAGATTTATCTTCCCAGATGAACTCCAGTTTGTAACAAAAACTAAACAGAACACCTGTTTTCTTTCTCGTTGACAGGATTTGCACAAGTCCCAGGCAGAGGATATACATGTGATCACTGAGTCACAAGCTCCTTTTCTTTTTTCATTAATTAATTAATACTTTCTTTCTTTTGCTGATTTGAGTGTATTTATTTTTTACATTTTTAAAATTTTTATTATTTTTTGTATTACAGTTTATTTACTTTGTATCCCAGCTGTAGCCCCCTCTCTCATTCCCTTCCACTCCCACCCTCCCTCCCTCAACTCCTCCCTACCCATTTCTAAGTCCACTGCTGAGGGAAGACCTCCTCCCCTTCCATCTGATCCTAGCTTTTCAGGTCTCATTAGGACTGACTGCCATGTCCTCCTCTGTGGCCTAGCAAGGCTGCTCTTCTCTCAGAGGTGGTAGTCAAAGAGCCAGCCACTGAGTTCATGTCAGAGACAGTCCCTGTTCCCCTAACTAGGGAACCCACTTGGAGACTGAGGTGCGATGGGCTACATCTGGGCAGGGGTTCTAGGTTATATCCATTCATGGTCCCTGGTTGGAGAAAGAGTCTCAGAAAAGAACCCTGGGCCCAGATATATTCGGTCCTTGTGGAGCTCCTGTCCTCTCTAGGTCATAGTAACTTCCTTCTTTCATATGATTCCCTGTACTCTGCCCTAGGTTTGGTTAAGAGTCTCAGCCTCTGCTTTGATAAATTGCTAGGTAGAATCTTTCAGGGGCCCTCTGTGGTAGGCTCCTGTCCTCTTACTTGTTTTCTCCTATTTCCAATGTCCATCTCTTTTGTCTTTCTAAGTGAAGATTGATTGTCCTACCCTGGGTCCTCTTTATTGTTTATCTTCTTTAGGTGTACAAATTTTAGTATGTTTATCCTATCTTATATGTCTAGTATCCACTTATAAGTGAGTATATACTGTGTGTGTCTTTCTGCTTCTGGGATACCCCAGTCAGGATGATCTTTTCTAGATCCCACCATTTGCCTGCAAATTCCATGATTTCCTTGTTTTTAATTCCTGAGTAGTATTCCATTGTGTAAAAGTACCACAATTTCTACATCCATTCCTCCGCTGAGGGTTATCTGGGTTGTTTCCAAGTTCTGGCTATTATGAATAAAGCTGCTTTGAACATGGTTGAGCAAATGTTGAGTATTGTATATTTGAGCATCTTTTGGATATATGCCTAGGAGTGGTATAGCTGGATCTTGGGGAAGCACTATTCCTAATTGTATAAGAAAGCGCCAGATTGATTTCCAAAGTGGTTGTATATGTTTACATTACCAACAGCAATGGAGGAGGGTTCTCATTTCTCCACAACCTCTCCAGCATGTGTTGTCACTTGAGTTTTTGATCTTAGCCATTCTGATGGGAGTAAGGTGAAATCTCAGGGTCGTTTTGATTTGCATCTCTCTGATGGCTAAGGACATTGAGCATTTAAGTGTTTCTGTGCCATTCTATATTCCTCTACAGAGAATTCTCTGTTTAGCTCCATACCCCATTTTTAATTGGATTGCTTGATTTGTTGCTTTTTGCCTCCATCAGTTTTTTATATATTCTGTATATCAGCCCTCTGTCAGATATAGGGTTGGTGAAGATCCTTTCCCAATCTATAGGCTGTCGTTTGTTCTGACAGTATCTTTTGCTTTACATAAGCTTCTCAGTTTTATGAGGTCCCATTTATTTATTGTTGCTCTTAGAGCCTGTGCTGTTTTGGTTCTGTTCAGGAAGTTGTCTCCTGTGTTAAGTTCTAGGCTCTTCCCCACTTTTTCTTCTAACCGATTTAGTGTGTCTGCTTTTATGTTGAGGTCTTTGATCCACTTGGACTTTGGTTTTGTGCATGGTGATAAATAAGGGTTTATTTTCATTTTTCTGCATGTAGACATCCAGTTGGACCAGCACCATTTGTTAAAGATGATGTATTTTTTCCATTGTATGGTTTTGGCTTCTTTGTCAAAAATCAAGTATTCATGGGTGTGTTGATTTATTTCTGGGTCTTATATTCGGTTCCATTGATCTACCGTTCTGTTTTTATGCCAATACCATGCAGTTTTATTACTATTGCTCTATAGTACAGCTTAAGATCAGGGATAGAGATGCCTCCAGACGATCTGTTGTTGTACAGGATTGTTTTAGAAATTTTGGGGGTTTTTGTTTCTCCATATGAATTTGAGAATTTTTCTCTCAAGGTCTGTAAAGAATTGTGTTGGTATTTTGATGGGAATTGCATTGAATCTGTAGATTGCTTTTGGCATAATAGCCATTTACACTATGATAATTCTACCAATCCATGAGCACGGGAGATCTTTCCATCTTCTGATATCTTCTTCAATTTCTTCAGAGACACAAGCTCCTTTTCATACAGAATATTTTGTGCATGGTCCTCGTTCATTGCTAAAGATATACATTGAATTATTCCACAAAGGGAGGACTTTAATGGAGCTGGACTTCTGATTCTGCTACATGTTCCTTTACACTTGCTTTGTTTGGGTTGAAATAATTGTAGTTATCTTAAACTGACAAAAGCTACCTCACCTTTTTCACAAGTTCTGTCAAATCATTATCCTTGGGGGTGACTGCAGACACAAATGGCTACACATTCAAGGGTTACATTAGTTCAGGCTTACTCCTTATCTTCTCTGAGGTTTTTTTTTTGTTTTGTTTTGTTTTTGGTTGTGCTGTCTGCATTGTCAGTGTTATTATCATCTCTTGTATTAGTTATTACTGCAGTTTGCCAATATGTCTGCTCTCGTTTACAGCCTACATATAGTGTTATATGTAAGATGCATTTCATGCTGAATCCAGTATGGTCTCTCTTTTCTCAACCCATTGCACAGTCTTTAACAGTGATGATTATACAGCTTGGTTTTGTCTGGGTTTCATTTCTAGTTTATACTTTCTGAGTTCTTTGAGTTCTTTGAGTGCAATAGCCTTATTTTTGTTCTTTGGACATTTCTCATGTCATTAAAAACTAACTGATTGTAGTTCTAATTGTATCTCTTTTGCAAACCTGTGAAAGTAGCTCATCTCATAATTAAAGTATAAATATTTAATTCTGAATAGATTGCATAGAATCAGTCTTTTACTACTTTTCATGGAACATAAAAATCTCAGCACCATATGGTATCTTTGGTTTCTTTTTTTTTCTATTATATGTAGCAACACAACATTGAAGCTGGTCAAGCAATATTTTAAGTTTTAGCTTCAGCTGTCAAGGACTTTTTAAGGAAGCTTAGCATAAGAGACTGTTGATTTGTCCTAATAACTTCCATTTCTGTTGTTCTTTCTTCACTTCAGGTGTTCTGGGTTTTCTGTGCTACCATTTCCATTCTGTCTGAAGACCTTCTACAGTGTAGTTCTGTTAGCCATCATTCTCTACCCACCTGCCCACATATACATCAGTGTGATTTTTTTTTGCATCTACTTCTCTGAAGAATGCATTTGCTGGACATTGTACTCATAGTAGATGGTACTGTTCTTCATGATTATAAAAACATTTCTTTTGGATACCCATGATTTCTGATGGGAAAACTGGACTCCGTCGAATAAATGCCTTATTAAAGGCAGTTTGTACTTTCCTCCTAATTTTCCAGAAATAGTTTCATCACTACCATAGACTTCTATAGGTTTCTTATGCTATGTCCAGTTGTTTGTTTCTATGTGTCTCTTCTTAGGATTACTAAGATGCTCTAGGTATATAGACTTACACTGTAAGTATATACATTTGTCAGATTGCTCTTAGCCAAGAGCTGTTCAATGTCATTTGACATCATCATAGCCTTTCTCCTCCCTTCTTAATATTTCAACAAAATTGATCATGAAGCATTCAATACTTTTCACAGGCTCTTAAAGCTATGCTTCCTTTTTATTTTTTAAGTTTTATGTTTATATTAATTACAGTTTATTCACTTTGTATTCCAGCGGTCGCACCGTCCCCCATTGCAGCCTAATCCCATCCTCCTTCTCTCTTCTTTTCCTATGCCCCTCCCCTAGTCCAATGATAGGGGAGGTCATCCTCCTCTTGCATCTGACCCTAGTCTATCAGATCTCATTAGGACTGGCTTCATTGTCTTCCTCTGTGGACTGTTAAGGATGCTCCCCCCTGAGGAGGAGGTGATCAAAGAGCCATCCCATGAGTTCATGTCAGAGACAGTCCCTGTTCCTAATATTGGGGAATCCTATTGGATACTGAGATGCCATGGACTACTTCTGTGAAGGGGTTCTAGGTTATCTCCAAGCATTGTCCCTGTTTGGAGTATCAGTCTCAGAAAAGACCCCTGGACCCAGGTTTCTTGGTTCTGTTGCTTTCCTTATAGAGCTCCTGTCCTCTCCAGGTCTTTCTATCTCACCCTTCTTTCATAAGATTCCCTGCACTCTGCCCAATGTTTGGCTATGAGTGTCAGCATATGTTTTGATACACTGCTGGGCAGAGTCTTTCAAAGGCCCTCTGTGATAGGCTCCTGACCTGATCCCTGTTTTCTCCCTCTTCCGATGTCCCTCTAGTTTGCCTTTCTGAATAAAGATTGAGCATCTTATCCAGGGTCCTCCTCCTTAATTAGCTTCCTTAGGTGTACATATTTTAGTATGATTATCATATATATATATATTATATATATATATAATACACACTTATAAGTGAGTATATACCTGATTTCAAGCTGTACTATAGAGCAATGGTAATAAAAATTTCATGGTAATGGCACAGAAACAGAATGGTGGATCAATGGAACCGAATAGAAGACTCAGAAATAAACCCACACATTTATGGACACCTGATTTTTGACAAAGATGCCAAAACCATACAATGGAAAAAAGATAGCATCTTCAACAAATGGTGCTGGTCTAACTGGATGTTTACATGTAGAAAAATGCAAATAAACCCATACTTATCACCTGTACAAAATTAAAATCCAAGCGGATCAAAGACCTCAATATAAAAATGGACACACTAAACCTGTTAGAAGTTATGCTTTCTTATTTTTGGTTTATCATCTTTCTCTGTTTTTCAGCTTTGAGAATTTTTAGTGATGGAGACACACATTTGCTGGTATTTGTTTCCATTCCGGTGTTTTAAAAGATTTGTTTATTTATGTGAATATGTGAGAATCTGTCTGTGAATGTGCACTCGTGAATGTGGGAACACAGGAACCCAACAGAGGAGTTCATACACTGTAGACCTTGAGCTATAGCTGTTTTTTAACCACCTAATGTGAATGCTGGAACTGAACTGAGGTCCTCGGGAAGAGCAGCAAGTGCCCTTATCTGCTAAAACATCTCTCCAATCTCACTCTGGTTTTGAAACACATTCATAGATACATATGTTTATACTTTTGCTATAGTTAGGTGTCTATTTCTGTGACAAAACACCGTGAGCAAATGCAACTCTGGGAGAAAAGGATTCATTTCAGCTTACAATTTTCAAGTTACTTTTTTCTAAATTTTTTATTTTTATTTTTTTAAAAATTTAAATTTATTACAATTTATTCACTTTGTGTCCCAGCTGTAGCCCCCTCCCTCGTCCCCTCCCAATCCTGCCCTCCCTCCCTCTTCTTCTCCCATGCCCCTTCCCCAGTCCAGTGATAATTCATTACTGAGTGAACTCAAGGCAGGAGCCTGAAACTGGAACTGAAGCAGAGGCTATGAGGGAAAGCTGTTTACTGGCTTGCTCCTCATGGCTTACTCAACATGTATTTTCTTCCTTCCTTCATTCTTTCCCTCCTTCCTTCCTTTCTTTTTCCCCCTTCTTTTTTATTTTTTGAGACAGGGCTTCTCTGTGTAGCTTTGGCTGCCCTGGATTCATTTTGCAGACCAGGCTGGCCTTGAACTCACAGAGATCCACCTGCCTCTGCCTTCCAGAGTGCTGGGATTAAAGACATGCAGCACCACGTCCAGCTTCAACCTGAGTTCTATAGCACTCTGAAGATGATGGAGAGAGCATGGAGGAGTGCTTCTTACTGGCTTGTTTCTCATGGCTTACTCAATCTGCTTTCTTAGGAACCCAGGACTACCAGCCCAGGGATGGCACCTGCCACAGTGAGCTGGGCTATCCTACATCACATCATCAACCAACACCACAGGCATTCCCACAAGTTAATATAGTGGGGACATTTTCTTAACTGATAGTCCCTATTCCAAAATGACTAGCTTATATCAAGTTGACAGCACAATCTAGTCTTTATACACTGGAACCTTCCTTCTCTCTCTCTCTCTCTCTCTCTCTCTCTCTCTCTCTCTCTCTCTCTCTCTCTCTCTCTCTCTCTCACACACACACACACACACACGCATACACACACTCCCCCCTTCCTCTCTCTCTCTCTCTCTCTCTCTCTCTCTCTCTCTCTCTCTCTCTTTGTCTGTGTGTTTGTCTGTCTGTGTCTTTGTGTCTATGCATGCATATTTTTGAACCATTGTTTTTCGGTTTTTTTTTATGTTTGCATCCAAGGTCTCTGGGATTGGTTTTTTAACACTTTCAAAATAATTACTTTAGATACTTAATCCAGCATTCTTTAGATCCCCTGTCTGCCTGCAACGGTGCTTTGGTGAGGCTCTTTTCCATCTGAGTGCAATAGTTCTGGTTCTCTGCTTTCTAAATTTTCTGAAATGTACCCTGAACAATTTTTCATATTTCTGTTGGTCTTAGGCAGAAGTAATCCCTATAGGCTCTGTTAACACTGTATTTTGGCAACCAGTCTGTACCTGTCTCTCCTTTGCATAACATTTTGCTTCATGCTGCCTTGGCATAAGGGACAAACGGTTTCAGTGTAAGGCATGAGTTTAATATGGATAAGCCGTAGGAGTGCTATTTTTTTTTTTTTTTGGAGAATTCTTAAGTCTCCAAAAACTGTAAATGGAGAGTACATTTTCAATTTCCTTGGGTAGAATCAAGGGAGAGACAAGAAGTAAAATAGCATGTCAAAGTTCTAGAAACTTCAAGGGCCCTTGAGTCTTATTGCTTCACTGGGGTTTTCACTAAGAAACGCAGCAGTGTATGCTGATTTGAACTTCACTATGATTACTCTCTATCAAAAGTATTACTCAGCCACTGCACTGAGAAAGGAATAGAGGTCACATGAAATGTCTTGGTTTGGCATGGGTTCTAATAACACTTTGCTTTCAGGAGCCAGAAAAGAAGGTACTTAGAAAGTGGGGAATGCCAAGAGAAGTACCCATGTAAGGGCTGTGTAGAGAGCTCAGCAGTTAAGAGCAATTTCTGCTCCTGAAGAGGACCCAGGCAAACATACACACAGCACTATAATTGTACCTGCATAGCAGTTTTTGACTGTAGCTCTATTGTCACAGGACATGGCATGTTCTACTTGCCTATGTGAGGACAAGGCCTGCTTACAATGCATACACATGAATAAAGGTAAAACACTCAAACAGATAAAATAAAAATTAATAATTTTTAAAAGTAGGTAAATTTAATTTCTTTTTTTTTGTATTTTTCCTGAATGTCTGCGTGGTAACTTTTCTACTGTACAATAAATCATAATTAACATACATTTAGACATTACCAGAATCTTACTGTCATTTATATAATCTGCTACATTCTATCCTATGGATAAATGTCTCTCAGAATAATGATGACGAAGATGATGATAATGAAATTCAAAGCACTAGAATATCAAGAAGAAGACAAAAAAGCAATGAGAAAGTTTTTCAAAACACACTGCAAGGGTACTTTTTGCCCTACCTGGAGAAATGGCAAGTAGGTGGAAAAGAGATCTTCTGGAATTAGTGTACCTGGGACACTGTCTGAAGGAAGCCTATGGTTTAGAATGGCAGACCCTGAGTCCCTATAGCCTCCAAGTGTGGAGGGGTGGAGGGATTTTTCCAGGCTCAACAATCCATGGAGTTTTGACTGCCAGTACTTTGGTTGAAGGCTTACTCTACATTAATTTAAACACCAGTGTCTGTGGAACACCTAAGCCATTATAAGTCTTGATTTTCAGCAGCAGGGAGGACCAGAACTAGTGAGCACTCACAAGTTTGACATTTCTTCCTCAGGATGCTCAGTTCCTTGAGGCTAACATCCAAGCTCTGGGGTCTGCAGTGTTGGGTCACTTGATCCCTGACAAGGGCTATTGCCACAGGCCCAAGTCCAAGAGTCCCAAGATCCTTGAATCTTCCAGGGTCTTTGAACATGTTCAGGGAGGTAGACCCCACCCTTTCTCATCTCTGCCTACTCGCAGCCTTCTGTCTTTCTTCAGCATTAAGACTCTGCCTCCTCTGTCTTTTTGTTATCCCTTGTTGCATCCTCTCCTTTTGCTGCCTATCATTTCTTCCACAGCCCGTTTCTCCCAAGGACTCTACCACTGCCCTCTTGCTGCCATGGGTGCTAAACCAAGGGCTGCTGCCTCTGCCTGGACAACAGATGCTGCTTCTAGGAGTTTGCTGCCTCAGCTGCCATCTCCTCTTTAGGCACCCAGCTTAGCTCGCTGTGTTATGAAAAACTAAAAACCTCAGACCCCAAACTGGCAAGACAAGACCATGAGGGACATTCTTCTAATGGACCTAATATTACAACAGCATAGGGCTACCTGACCCAGAAAGTTTGCATCAAGCTGCCATCTCATTCAGCAAGAATGGGGGTGTGGCAACTGTGTTTGCATCAGTAACTGCACAACCCTTCATGCCAAAGGAACTTTGTGAACTGCACCAATGACCTGGGTGAAAATGGCTGCATGGCCTTATAAGGTGGAGACCCAGGCCTGAGATGCCAAAATGCAAACCCAGAGAGAAACCTCTTAAAGCTATTTGAAAAAACCTCTGGTAGGAAGAACACCTTCTAAAGCTGGAGTTGCTATGCATATGTGCACTACAGCCTGCTCTGTGCAGTGTTCCAAGCCACCTGGTTCCAACCAGGGCATTTGGACAAGCTTCCAAATGGCAGGTGCTTAAGTTTTACAGCTCTGTGAGCTGGAACCTAGCATGATCTACAGAGTAAATTCCAGTACAGCTAGAGCTACATAGTGAGACCCTGTCCCAAAACAACCACAAACAAACAAACATCAAACAAACCAAGCAAACCAACATTCCCCCAAAATATTCAGACTGAAATCCTTAAGCTCAACCACATAAATAATCGAGTCTTTGGGGATTCAGAGTAGCCTCTCCCCTCTTTGTATGTCAGGAGAATGGGTGTAGCATCAGTTCTTCAAAGAACCTCACAATACTCCTTTCAATCGCCCATTGCCATGCCCTCCTGAGGCTGATTATGACTGGTCCACTGCTGAGCTGTTCAAACATTCACTTATTGCTCCTGGGCAATGACGTTCTCACCTCCTAGTGTCACGGCTGTGCCAGGGGAGATGGTGTTCTTAGATTCTTTACCTCCCTTCATCCTTCCTTGCCCCAAACCAGCTAGTAGGTCCTTGCCGAAGTCTTTTCAGTGGATTAAATATTAGTGTGGAGTCATAGATGGCATTTGAATGGGGCTGGCAAAAGATTTCATGGCCACAGAAGAAAGGTCTTCAGGTCATCACAGATACCTTCTTAACTTTTGGTAGCTAGGGTGACAAGGGAGGGTTGAGGCAAGGTGTAAGGGGTTTACTAAGTCCTGGAAGTTCCTAAAGGTTCTTAGAGGACAGAGTCCTAAGTACAAGACAAAAGGGTGGGGTGTGGGGAGGCAGATCTAACAGAGGGCAGGCAGGCAAGTGAGAAAAAGACCTCTTCGCCAGGACCTGGTGGGAAGAAGGTGGCCTGTATAACTGAGACCTGTAGAGGTCTTCTGAGGAGCCAAGTTTGGCAATGACAGCATCTGCATTAATACACTGCTGGAGAGGTTCTTTCAGAGGCCCTCTGTGGTAGGCTCCTGTCCTCTTCCAGGTTTTCTCCCTCTTGGAGGCCGTCTTTTTTTTTTTCAATTTCTAATTTTCTTTTTTTATTCCTTAAAGCTTTTTTGTATTTTTATTTTTATTAGTTACAGTTTATTCACTTTGTATCCCCCTGTAGCTCCCTCCCTCCTCCCCTCCCAATCCCACCCTTCCTTACCTTCTCCACCCATTGCCATCCCCAAGTCCACTGATAGGGAGGTCTTTTCCTTCCTTCTGACCCTAGCCTATCAGGTCTCATCAGGATTGGCTGCATTGTCTTCCTCTGTGGCCTGGTAAGGCTGTTTCCCCCTCAGGGGGAGGTGATCAAAGAGCAGGCCAATCAGTTCATATATAAGCCATAGTGAGTATCTGCATGCAGAAACTGAAAAAAATAAAGATACAAATAACATTAAAAAATTTTATTAAAAATTTTAAGTGATATTGACTAATACATTAATTCATTAACACATTCTTAAAATTGTGGAAATGATCACTTCACACAAAAACTTATACTTGGAGGGATCCAAGATGGGTGCCCCAGGAGGACACTGTGTCTGAAGAGCAGGACAATAGTGTAGGCACAGCGACCGGGAGACTGAGATCTCGGACCTAAAACACCAGCGTTTGTGACTGCCAGGTGAGCGGAATTCCTACAGTGGGGAAATCAAGTAGAAAAGTCCAAGGGACACCCAGCTACTCCCAGGACAAACTCCGGAGGGAGACAGGCTGTGCACAGCCAGGCTGGGCGCCTAAGCCGCCATTTTGGTCAGGGGCACACGGTACCCCGGATAGACTGAGTTTCACCCACATACCAAGGGCTGCACTGCGCAAGCGCACAACCCTCTGTGCCAGCGGACGCCACTTTGGGCTGGGGCACACGGTACCCCGGACGGACTGAGTTTCACCCAGATACCGCAGGCTGCACTGGGCAGTTCCAGTCTGAAGTTCAGCCTTGAAGCACAAACAGCTCCTTGATTTTATATAAACAAAGGCCCAGAAATCGGCGTAAGAATTCACCCAACAAAAATCAGGACACCATGGCCCCACCAGAAACACCCAAAATCAATAGAGATTTTAATGCAGCAGAGACACAGGAAAATTATATTAAAGTTATAATTATGCAGATATTAGAGGAACAAAAGGAGGCACAAAAAGAGGAAATGAAAAAGGCCCTCAAGGAAATTAAGAAGGATTTAACTGCCCACATACAGGGACAATTAAAGATAGACAGAGGGGAAACAACCAAAATAATAGACACAGTCAATCAGATGAAGGAAACGATACAAAGCATGAAAACGAAATTAGAATCTATAAAGAACACAAAAACGTAGAAGATCCTGGAACTGGAGAACTTAGAAAAAAATCGGAAAAGTCCCAAACACAAAACATCCAAGAAATAAAGGATGCCATGAAAAGACAAAACCTAAGAATAATTGGAATAGATGAAAAAGAAGACTCCAGGCTCCAAGGAACAGAAAATATTTTTAAGAAAATCATAGAAGAAAATTTTCCCAACTTAAAGAAAGAAATGTCCATAAACATACAAGAAGCCTACAGAACACCAAATAGACTAGATCAGAAAAGAAATACCTCTCCTCACATCGTAGTCAAAACACTAAACCTACAAAACAAAGAAAAAATACTAAAGGCAGCAAGGGAAAAGGGTCAAGTAACATATGAAGGTAGACCGATCAGAATCACAACAGACTTCTCATCAGAAACTATGAAAGCCAGAAGGGCCTGATCAGAAGTCATGCAGTCCTTAAGGGAACACAGAGGCCAACCAAGACTACTATACCCAGCAAAGCTTTCAATCATCATAGATGGAGAAAACAAAATTTTCCATGACAAAACAAAATTCACGCAATACCTACAAAGTAACCCAGCCCTACAGAAGGGACTAGAAAGAAAACTTCAGTCCAACAGAAACAACTACACCAAAGAAAATATAGGATAAAGATAATTTCCCAACGACAACAACAACAAAAGACCAATAAATCACAGTAAGACCACCAACTCCACAATAAAACGAACTAACAGTCATTGGTCACTATTATCTATCAACATCAACGAACTCAATTCTCCAATAAAAAGACACGGACTAACAGAATGGTTGCGGAAACAGGATCCAACATTCTGCTGCATCCAAGAAGCACACATATGCAACAAAGATAAACACTACCTCAGAGTAAAGGGCTGGAAAACTATTTTCTAAGCAAATGGACCCAGAAAACAAGCTGGGGTAGCAATCCTAGTATCTAATAAAATAGACTTTCTACCAAAATTAAGAAAGATGAGGAGGGGCACTTCCTTCTCATCAAAGGAAAATTCCAACAGGAGGACATCACAATTCTGAACATTTATGACCCAAATACAAGACCAACTACATATGTAAATCAAACATTATTAAGACTGAAATCACACATTGATCCCAATACTCTAATAGTGGGAGACTTCAACACTCCACTCTCACCAAGGGATAGATCATCCAGTCAGAAGCAAAACAGAGAAACAAGGGCACTCACAGACACCCTAAATCAAGTGGACCTAATAGATGTCTACAGAACCTTTCACCCTAGATCAAAAGAGTACACCTTCTTTTCAGCACCTCATGGAACCTTCTCCAAAATAGACCCTATAGTTGGTCACAAAGCAAGCCTCAGCAGATACA
>CM053742.1:111181413-111200296 GCA_028658305.1 Pachyuromys duprasi | reverse complement strand
TCACCGGGAAATTTCTCCAGGTAATAACTGGGTGTCCCTAGGGTTTTCCCACTTGATTTTCTCACCGTAGGAGTTCCGCTCACCTGGCACTCACAATGCTGGCGTTTTAGGTCCCAGAGTTCAGTCTCCTGGACGCTGCGTTGTTTCTGCTCTCCTACTCCTCAGACACAGTGTTCTCTCGTGGCAGCCATCTTGGATCTCCGTGTGGGAAGGTTTAAGTGGGGATAGAAGACAGGGAGATGGAAGAGAAGAAGGGGTGGGAAGAGGGTCAAACAACCCAAGACATGTTAAAATTTCATAAGGAAAACTACTATGTTGTCTGTTAAAAGAAAATATCATCTAAGTGAAAAGTAGCCAGATACTTTGAAAATATGATTGAAGTACCTGGTATGTATATGTTTAAAACTCAGAAAATCAGGTATTTTGTGCAGCACTTGGGAGGCAAATGCTGAAGTGAGTAGATGAAGGCCTGCCTGGTTTACCCACTGAGTTCCAAGCCAGCCAAGGCTAGCTTAACCACCTCCTTGTACAAGACCCAAATAGATAAATAAATAAATGCACTCAGTAGGTAAGGTGTGTGTGTGTGTGTGTGTGTTTGTGTCGTTGTGTATGAAAGAACAAAAAAGAATAAAGATAGAGGGAGAAGAGGGAAGTGCCTAAGTGATGTGGATGTGTGGCTATATACGAAATTCTCAAGAAAAAATAAAATTATTTTAAAATTTATCTGAATGTGGCACAACACACTTTTAACCTCAGCATGTGATAGGCAGACACAGGTGGATCTCTGCATGTTTGAGGCCAGCCTGAATTCCATGAGTTCCAGTCTACCAGGAATGCATAAAGACCTTATCTCATAAATAGTAAAGTTCATGAGGCTGCAGAGATGGCTCAGCAGTTAAGAGTCCTTGCAGAAGACCCAGACTCCATTCCCAGCACCCACATGCTGGCTTAAAACTGCCCATAACTGCAGTTCCAGGGGATTCAATGCCTTCTCTGGCCTCCCTGGGCAACAGGCATGCAAGTGGTGCACATAGGTACATGAAACCAAAACACTCACACACACAGAAAATAAGAATAAAAATAAAATTTAAAAATATCTGGTCTTAGAAGACTTTCATCACCATCCCAAATTGCCTATTTTTAGTTGTTCCTTATCCCTACCTCCAGGTGCAGGCAAGTACTCACAGTTCCTGTAGCTGTGTCTTTCCTGAACACTTAAATTGGATCATACACATCAGCTAGGTGTGGTGGACACGACTGTAATCCCAGTACTCAGGGATTACTGTAAAAGGTGACCAGGTAGCCATTGCATGTGCTCAAAGTTGGCAAAATTGCTCACATTTGGACAATGTTGTCTGAAATGGGTTGTACACAAAGATCACCTTCCTTAGTCTGGCTCAAGCCTCTGGTCACCTTTGCTATGATAACTCTAGGGGCATGCTAAACTCAGGTTTGTTAATTCTGCTAAAGCCTCAGAGCCACAAAACAGGAAGTTGGGAGGCTGGAGGGTGTCAACTTTGGGAAAATGCAAGCTTCCACATTTGTCCTCCCCCCTGTAAACCAGTTTCTAATAAACTCTTCTTCAGCACTGGCATGAACCCAGGACCTTGCAGTGCTAATAAGCACTCTCACAGTGAGTTCTAATTCCAGCCCCATAGCCTCTGTTATTGAAGATGCTGTGCTGACAAGCACTATTCTTTGAGCTCTTACTGCCATACCAGCTCGGAGTCAGATAGGGGCTCTTCTCAGACTTTTGACTAAAATCGTGTGTAGAGTCAGATGTTAATTTACATCTCCCACAGACTGTCTCACAAGAGAATGTCATCTTTTCTGGCTAGTTCAGGTTATCCCTGTTAGAGTGTGTAGCAGTATTTAGTCTACTTTTATGCCTAATTACACTTCCTTATGGGTTTTCTTTGTTTTGTTTGTTTGCTTTGTTTGAGGCAGGGTCTCCTGTAGCCAAGTCAGGCTTTCAACTCATGAGGCTGTGAGGACCTCCCAAATGCTGGGATCACAATGATTTGTGTCACCATACCCAGCTCAGCATATACTCTTCGGTGTTCGCTGTATTTTTCTTCTTTTATAGAATCTATTTTTTATTATGTTTAATTTTGTGTAGGTGTGTGTGTGTGTGTGTATGGGCATACATGTGCACATAGATGCTAAAGGCTTGGGGTTCCCTGGAGCTGGAATTACAGATGGTTGTGAGCCCCCTGATATTGGGTCTAGAAATCAAACTTGATTCTGGAAGAAAAGCAAGTGCTCTTATGTGCTGAGCCATCTCCCCAGGCCCTTCTTCTATGTTTCATTTTCTCTTCATTTAAAATTTAACCTTTTTGTTTATTTTTTAATTTTGGTACATTTATGTTTATTTTTTGTTTATTGGTTTCTTTTAAAAATATTTAACTTACTCTTATTTGTGTGCATATATGTGTGTGTGGGGTGGGGATTATGCCATTAGTGTGAGATGGAGTTGCAGGTCACAGGAAGGTATCTGGTCTTTTGGAGCTGGAGCTACAAGAAGTTGTGAGCTGTGCAGTGCAGGTGCTGGGAACCAAACCTGGGTTCCATTATAGACTCTTCCCCCGAGGCACCACTCCAGCCCCTTGTTTTCTAATTTCCTCAGCATGTTCATGACACTTACAGATAAATATTGGGAAAAATCAACATTTCATTGTTTTGGTGGCCTGGTAGACATCAGTCATGAGGATATATGAAAATGTTGTTTCTTTTTCTGCCACTGTAAAGCTGCCATTAATATCTGTCTTTTGTGATATGCACTTGCATTTATCTCAAATACAGACATTGGGTAGGTAACGCCTGCCTATTTTAACGTTATTGGGCTACTTTTTCATGCTCTGACATGAAAATCCCAGTGCCTCCAAACCCTGCCCATTATTTAGTACCACCAGTGGTGTTCATTTTAGCTATTTGAATTGGTATACATAGTGATAGTTGAGTGTAGTTTTTATTTTCATTGCTCTGCTAACTGATGACTCCAGCAACTTAGTTATCATGATGTAAATATCTTCCTCTTTTTCATGCTTTGTACCATTTAATTTTGAAATGGTCTCACCTGTAACCCAGGCTAGCCTCAAACTCATATGAAACTTCCTGCTTCAACATTTTGAGTGCTATACATTTTTAAGAGAAACTTTTGTTAATTTGGATTGTATTTAGTAGTTTAAAGATTTTTCCAGGTGGACTTGGTAACAGAGTTGCTGTCTGAAAAATGGTTTGTGTGTGTGTGTGTGTGTGTGTGTGTGTTGTGGCTCCACTGAGATGAGTAGCATCTCCATACTGTCCTGGTCCTGATCACATCCAGACATCTACCTCTAACTCCACGTTTGAAACATTCCCAAGAATATTTTAACTGCTAAAACTGCCATGTTTAATAACTGCTCTCTGGCCACTTAGACCAGCCATAAATTCATATGGTAAACTGGTCTCTGCACCAGCCATACATTCCACACATAAATACAATGTGTCCCTGACTTCAAATTTATGATCATTGAACTGCGATTACTCCAAAGCTTGCTTGCTGCAGATGTCCAGAGAGGCTTTCTGGATATTTCACAATTTCTCTGTGTGTTAGTTAGGGTTTCAATTGTTGTGAAGAGACACAATGGCCATGGCATCTCTTCTAAAGGAAAACTTTAATTGGGACTGGCTTACAGTGCAGAGTCTAGTATCATCTTGGCAGGAAGCATGACAGCATGCAGGCAGACATGGTGCTAGAGAGGTAGCTGAGAGTTCTACATTAGGATCCAGAGGCAGCAGGAAGAGACAGTGAGCCACTTGGCCTAACTTGAGCTTCTGAAACATCAAAGATTATGCCCAGTGACACACTTCCTCCCATAAGTCAACACCTCCTCAGCAAAGCCACACTTCCAACAATGTCACTTCCTATGAGTCTGTGAGGTCCATTTATCATTCAAATGTCCAAATCCTCTCTGTCTTTAAAAATTCTAATGAACTTGCAGTTAAGGATGCTTCCCACTATTCTCCTTGGGCCAGCCCGTCTGGCAGACACACTGATAAATAGACTCCTCACATGGATTTATTCAGGCATCTCAGTAGTTTTTCTCTTCAGCTACCCCATGACACCTGAACATCACAATAAGAACAGTATATATTTCAGCTGTGGAGAACTGTCATATATGGTCAGGATTCTGGGTTCCATACCCAGCACCAGAAGCTCAAGTCGAATTATTGGATCAGTAGGTTGATGTGGAGGTAGAAAGCTGGATGTGATCAGGTCCAGAGATGGTGTGCTCACACTCCTTGTCTCACTGGAGCCATCACACCCACCATCTTCAAAGGAAATCAGCTTCTCTCTCTTCATGAAGATTTCCTACTAGAGGACTCATGAGATTCTATCATTTGTCTTTGTGGAAGTCTCTCTGGTTTTCCTTTAAGGTGCTTCCTTCTATGTGTTCCTCAGCAGGTTCTTCCCACTGATTGTCTTGCTTTGTCCAGGTACATAGTCATTCTTGGGAAAGTTTTCACAAGATGGCATAACTATAGTCCAAAAGACCACCACACATGTATCAAAGAAAACTGCACAAATTTCAAGGAAATAGGGTCATGCAGTCTACATGCATAACATGTTATGTAAAACATATCTACGGTAATTATCTGTGCGTTATTCTGGACAACCTACCACTGTCTTCTGGGTGTCAGAAGAAGAGGAGAAAAGGAAAAACAGGTGGCTTCTGAGCAGAGGTTGTCTTTAAAGAAATTGGTATTTCATTTTTAGTGGTTTGGAAAAGACGTCAAAGCATCAAAAAATAAATACCATCAGCTCTGAGTGAGAGAGTTTGTCAAGAAGCAGGGCCACGTTTACTTCAACCCTTGCTAGAATACTCTTCAGACCCGCCATATGACTGTTCTGTTATGCATGTTAGTTATAGTACAGGAAGATGACAGATACCCAAGAACTAATTCTCACAGCTGTGTGGCTAATGGAAGAGATTAATGGAGGAGATGGCCTAACACAATTGAGGAAGCACACACAGCATCTAGAACAGCAGTATTTCAACTGGTGCAGTGCAAAAGGAACTTTTATTTGCATGTTTTAATTTTTGTCTCTGAGGCTTTGTCTCTGCCTCTCCCTGGTATAACCTAGACAAGGAAGCTTCTAGCTTCCATACATTCTAAGGTAGGCCTCGGCTTCTGAAAATTACTGCTTGATAAGCTCATGCATTCTTGTACTTACTGAGCTCTGGGCTGGCTGTCTCAACTCAGGTGTTCTGGCTCAAACTCCTCTTCCAGCTGATTTATTCAATCTGTCTTCTCTTGCCCCCTGAATTGCTCTACTTGCCTCAGAGTAACTGCAGCAATCTTTTCTAAACTTCTGGTTGCTTATTATTCTCTGGCTCGTTCTGGCTGCACCTGTGTATAGCTTATTAGGTCATTCAAACTCTCCATAAAACTGTTTTGCCACTTAAATAGCTCCCCTTTCCTCTCTCTTCTGGCATATCTTACTCTGTCAATTCTTTCTGTGATTCATCACATTTTTTGCCACTCAATTAAACATCACTTTCAAACATGGGTATTTTCTTCTACAAACTAAATTTACCTTCATTGTTTGGGATTAAAGGCATGTATCACCTCTTGTTCACCTAAAGGTTTTCTTTACCTCAAACTTGCTCTATACCATGCTGGCTTTGAATTCAGATCTGCTTGACTATGTCTCCTGGAATAAAGGCATGTTTGTCCATCTGGATGACCCAGACCTAGAAGGACTTTGGATGTGATCTCTTGCCAGAGCAGCCATGCTCTAAACTAAAATGCCTCTACAAGGGAGCCCTTACAGTCAAGGATCAAGGAAAATCACAGGAAGGGTGGTGGACCAATTGTAAAAACCAGAAGATCAGGAGGAAAGCTGGGACCTAGCATCTTCTACACAAGACAAGGATGCTGCACCCAGTGAAATCTTAACCATATGTTTGTAGAAACAAGACTTGCCTCATGACCACACTAGTCAACATGCCAAATGTTGATGGGCGAAATGTCACAAGTTACAGACTATCTGTGGCTTTTGAGAGACAAAGAATCCATTTTCTCCAAAGATGAGCCCCCTGATTCCACCCCACATTATCAGCCTTACACCTATAGAAACTGACACAATATGAATTTGACTTGGAGGTATTTTGAGCATACGAGCATGGGTCTGTGTGTCTTCCTTTTGGTGCAAATTTGTGTGCTCAAGTAACAACCCTAGTTACAGAAGTAGAGGTCATGAATTCAAGATTGGTGAGGGAATGCTGGAGTATTTGGAGCAGGGATAAAAGGATGGAAATGGTGTGAAAATACATCACTTGTGTATGAATTTCTCATAAAGAAAAAATTTGGTTAAAGTATTAAATACAATAAGAGCACATTACTTGGATCCTATACAATTTGTTTATGATCAGATCATTAAATGTCAACACTTCATGAAAGCCATTTGCTGTTTTCTTTCCTGGATGCTTTCTGGAAGGAAGGTAGGTAGGTATAGCTAGGAAGCTAGGTAAGTACGTAGTTAGTCATTTAGTTTTGGACAAGATCTCACTCTGTGTCCTGGTTTCACCAGGACCTCCCATAGTCCAGGCAGGCCCCAAACTTGCAGCAATCCACCTGCCTCTCTCTTCAGAATGATGAAGTTGCAGGCATGGGGCACTCATGCCTTTCTCCCTGTGCTTTTAATAAGAATTCCACAACAGAGTTCAGAGTTCTGTAAATGTTAGTTTAATAGTCCCCTCAAATTAACTGTTTTAGTTAACCTGATGAGACATGATCTGTTTAGGTTGACAATCCTATTCCTTCAGGAACTGCTAAGGAAATGCCTTGGCACAGATACGGTGCCCCTTAAGAGGCAAATTTTCTCCTTTACCTTTGCTAACATCATGGAAAAGTTTTTCTTACCGTTTGTGAAGCTGTTGCTGAGGTTTTCAGCCTTGCAATGTTTCCCTGTGGTAATTAACATGAATCACTCAATACAACTGCAGACAAAATGAACACCAAAAGATTTGTCTGTAATACCATGACTCTCTCTGAAAGAGAACATGAAAGACACACAGCAATCTACAGATGTTGTGGTTGGTGAAAATCAACCTACAGGATGCATCAGATAAGGGAATATCTATGTGGGAAAACCTGACTCACATTCCAGCCAGGAGTGCAGCCTATAGGAAACGTTGGCTTCAAAGTTGGATTCTAGGCTCCGCAGGAGAGCATCAATGAATCAGAAGGAAATTCTCAGGGATAAGCTGGTGGGTGACAAAGAAACAGCCACAAATGTGCCAAGAATCCCCCTTCCTTAGGTGAGACAGATACTTGCAGGGTATGATGAAGGCAATGCAGGACTTCTGACAGAGGGGAATTGACAGAAAGGCCATCAAATCTGCATCCTGAAAATGGTGTAACCAAACACTCAGGAGACTCCTTCCACAAGGTTTTCGTTTCAGGTCAATTGGTTGTGGCATCTGAAATGGGATTTGGGGTGTTTTGAAAATCATATCCTTAGCAAACTAGGACAAGACTGTGAGATGGATGACAAGGAGGTGTGTTTCTAGTGAGTAAAGGTGATACAGATTCATTTGAAGCAGTTCCTGAAATTCACCTTGGAGATGACCAGGACGAATTCTATCCCATTCAAGCACAGCAAAACAAATGTTAATCACCTTAGAAAAAATGACTTAAAGATGGGAAAGGAGACAATGAGGGAGAAATGCTTAAGAAAGCAAAACTAGAAAACTCAGCACAAAGAGAAGAGGGCTTAGCTGTGTCTGACAGTAAATTGACAAATTATATCAAAGAATAACCCATACACGTGGCACCCCACACACAACCACTCCTAAGCACAAGAATGTAGTGAGAATTGTATAATTTTGGTTTCTTGTATATAAAAAAATTATGGAAATATTTTTCATTTTAATCCCAGGTGTGCAGATGTGGGGCTGCTTCACAGCAGCTGATTATGATTTGACTTATGCTCTATCAAGGATGTGATTTTGTCAGCTGCAGATAGTTTCCGGGAATACCGGGAAATTTATAGAGGATATATACATACTAGGACCTCAAGAGGCAGGGTTGCTTTTGTTAGCTGTTTGATGGTTGTATGCTGTTGAATGATTTCGGTTTGTCCATTAGTTGTCTGCAAAGAAAGGATAAAAAGAAAACAGACATCTAACCACAAAGATCACACTTTCCCCAAGGAACTTGAACCCCCTAATTGGCTTGAAGGAGTCTAATGATAACACAACCACTGTTCCCCTCTACCTCTTTTTCTCTTCTATCTAGTGTTAGGGTGTTCATAATAGTAGAGAAGCTGGCAGAGAGAAAAGGAAACCCCCAAAACAAAACAAAAACAAAAAACAAAACAAACCTCGGTTACACAAGAACAAGAGGGTTATTCTGAGTAATGAACTATGAAAAGCATTGTTTTTAGTAGCCAAGAAGCTACCAGTGGAGTTAGGGAGCAGACATACATGAGTCAAAAGCAAATCCTGGAATCTGCTCTTCTCCATAACCCCATTGAACTTTGTGATTGCCACCTCCACTTACAAATGCTTGCATTCTCCACAAAGAAAGATGTCTTGGGCCATACTTCAAAGGGTCAAAGAAGATTTGAAGAGATGAGGCATTACCCCCACCTTATTTGAAGACAACCTGTTAGAAAGACAGAACTAACTGCACTTATCTAGCAGACCTTTCCCCAAAAGCAGAGCTGTGCATTTCCAACCACACACCTCTCATGTTCAGGCCACATGGATTTTAATCTTGGTTTCAATTGGCAAATCACAAAGTATCTATTTCCTCATAGATTCCTGCTCTTTAGTGTCATTTACCTACTTTGAAAGAAGGAGGGATAGTGAGTCTTCACTTCCTTTTGTGAGACCTTACTTTCTTACTACATTGAACATACAAACTGGCTTAATCTGTACAACTCACACTTTATGTCTAACCTCACATTTCAAGTGGTGTCTACATGTGCCCACACACAGTGTGTCTGGTGTTCCTCTCCTTGCCCTTATTTTCGAGAGCAAAACATGGAAATATAAGGTGGCAATACCTACTACACAAAGAGGGAAGATTTGTTGGTAAGATTTAATTTGTATGTTTTATATATTCCAATCCCCCTCATTCTAAAATTCTTTGTATTCTGTATCTAGACTCATGAAACACAGCTTTCTGGCTGCAGGCACTGTTGCATGAGAGGAAAAAAAGAAACTTTCCAATCCTCTATCTTCACTGGGATTAATACCAAGATATTAAGTCTTAGAGATGTTGTCAGTTGAAGAAAACCATCATTTCCTGCAAGGGCAGACTTCTTAAAGTCCCCTAGTACAATGTTACAGGTGTCATGGGATGCATTTGAAAAACTACCTGTTGAGCAATCACTTTTCTCTTTTCTTCTATTCTGTCTTCCTTCCTTCTTTTCTTCCTTCCTTCCTTTCTTCTTTCCTTTTTTGTTTTTTTTTCCTTTTCTTCTTTTTTCTCTGTGTAGCCTGACTGTCCTGGAACTCATTTTTGTAGATCTGGCTGGCCTCAGAGTCACTGAGATCTGCCTGCCTTTGCCTCCCTAGTGCTGAGATTAAAGTCATGCACCAACATGGCCTGGAAAATCAGGCCCATTTCTAAACTGGGTTTTAGTATTTTATGGAATATGTTGCTTCCATTCTTTAGTTCTTTGCCTTAGGCCAACTTTAGAAGTAAAGGATCTCCAGAGGATGCTTCTTTTCTGTAATTACCTAGAAATTTCGCTTTGATGTCTGTCTTAGTTTGTTCCTATTGTTGAGATGAACACTGAGACCAAAAGGAAACCAGGAGAAAGTTTGCTATATCTGAACACATTGCAGTCCACATTGCAGGCAACCCAGGCAGGAACTCAAGGCAGGAGTATGGATGCAGGAACTGAAGCTAGGCCACGATGCGACACTGCTTATTGGCTTGCTGTTTGTAGTTACTTCAGCCTACTTGTTTATAGAAATCAAAGCAAAATTCATGTCAACAGTATAGAATTTTCTGTCATCTCAGACCAACTTACAGCCTTCTAGATTCAGAAATTCTGGGCCTCTGCCTCCACTTTACGTGTTTGTCATACAGAGCACACACAACTTGTATGTTAGGATTAGGCTGGACTCACTCCATGGCTGCTGTACATATAAACACACACACACATGCACACACACATATGCATGCACACACAGGCATGCACATATACTTCAGAAAACTATAGTCCAAGAGAGTTTCCCAAAATGCTACTATTGGAACAAGCTCAAACAAATACTTCCATTAATTATGAGGTGAGACAGGGGTGAGTGCAGAATGATGTGGGGCAAGTAATAACAAGGAAATTATCTTAGATGAATGGCTGTCATAATGTGCCTGTGTAGAAGAAATAACATAATTCAGAGTGTAAACTCCCCTGAGTCCTTCATATGTTTTCTCTTACCTATTGGAATGTGACCCATGAAAACCCATCAAAGGGTCTCTTAATTCTTTCACTTGTGTTAGTTCTCTGTGTTCAGTGAACAAGCCCCAGTGAGAGCACTGTCTTCTGGTTCTGGCTTCATACTGACAACTATATGACAGAATAGGTGAAAAGCATTTGAGTTCACAGATGAGAAAGTTGACCAGATGACATGGTCATGCTGACTTATGGAATGAGTCAGCAGAACTGACAAGGCTGCCTGATGGTGGGAAAACACCCAAGCAAAGAAGAGCTTCACCCTCAACTCACCCAAAAGTTTATTCCAGGACCACTTAAGAAACCAGATCAATGGCATACTAAACAGGACATGAGGTTGAAGACGTGAACGTGTTCAGAGCTCCAACCCAAGTCATGGGCCCACAGACCATTTCTTCAAGAGGGCAGCCATCTCTGGGTTCACATGGCTTGTGTCTAAGTCAAAGCTACACAATTTATTACATTCTCTCTATGCCCTTTCCCCACCATTTATGAACTTATGTCTATGTTTCAGCCCCATTATTTCTAAGCTTGTGTCTATATACCAGCTGAACCATTGCATTTTGTCCCAGCCCCACCATTTTTCTATGCCCCAGCCCCATCATTTGGGAGCTTGTGTCTCTGTTCAAGCTCCAACATTTGGAAGACATGCTGCGTTGCTTTTCTCAGACTTCAACTCTCTTTCAAGAAAGGAGAGGAGCAACTAGTGTTCGCACTTTGGGAGACATATTTGGGAAGACTGAATGAGATTCAACAATAGGCATTTTGAACAGAGTCTGACAGACAACACATCAGAGATGTGCCTTTCCTCCTGGCAGTGCATCATAGTTAAAAACTTCTCCTTAAAACACCCACAATGGCCAAATCTTCTGCCCAAACTCAGGGCTATGAATCTGAAGGGGTAGAGAGGACATCATCCTCTCCCTGCTCTCCTTAAGGTCACTGATGAATCACATTCATCCCCACACGGTGCACAGATGTGAAGGAATCGGAATCTACCTTTCAGAGTGAAGGCCTAGATGATTCTGGCTGAAACCAAGCTCAGGATGTGTCTTAGGAACAAAGATTTCCTCAGAGTGCTTCATGTGTTTCTCACTGGGATATGGAGTGATCAGTGGTACCTTTCACAGGACTCTGTAGGGAAATCAGACTTAAACATGTTCTCTGTAGGCTCATTTACAATACAGCATTTCTAAGAAATGGCCTGACTAGAAAAGTTACCCTGTATCTGGTCACAGGCCTGGATTAGTTCTCATGAATGACCTGTCTGAGTACTTGCTGGCTATGTGCACAGACTGGGGGCTGTGGCCATATTTCTCCATCAGATTCTCTCCCTATATGATGAAGGTCTTGAGAAATTGCATGGTCTGCAGGAAGCATCCCCATTTGCTATTTAATCCAGACCATGGCCAGAGAGATTTAGTGAATCCTCATGTGGTGTGGGGGATTGGAGGCATTACAGAATGATTTCTGACAAAATGAATAGACTTTATCCCTGGGGTATGGATGAAATCACCCCACCCAGACTTTGGTCATCTCTGTTCATCCAAACTGATAGTTTTGCTCTTTGAGTTTCTTGACCCATCTACATGCTTCAACCCTATTAGTATCTATCTACTTAAGGAGTCCTCCTGCCACATAAGAGATGCCATGATTCCTCCATAAGGTAACTTCTTACCTTGCCCTACACGTGGTACAGACTAAACCAGAATGTTCCCCTGAGTACCAGTACAAACCCTGTAGTCATTCCATCCACATACATCCCACAGCTCATGCAAAGCTATATACAACCTCCTACAACAGTGAGTTCACCAAAAGCCCAAAGGGACCATGTAAGTGATAATGATTTCTCCTAGATTTTTCTTTTCAGACACAGAAGTTGCTGGAGATTGTTCAAAATATTGCATGCTCAGATACAGAGACCCCAAGGTAAACCATAGGTACATAATCAACATGAATTGGAGGTCTCCATCAGCTTCCACCTTTGGAGCTTAAGGAACACAGCTCAAGGGAGAGAGGAAGGATTGTAGGAGCTATAGGATTCAAGGATACTTGCAGAATGTTGCTCACACAATCAAATAAATAGTACTCACAGAGGCTGAATCCACAATCAGGTAGACTGTATGAGTCTGCTTTGGTTCATCAACCAAACTTGGTTGTAAGTTTGGGGTTTCTGTGGGAATCCCAGCAGTGGCAGTGGGTATATCTCTGACTCTTTCCCTTGTTCTTAGGATCTCTTCCCTCCTACTGGCTTGCCTGGCTGAGCCTTGATAAGTGTTTGCGCCTTCTTTTTCTGTATTTTGTGCCATGTTTAGCTGACGTCCCAGGAAGATCTGCTATTTTCTGTAAGGAAACAGAGGAGGAGAAGATTTGGGGCATCCTGGAGGGGGGAATTGAAGGAGTGGAAGGAGAGTTAACCTAGGTCCCCATATACTGTATGAGCGAAGGAAAAACAAAGAAAGGAAAACTGAAAAGAGAATATACTGTTTACCAATGCTGTGTATCTTTCTTAATTTCCCTTCTTCTTTTCTCCATCACAAATAATGGGCTGATGAAGCCAAGGAAATCTGAGAACACCCGGTTGCTTTGAAATGTCACTTGGATTTCTAATAACATTGTAATTCTAGTTGCCATCACCCATATCACTGCAGGAGTCTGGTTATCCAAGGTGTGGCACTCACTCGATATCGAAGACAAGCTTGGTTAAATGATAGCCAAAGCAGGAATGGAGACACTTGCTTTGTAAACAGTCTACTAACACCATAAGCCTTCCAGGGCAAGGGGTCTCTGATAGCTTCTATACAGGGAAATACATGTTTCCCAAGAAAGTGTGTTTTTAGTCACTGCTATGGTGATCAGCCATTATGTGGTTTCAGGAGACTGACATTTATTTTATAATCATCTCTAAGATTCAGAAAGCCATGTGGGGAAGGCCATGTGCCCTGCCTTGGGGTTAACAGGCCACAAGTAAAATGGTGTTACTGCTCCTCTCAACACAGACAACAAATCGTGGCATGTTTACACAAACTTGAGACATGTGAGGCTTAGAATAAGCATCATAATGCAATGTGCAGATTGAAACCAGAGAGTGGGGTAGAGAAATCAGCATTTGAATGAACAAGGGTAAATTGTATACATTCCATAAGAATATTATGCAGACATAGGAATCATCAAGCAGATGAAAGGTGCACCTTGCTGCTCAAGGACAGATGTCTGTCAATATGAACACCTATGTAATCATTTAAAAGTATGAATTTATTCATGTATCTGGTGTTTGTGTGTATGATTGTTTGTTTTGTGTGTGCATGTGTATATGGTGTATATGGATGTCTGTGTGTGTGTGTGTGTGTGTGTGTGTGTGTGTGTGGTGTGTGTGTGTCCGAATCTCATGTAGCTTAGTCTAGTCTTAAATGCACTTTCTAACCAGGGTGGCCTTGATATTCTGATCCTCCATCTTCCACATCCCAAATGCAGGACCATAAGCCTGTATCATGATGCCCACTTATGTGGTTTTGGGGATCAAACCAAGGTCTACCTGCAGGACACATAGGCATCGGTTTATGAAAAGAACTGCAGTTTCACCCCAAACAGCTTTGTAGGAGTAGAAATAAAGGGTTCCCTCACAACAGGACACACAGAAGTGTCACTGTATGTATTTACCCTATTCTCACAGATCCCAGAGTCTTCACTCATTCCTCTTTATCCTGCAGCATAATCCCTTCGTTGCCAAACAGAATTTCTGAAGAGTCTGTCATCCTACATGAACGTCAACATTATCCTTCACTAAGTGAATGCAGTGGTGTTTTGGGGTTATGGTCATCTGCCTGTCCCAACACTCTCCTTGATATTATTAAGTGGGGGCACAGAAGGATTTCGCATGCTGCAGGCAGTGAATGATATAACAGTCCCTGCATCCTCCATGAAATGCTAGGCATGCTGGGTCTTAATAGCTGTGTTGTGCCAATGTCTACTGATGACTAACAGCTGCACATCTACACCTCCATCTTGGTTTTGTTCCTCAGTCTCTAGTCCTTGCATGCACCGAGAGACCAAAGAATTAAGAATCAGTGGTATTGTTTTAAAGTTTAAAGCTCCAGGCACCTGGGAAAAGAAATTAGCTTTAATGTATTCTTTCCCCTCCCACTAGAGACACAGTTGCTAGGAAACTGGCCCAGATAGCCAGGCCAGGACTGTTTGTGGTCTTGGTGCCTAAAATGGACTAATCATTTGAAAAGTCAATTTCCTTTACCCAATCATGTAAGGCCAAAGCATGTAAGTCCCTGCTTGAGGTTTTGCCATTTAAAAACCTTATTCCCCTAGACTGCGGGGCCGCATTCCTCTCATGTTTCTGCAGGAAGTTTGCATCCCATGTTCGAACATATATACCAAAAAAAAAAAAAAAATCTCATGTATTTACAGTGGAGTCTATTCCTGGTCTTTTGGGGTTCATGAACTGGGCACAACAGTACCATTGTGCCTGATAGTCCCAGAAATGCTGGACACTGTTTGAGCAACAACTTGAACTAACGCTTGCCAAACACTTGTGAAAGGAGTCTATTCTCTGTAATTTTTGAAAGTCTCCACCATACTGGCCCTAATGCCTCCCAGTCTTCCACTGATCTCACCATTGCTAAGGTATCCAGACTATTACTAAGAGCTGCTAATACTTCATACCCATACCCACTCCTTGCTCTCTTCCCTTGCTTTACTCATAGTCATGCAGTGAGTGACCCAGGACACAAGGAAGCTGCCTGCTCTACAGAGAAATATTCTTGGGTTGTTCTGTTCATGTGATACTTGAATTCAGGTTTATAAGCATGTGTTGCATGTGCATGTGTGAGTAGGTGTATATGTGTATAAATGCTTTCTACAAGAGCCCAGGAGCTGCATGTACAGATTAGCATGGATTCCCCAAAGAGCAGCAGTGTATGGGATGTTGAATAAGCTTTAATTCAGCTGAAAACCAAATGCTGAGAAGCAGCAGCATAGTGTGGACATAGGGAAACAATAGCCATAGTCACACTGTCCACGAACATGGCCAATACTACTTAAAGGACAGAGGGGAAAAATGGAGTGGGATGAGTATGAAGCTCTGCCTTCTCTCCACTGGACCTAAGTCAGGGCTTCATCTCAGAAGCAGGTTGGTACCAGCAGTGCCTGTTGCTTTCCGGGAATGCATTCCCTTGTCTCAGTGTGAAATGCACTATGAAGTAGCATTTAAAAGTTTTCCAAGTCACGTTCTCCACTTCTGTTATTCATTAAGAAACAGATGGCAAGGGAATGGGTAAAGAGGTATGAACAGTGCCAAATATGACTCAAAGAAGAAAAAAAAAAGAACACTGTGCTTCTGGTACTACATCATCTTCATTGGCCACCAAGGTTTTCAGTGCCCAAGAGTCAACATGAGGTTTTTTTGGGCATAAGGAAAAAGGCACACCTGAGATTTCTCACTCTGCTGTAGTAACAACATGCTTGTTCAAGTGAGTTCCAAGAAGGAAAGGGAAATATTTTCTGATAATTTCTGGAAGGCTATTCGGAGACACAAGGAGGCCTGACACATTTAATTGGTCTGATCAGAAATAAACACTAATGACAGTGAATGTCTCAGTTCCTAATGGTTGACATGTAAAGCCTGTCTACAACACTTTCATTCACAGTCTGCCACTTTCAAACCACTTAGCACAGGGTACCAAAAAGTAGGGAGGTAATATTGCAAAGGTCATGGAGAATATATAGATCCTGTACTTACACAGATGCTCTTTCCCCTCCTCACAGAAATCTGTGTGAGCTAGAATCCTTATCCTCCTCAAGCCCAGTGTCTGTCCCAGGGCCTGGAGGTATAACAGGCACCTAGAGTCTCCTTTGGATTCTTAGAAAGGAGAAAAGCCTCAAGTCTGCACTTGTGCCCAGAAGACAACTTCAAGAGAGCATGAAAGCCTGCTGTCTGAGCATTCCTTTCATCTCTAAAACCTTTCTCATTTTTAGATCTACTTCATACTGTTTACCTGTGATAGTCACTCAAGGACTGTCTGTCTGAAGGAGCCATTTGTACCTAAGCCTATCTTTGCTCTCATTGAAGCTTCAGGCCCAGGTGCAGTCATTGTCCTGTAGTTACCTTCATTCAAAGATGAAGAGCAGAGCTTCAAGGTACAGGCACCCATGATGACAAGGCTACACATCCTGAAGGATCCAGATCCTTGCAGGTAGCCTGTAACCAAGTGTAGCAAGACAACCTCTGTATGCCCTTTGCCCAGGATAGTTTCATTACAAATATTCCTTGGCTGCTTTCCTCAGTTATTCCTCACTTTAAGCTTAAACCTCATGTCAGTATCATGAGAATAACCTTGGGACCTTTATCTATTTTCTCCCCAACACTGACTGCATCACCTCTCATCTTTTCAAGTGGTGCTACACCGGGTAGTTGAGCCAAGAATTTTGAAGTGGTTATGGCTGGTGGGTTTACTCTAAGCAACTTAGATTTACAAGGATGGTTGTATCTTCATTTCTCCCATGGAAGCTATACAATGAAGAATGAAGTCAGTTTTCAGGGCCAAATGAGTACTGTGAGATGGACTACCATGTATAGGAAGAGCAGGGCCATACCAACTATGTCCTCTCAAGCTCCACATTTTCAAAAGCCCCCTATCCCTGCAATTCGAATCTCTCAGGAATAGGAAAGCTGAAAGTATGTTTCATGGATTTGGACATTCATATTAATTGTGACTCAAGAAATTGCGACATAAGGGAAAATGAAGTAGGTAGTTTGTAGGCAATATTCTCCTCTCTGTGTGTTGCCACAGATCCAATATTTAAGTCTCCTGTCCATTTCTGGGATCAAACACCACCTGCATTTTTCTTTCCCCTGCCCACAATTCCACTGGATCTCATAGACCTTCTCCTAAGCTCCCTCCCCTCACTGGTTGCTGTATCCAATCCCCAGAGCTAGTAGCTAACCCCTCCTAAAACACAGGCCTTACATGCCAGAAAACCAGGTAACAGGCAGGCTGCCCACAGACCATCTCCACTTTCTCTGCCCCATCATTCCCCCAGTCTCATCCTCAGCTCTGAAGCACAACACATTAGTTAGTCCTCCCTGCCCCCATCCCTGCTCCTATCTCCTGGGGATCTCACAGGAAACCCCCTCTTAGCCACTCCTAGCCCCTCCCCCAACTTCTTCCTTGGTCCCCAACCCCAACTCCAGCAGGCAACCCCTGTTAAACAAAGGCCTTTTCCTCCCAGGGCACCAAATAGGCTGAAGGCAGACCCACACCTCCACCCATTCTCCTGAGATTGTACCCCAGCCTCAGGGCCATCTCCGTAGCAGGAAACCTGCTGTGGTCTCCCTTTCCTCTCTGACCCCATCCCCAATGGATCACAAAGACATTCTCCTCCAAACTTACTTCCCTCAACTCATCTCAGTATTCCAGCCTCCAAAACCACCAGGCATTCCCTGTGAACACCCCAGCTGAACAGGCCAGGAAAACAGGCAACACACAGCCACCACATTCTCTGAAAGCCAGAGAGGGAACATAAACCAAGGCACAAAACACTACTTAGTAAAGACAAGACCAGATAACAATATCTATAATTGCAGGTTTCCCACTCCCAAATGCCTAGACACCAGGGTAAAAACAATCAGTGAGAGCAAGAACAGCTTCCTCCACTGGAGGCCAGCTATCCTACCACAGCAGGCCTTGAGTATGGCAAAATAATGGAAGTACAAGGAAAAGACCTTAAAACAGACTTTATGAATATCATGGAGAACTTAATGTTGAGATGAAAAGAAATCCAAGAAACAGAAACACTGGAAGAAAAATGAATAACATATCACCCAGAGATTGTACTTTTGGGTCTTGGTCCTAATGAAAACTTATATCCACATAAAAACTTTCATGTCATTGTTCACATCAGTATTATTTCCACTAGCTAGCCAAAATCTAGAAACCAAAATATCCAACAGGTGAGTGGTCAAAAGAACCTATGGCACACCATACCAAGGTATGGCACACAATGAAAGAGTGAGAATAGAGATAGCCTCTTCTTTCTTCTTTCTTTCTTTCTTTCTTTTCAGTTGTGGAGCTGGGGAATCAAGCTTATGAACTTACACCCACTGGGCAAGCAATTTGTCCTCAAGCTGCATTCCCCAAAACAAGAATGTTGACCTACACCATCAAGTATGTAGAATTAAGGGCATTATGATGAGTAGAAAAGGCCACAAACACTGTTACATGACAGTCTAGAAATGAAATGATTACAGAAATAGTGAACAATCCAGTGGCTGCTCCAGTTTAAGCATGCTACTTGGGTGTCATCATAAAAGCCAGCATGAGTGAGAGATTTCTGAGGGAAGAGTTATGAAGCGTGATTGCAGTGGTGGCTGCATGAATTTACACACATAATACAGTGAAGGGAAGTTCTACAAACCCG
>CM053742.1:111165123-111180913 GCA_028658305.1 Pachyuromys duprasi | reverse complement strand
TGAACAATCCAGTGGCTGCTCCAGTTTAAGCATGCTACTTGGGTGTCATCATAAAAGCCAGCATGAGTGAGAGATTTCTGAGGGAAGAGTTATGAAGCGTGATTGCAGTGGTGGCTGCATGAATTTACACACATAATACAGTGAAGGGAAGTTCTACAAACCCGTTATGCCAGTGTCGGTGCCCTCTTTTGGTGTATTATTGTTGAATAACTTGTAAGATAAATTATCAGGGGGACTAACTAGATGAAAAATGTGCTATATTTTCAAACTCTTCCACATCCATAATGGTCTTGAAACAAACATCTCACACACAGAGACACACAGAAAGACATACACACACACAAGCCAGAAACTCTACATTTATTACTCTTATTTATTGCCAACAAGGTAAGGAAGGAAAATCCAGAACCACAGGAGGGTAAAATGGTAGGTAGCATCATGGGAACAGTAGCATGGGGAGTATGGAAGTATTTGATATCTGGTCACCCTGGCCAAGGAGCATCTCCTTCCACAATGCCTCAGGGGCAATGCCAAACTACTGAAAAAAAAAAGACTGCTACATTTATGGAACAGATTTGATTTAAAATCTGTTGGTATTAGTGTCACCAGGCTGGACATTGTTACTCCTCCTGACCTTGCTTCTAAAAAGATGCCACCCTAGGGATCAGTGGTGTTGATGCTCACTATCCTGTAGGTTTGGATCTTCCTCAGAATGAGGATGACAATTTCAGAGTCAGTCTATCCATTCTTGGAGAATCCTTTGAAACTCCTTTTTTTGCTTTTCTGATTCTACTGTGCTCTGATTTTATCAGTATTCAGTGGCCTTTACTGCACAAGAGGTGGGTGGATGGGATGAGGGTTGAGTGTCAATTTACAGAGGTCTAGTATAAGCTTTTCACAGGAGGAAAAGTGAGAGGTTGCTTTTGTCTGGGTCCTCCCAGAGTCCTGGGATGTGTTACCCAAACACTTTTAACAGGAATGACATTCACATTTGAATATCTCATTTGCATCTTTTGTGGAGGTGGCTTTTCATTTTTGGTCAGCTTGATGAGGTAACAGAAACCTGACACATTTCTTTCTCTTCAATTCAGTTAATTTTGTTTTATTTTTAAAGATATAATTATTATTTATATTACATTCTGTCTGCACAGCAGATCTTACTATAGACAATTATGAGCCTCCATGTGGTTTCTGGGAATTGAACTTAGGACCTTTGAAAAAAGAGCAAGTGTTCTTGGCTTCTGAGCCATCTCTCCAGGCCTACTTTCGTTTTCTTTAGAGGTGATTTTGAACTCTCTTGCTGGTGCTCTTTCTCCATCCTTCCAAAGGAAAAGGCACATGTTAGAAACACAAAGGCTCTTTTGAAAAGAGCTCATGATGTAAACACTCATTGAACACCTATGGATACACATCTCAGAAGGAGCCCCTGATGGTTTCAGGAATGGAAATTTCTAATTGTTTTGTGTAGCCATTTTAATTTTTGTTTTGTTTTGTTTTTGGTTCCAACACACCAGCAAGCCAAGGGAGTGCTGTCTGCATCTGGAATATTGGTTTTTGCCCAGTTTTCCCTGCATTTGATAACGTGTGCCACAACAAACCCCAGGACAGAATCCCTTCAAGTGGAGCACAGGGAGCACCATTTCTTAATGTACGGATACTGATGACTTTTATAACAATACGTCACAAACAGCCTCTTTAACTTTTCCTTTAAACTATTACTCCCTAAACACGAAGTGATTCAAGCCAGTCCTATATCAGAGGGCACCTTTGAGGTTCAAGGTTTCACAAATACAGTGGCTCCCAACACTAGTTTTTAAGGCCTCAAGGGCAGTGATACTGTTGCAGTCACGCTTACTTGGGCAGGAGAACCAAAACCATCAAAGCAAGCTCCCCTAATCCAATCCCAAAGGAACTCTCTCCAGCAGCCACAGCCACATTAACCAGAGAGGGATTAATGTGCAAGATTCCTGGGCAGTGTGTGTTCTATATAACCTGTAGCTCAGGAAGTACTTAATTAACTCGCACCCTGTGCTGACACAAGGAGAACACCAGAGAAAAGCAGAATGAATCCAAGGAGAAAGTCAATGGACACAGATTGAGGTTGACCAAATACCTCCCATGCCTTCCAATCTTTTAATGGCATGGGTCAGATCCTAGAGAGCAGAGAATGCCAAGGTGAGATCAGCAACAAAGGGTCAGACCATCTTTCACATCCCAAACCCTGTCCATGAAGCTAGTAGTTATGGTATCTCTGGGACAGAATAGAGGCTGGGGTGGTTAATTCAATTGATGCATGTGCTTTAAGGGTTATATATTTACAGTTTCTAACTATGGATGCAAATTATGGTGGCATGTTCAGGATTCGGGCTCGAAGGTGTTGATTCACAGGGGAAAAGCTGAGAGCATTTAGCAGAGAGAAATTTGGATCCCAGCAAGAACCTTTACCTCTTTGAACTCCTTTGCTACCCACATTAAGGGGTAATACAAACTACTATTCCCTGCTATGGTGCCTATGAGTGACAGTGCCGGGCTTGTGCACTAAAGGAGTTTATTGGGAATGGCAGCAGTTTCACTTTGAAACTAAGGAAATAACTGGACTAGCATATGGCATGGGATGGAACTAGACCCTCAGCACATTTGTAACAGTTGTGCACCTTGCTTTCATATGGGACACCTAACAGCAGGAACAGAGTCTGTCTCTGATTCTGTGGCCATACTTAGGCTCCCTGTCCCCTAACTGGGCTGTGTGGACTAGCATCAATAGGAGAAGATGCTCCTAGACCTTCCTACTACAACTTTATATGCCAAGGTGTGTTAATAGCCACAGGAGGCCTCCCCTTCTCTGAGGAAAAAGAGAGAATGAGACGATGAGGGGATGGAAGGGGTGAGAGGAGAGGAGAGATGGGAAGCTGTGATATAAATGTACTGTTAGTTAGTTAATTAATTAAATTTAAGAAGAAGGTGCTTATGCTAACACTACCCAACCCCCAAACTGAGGAAAAAATGAAAGCAAAGTACTTGGTCCAATGAATTAGGAAGGCTTCCCACCAGGAAATTTAGATTTTTCTGACCATTAAGGAGCTCTTTTTTCTAAGACAGGGATTCTCTGTGTAGCTGTGGCTGTACTGGAACTCTCTCTGTAGACCAGGATGGCCTCAAACACAGTGGTCTGTCTGCCCTCCTCTGCCTCTGGAATGCTGCATTAAATTCCTGCACAGCTACCTCCTGGCTTTCAAATTAAAATAAAGGCCCTCTCAAAAGTGAGAAAACATGTCTGATACTCGAATTTTAGCCAAGCATCCACAGCTTGTTGAAGTCATGAATCTCGGAGGAGAGTCCACAACTGCCATTTTACCACAATAGCACAACCCCACCACCACACTCTACATCTTATGTAGTTTTCCACAATCTTTACTTACTATAGGTAAGTGTAGTCCTCGACCCTCACTAAGGAAACTTCTTTTTGCAACAGACAGAGATCAATACAGAAAACCACAGTCCATCAAAATGCAGAGTTGGGAAGCCAGGTCCCAACTGATTTAGCTACAACACAACTCCTGCAGTTAAGGCTCAGAGATCATTTTGGAAGAGGGAGAAAGAAGACTAAGAGTCAAGGATCATGGAGTAGGCCGTGAGATTCTGTCTCCTAGAAATGTCAGTAGCTACACCCATACAGTATCACTGTAGGGCTTTTCTGGACTACGTTGAAATCTGAAGTCTCTGGATAGACATTTATTTGCACTCGGTCTATGATGGTGAACACTTTTTTTCTCAGCCAAGCCCTAAATGGACAACCCCTAACAGCCTCCCCCCAACCCCTAATCTGGATGAGTCCAAATGATGCTGGGGATGCATGCAGCTGACTGGCCGAGTGATACCATCATCCTTCCACCATGAACACCTGAGATTTTTCATTTATCACCTACTGGGCCTGGGCCTCCTCTGGGCCTGGGTCTTGTCAGGCCGTTGCCTTAGCTGCAGGCAGACCAGTTATTGGCTTTTGCCTGTACCTCTGTCTTGATTAGCACAGCAGCTTAAACAAGAGCTGTAACACTTTGGTATTGTCATGGGTTTTGGGAATCCCAAGCTTCCATTGCCACCAGAAATCTCATACTAAAGAGCTAAACTATAACACTCTGTAAAACCTTTTCCACACTTCGGCCTAGCACATGAGCCTTGCTCTAAAGAGCTCTAACTTCCCCTGAGAAAAACAGAACCCCATTCTCCATCTGGAAGATGAGCTCCAGGAACTCATCAGAGATCCATGTACCCACCTAGCATAGAAGGATATCTCACCAATATGACTGCCTAAACAATCAGCTTAACAAGGACTAAACCAGCAGACCTAATACCACGCACAGGGTAGGGCAGGGGTTGGAGGCAACAACAGGAATTATGAGGACTTAATCTTGTCTAAAAAACTACAGGAAACTAGGGAAATCTGAGACCAGGGAGTAATACCTTTCCCCAAGAAGGTGCAAACCAAGTAGTTATCCAACACCAAATGCTCAGACTTGAAAACATACATACATACACATATACATACATACAAGTAATACTATACAGACTGAAGAGGTTGTATGTATGCATTTAGGAATATGTAGGCATACATGAATGTAACAAAGAATAATGATGAAAGAAACAATGAACTAGAAAGACAGCAAGGAGGAGTGTAAGAGAGGTTTTGCAGAAAAGCAGGTTAAGAGGAAATAATATCATTTAACCCCCCTTCTCCTGCTCTGCTTTCCTACCAGCAAAACACTGCTTCCTACTGCACTGGGTAATATTGATTTATTAACTTCAATGTATTTCTGTAGACCACAGTACCACATACACTCCACGAAGGCTGGCATTTTCAAAAGTGCCTTGGAGCATGCCCAGCTCCTAGGACACTTCCTGCTACATTGAAGGCCCTCAGTAAATGTACCTGGAATAAAAGAAGTGCCTGCCATGGACAAAGGGCTCCCTCAAAGTCCAGCCTTTGTTACCGTTGCTGTTTCTCCCTTTTGGGTGAAGCTGAAGGAACAGTTTGATTAAGTGAACCACAGAGGGAGAGTAGGGCTTTGATGGGGTCACCATGAACCACACACTGGTGCAGACCAGAGCCCTGGAAGTTACTCTCCATTGAGGAGCTGCCTCTCTCTCTCTAGGGAGCTTACCTGGTAAGTAGTCATCATCCATACCACACTCTTGGAAAGGGCTTAGAAATCAGCCCTAAGGCCATAAGCAGTACTGGATTCCCTTATCTCCTCCCCCAGAGCACCTGGTCAGGTCTCAGCATGGCTCAAATACTTCAAGTTCCCATCAGCCTCCTGTTCAGCTGTACATAACAGCAGCAGAGCCAACCCCACAGAAAACACAAATGGTTTTAGTGCAGCTGCCTCACTTTTGACCAAAGAACAACTGATAGCATGCATGTCAATGACCAGGATGGCTATGTGCAACCAGACATCCACACTATAGCACTTTAAGCTCCTGAATATAAGGGAAATGAAAGTTCAGCCAAAGACAACTGCCAGCCTGAGGGTAGGGAGCCAGTGACAAGGATGACACTGACTGGGCCTCTCTCGCAAATATCTCTGGATCCCACGAACTTTCCATCCATGTTTCTGACAGAAACATCTAAATTCCTGTGAGGAAAAGTGCGTCATAGTTAGAGGTTGGTTGGGGTAAGTTTAGCAGACAGATTTAAAAGACATGAAAAAGAGCATCAAAATAAATAGTGTTCAACCATAGAATCTATTCTCCCTTTAAAGAATTTTTACCTTCAATTGAAAATAGATTAATTTCTCACAAAAATATATCCTGATTATGGTTACCCTCTCTCTACTCGTCTCAGTTCCTTCCCACCTCCCCTTCCCATACAGATCCACGCACTTTCTGTCTCTCACTACAACAGGATGCTAAGAGATAATATTAACGTATAATAAAATAAAGTACAATAAGGAAAAACAAATACTTTCACATCAATTTTGGACAAGACACACCAACAGATGGAAAAGATCATAAGAGAAGGCACAAGAAACAGGGCACCAATTGTTCACCCACTCAGGAATCCCATAAAAGCACTAACGTGGAAGACATAACATATAGTAAGAGGACCTGATGCAGATCTGTGCATACTCTGCAGTCTCTGTAAGTTCCCACAAGCTTTGCTTGTGATGATCAGAGGGCCTTGTTCTCCTGGTGTCCACTGTCCATTCTGTTTCTCACATTCTTTCTGTCTTCTTTATCTTGGGGTATCTTGAATCCTGAGAGGGAGGATTTGATGGAAACATCCCAGTTAGGGATTGTATTTTGTGTTAGCCTTACACTTTAAATTCTCACAAGCAAGGATGAATGTCTGTGAAATATTTCTTCTTGGTTGAGTGATTTCAAGGATTTTTAGATACATACAATTTATGGTCTCATGAATACTAAAATATATGTGTTCACAAATAGGATATCTAAATTTGTAAAAATGTAGTGATGAAAAGAAATAACCTACAGGAGGCTATGCTTGTGTCAAACTGTTTCTCACCTGTGTGTGTAGATAGGCATATTTGTATAAAGTCCACTTCTGAGGCCAAAATCCTCTGTGGACATAGTTTTATGCTGAGCCCATTCAAAAAAAGATGTGCTGACCTTCTTCTGTCCATGTTTTAGAGCAAAATGTAAGCAACAATACAAACAGAGGATTGTTCAAAGTAACATATAAGAAACAAGGACAATCCTGAGCAAATAGGAAAGGACATCAAGACAAGCCCCATGACTAAGTGCCATGTGAGCCTAAGACAAGCAATTATACTCAGAATGACTACATTCCCCGACAAAGCAAGATAATCAGTGGGAAGAACTCATTGAGTAACACATAGAAGAAAGCACCTTGAAGGAAAACCAGAGAGACTTCCACAAAGACAAATGACAGAATCTCTTGAACCCTCCAGTAGGAGATCTTCATGAAGAGAGAGAATCTGATTTCCTTTGAAGATGGTGGGTGTGATGGCTCCAGTGAAACAAGGAGCATGGGCACACCATTCCTGAACCTGATCACATCCAGACATCTACCTCCACATCAACCTACTGATGCAGCAATTTGACTTGACCTTGTCGTGCTGGGTATAGAACCCAGAATCCTGACGATATTTGACAGTTCTCTGCAGCTGAAATACACCTTGGTCCTATTGTGATGTTGAGGAGTTAGGGGGTAGCTGAAGAGAAAAACTCCTGAGATACCTGAATAAATCCAAGTGAGGAATCTTTAATTATAAGTGTGACTGCCAGAGGGGCTGGCACAAGGAAAATTTTGTGAAGCAGCCTTGACTTCCAGTTCATTAGAGTGTTCAAAGACAAGGACTGTTTGGTCTTTTGAATGAAAGAAAGCCCCCATAGACTCATAGAAAGTAGAATTATTAGAGGTGTGGCTTTGCTGAAGGAGATGTGACCTTTTAGGAGCGAGTGTGTCACTGGACATAATCTTTGATGCTTCAGAAGCTCAAGTCAGGCCAAGTGGCTCACTGTCTCTTCCTGTTGCCTGTGGATCCTGATATAGAACTCTCAGCTACCTCTCTAGCACCATGACTGCCTGCATGCTGCCAAGCTTTCCTTCATGACAATAATGGACTCTGCACTATAAGCCAGCCCCAATTAAAAGTTTTCCTTTAGAAGACTTGCCATGGTTGTCCTGTCTCTTCACAGCAATAGAAACCCTAACTAATGCACAGGGCGATCGTTACATATCCAGAAAGCAGCTCTGGACATCTACAGCAAGCAAGTGATGCTTACAGAATTGGAGTAATAGCAGTTAAATGATCATACCTTTGAAATCAGGGACATATTGTATTAATGTGTGGAATTTATGGCTGGTTCAGAGACCAGTTTACCATAGGAATTTATGGCCTCTCTAAGTAGCCAGAGACCAGTCTTTACCCAGGGAAGTTTTAGCAGTTAAACTATTAAAGGCAGTGTTTCACAAGGTGGCTTAACTGTCATCCAGAAGCCCACCACCCACATTTCAAAGATAACTGCACAAATTTCATGGACATAGGTCTGTACCGTTTACATGAATCATATGTTAGATAAAACGTATCTGAGGGAATTTGTCTTTGAGTTATTCTGAACAAACTACCACTGTCTTCAGGGTGTCAGAAGGAGAAGAGGAGAGAAGGAAAAACAGGTGGCTTTAGGGCAGATATTGTGTTTAAAGTGGTTGGTATTTCATGTTTAGTGGTATGAAGATGTTAATGCATCAAACAATAAATATCCTCAGCTCTGGGTGAGGAAGTTTGTCTCCTCAGTTTGTAACAGAATAATCAACAAGCAGGGCCACATTTGCTTCAACCCCTGCCGAGGTAATCTTGAGGCCTGGCACGTGACTATACTGTACTGAGTGTTACTTATTGGACAGGAAGATGAGAGACACCCAAGAAATAATTCTCACAGCTGTGTGGTTAAGGGAAGAGATTAATGGAGGACATGGCCTAACACAATCAAGGAAGTACACACAGCATCTGCATCTAGAACAACAGTATTTCAACTGGTGTAGTGCAAAAGGAACTTTTATTTGTATGCCTTAATTTTTGTCTCTGAGGCTTACTGCCTCTGCCTGATATAACCTAGTCCTACTCCTGGAACCTTCTAGCCTCCATATAATCTAACCTAGGCCTCTGAGAATTACTGCTTAATAAGTTCCCATGTTTTTGTTCTTACTGAACTCTGTGCTGGCTGGATCAACTCAGGTGTTCTGGCTCAAACTCTGCTCCTAGCTGACTTGTTCATTCTGGCTTCTCTTAGCCCCTAAATAGCTCTATTGCCTCAAAGTAACTCCAGCAATCTTTTCTAATCTTCTGGCTCCTTCTCACTGTCTGGCCCTTTCTGTCTTCACCCGTGTCTAGCTTGTTCTCTCATTAATCCTCTCTCTGTAAAACTCTCCTGGTAAAGCTGCCACCTCTCCCTCTCATTCTCTGTGTTGCCTCTGAAGTAGTTCTCCTTTCCTCTCCATTCTCGTGAGAGTCTGGCATATTTTATTGTGTCAGTTATTTCTGTTATTCATCACTGTGTCTGCCTAAATACCAATTTCAAACATTGTTAGTTCCTTCTACAAACTAATGTTACCTTCATTGTTTGGGATTAAAGGCATGTACCACCACTCTTGCACCTAAGCTTTTCTTTGCCTGAAACTTTCTCTATACTGGGCTGAATGTAAACTCAGATGTGCTTGTCAATCTCTCCTGGATTACAGGCATGTGTTTTTGTTCCATCTGGATGACACAGACCTAGAAGGTCTTTGGATGTGATCTCTTGCCAGAGCAGCCATGCTCTAAATTATAATTCCTCTACAAGGGAGCAACTACAGTCAAGGCTCATGGAAAATCAAAGGGAGGATAGTGGGTATATTTTAGGAGCTAGAAGATCAGGATGAAAGCTGGAACCTAGCATCTTCTACACAAGACAAGGATGCCGCACCCAGTGAAATCCCAACAATATGTTTGTGGAAACAAGACATGCATGATGCACACATTAGCCAACATGTCAACAGTTGATGGGGAAAATGTCACAAGCTACAGACTATCTTTGGCTCCTGAGACAGGGAGAATCAATTCTGTCCAAAAATGCCCTGACTCAACCCCACAACATCAGCCCTATACCTATACAAATTGACACAATATGAAAAGGACTCAGAAAGATTGTGAGTATATGCACATGAGTTTGTGTGTCTTCCTTTTGGTGCAAACCTGTGTTCTTGGGTAACAACCCCAGTTACACAATAAGAGGTCATGAATTCAAAAAATATTGGAGAGGGAATGCTGGAGTAGTTGGAGAAGGGGAAATAAGAGATGAAAACATTGTAAATACATCTCTCATGTATGAAATTCTCAAAAAGAAATAATTAAATACAATAAGAGCACATTACTAGGATCCTATATATTTTTTTAAAATATCAGATCATTAGGAAATGTCAAAAATTTACGAAAGCCATTTGCTGTTTTCTTTCCTGGATACTTTTTGATAGGTTCATAGTAGGTATAGCTAGGGAGCTAGTTAGTTAGGTAGTTATGTACAGGAATTAACCCTGTATCTTGGTCTCACCCTGACCTCCCACAGTCCAGGGAGACCCAAAACTTATAGCAATCCACCTTCCTCTCCATAAAGAATGAAGTTACAGGCATGGGGCAAACATGCCCATCTACTTTCGGTTTTAATAAGAATTCCACAAGAGTTGCTCGGGGTTCTGTAAATGTTAGCTTAATAGGCCCCTTAAATTTACCTGTTTTGGTTAACCAGTTGAGACAAGATCTGTTTAGGTTGAGAATCTTATTCCTTCAGGATCTGCTAAGGAAATGCCTTGGCATAGAAACTGTGCCCCTTACCAGGCAAATTTTCAAAGTTGTTTTTTTTTTTTTTTTTTTTTTTTTTGCCATTTCAGAAACTGGTGCTGACTGAGGGTTTCAGCCTTACAGTGCTATACTCTGGTACTTAACATGAATCAATCAATACAACTGTGTAGAGATTAAACACAGAAAGATTTGTCTGGAGCACCATGCTTCTCTCTGAAAGAGCACATGAAAGACACAGGGCAGTACAGATGTTGGGGGTTGATGAAAACCAAACTACAGGAGGCATCAGCTAAGGGGATATCTGTGTGGGAAAACTGGACTCACATTCTAGTCAGGAGAGCAGCCTACAGGAAACACTGGCTTCTTATTTGGTCTCCAGACTCCACAGGAGAGCATCAATGAATCAGAAGGAAACTCTGAGGATCAGCTGGTGGGTGACAAAGAAAGAGCCACAAATGTGCCAAGAATCTCCCTTCCTTAGGTGAGATAGATCCTTGCAGGGTATGATGAAGACATTGCACGGCTTGGGACAGAGGGGAATGGACAGAAAGGCTATCACATCTGGATCTGGAAGACGGTATAACCAAACACTCAGCAGACTGCTTCAACCAGGATTTGGTTTTAGGTCAATTGATTGTGGCATCTGAAATGGGATTTGGGGGGCTCTGAAGATCACATCCTTAGTGTAGCAGGGCAAGACTCTGTGATGAAAGACAGGGAACTGTATATCTGGTGGGTAAAGGTGATATAGACTCACTTGAAGCAGTTCCTGAAATTCACCCTGGAGATCACCAGTATGAATCTTCTCATATCCAACAGTAGCACAGTAAATGGTAAACCCCTAAGTAGAAGGTTGCAAGATGGGAAAGGAGATGATGAAGGAGGAAATCCTTAAAATCCAAACTAGAAAGTTCAGCACAAACAGGAGAGGTCATAGATATGTCTGACAGTAAATTGACTACAGTGAATTCCTCCCAAGAATAACCCATTGTAGAAAACAGAGGAAACAGGTGGCACCCCATGAACAACCACCCCTAAGCACAGGAATGTAGTGAGAATTTTCTAATTTTGGTTTTTATGCATTAACAATTATGGGAATATGGTTTTTTTTGTTTGTTTGTTTTAATGCCAGGTGTCAGGAAGTAGGCCTGCTTCTTAGCAGGTGGCTATGATTTGACTTGTGCTCTATCAGGGGTGTGGTTTTGTCAGCTGCAGATAGTTTCTGGGAATAATGGGAACTTTACAGAGGGTATATAAATGCTAGGGCCTTGAGAGGTATGGTTGCTGTTCTTTGATGTTTGGTGGTTGTATGCTTTTGGATGATTTTGGTTTGTCCATTAGTCGTGTGAAAAGGAAGGAGAAGAAGAAATACATCTTGACTACAAAGGTCAAAGTTGCCCCAAGGACCTTGAATCCCCTTATTGGCTTGAAGGAGTCTAATGATAAAATAGCCACCTTTTCCCTCTACCTTTTTTTTTTTCTTCTACCTAGTGTTAGGGGATTCATTATGGTAGAGAAGCTTGCAGAGAGAAAAGGGAACCCACAGAAAGAAAAACAAAAACAACAAAAAACAAACCTAGGTTACACAAGAACACTGAGGGCTATTTTGAATAATCAACTATGAACAGCATTGCTTTTAGTGCCAAGAAGCTTCTAGAGACTTTGGGAGCAGTGAAACAGAAGACAAAAGCAAAGACTGGAATCTGCTATTTTCCATAACACTGCTGAACTTTGTGTTTGCCACCTCCATCTACAAATGCTTGCATTCTCCACAAAAAAATCAAGATGTCTCAGGCCATACTTCAAAGGTTTGAAGAATCTTTGAGGAGACCAGGCATCACCCCACCTTATTTCCAGACAACCTGTTAGAAGGACAGAGCTAACTTTTCTTATCCAAGAGATCTATCCCTAAACACAGAGCTGTGTATTTCCAACCACACAACATCCAACCTTCAAGCAACATAGGCTTTAGTTTCAGTTGCAATTGGCAAAGTCACAAAGTGTCTCTGTCTTAATAGATTTCTGCCCTTCAGTGTTATTTACCTACTTTGAAAGAAGGAGGAATGGAGAGTCTTCAATTCCTTTCGACAGACCTTATCTTTTTATATCACTGAACTTGCAAACTGGCATGATTTATATAGCTCACACTTTACCCCTAACCTCACATTTCAAGTGGTATTCACCTGCTCTCATACACAGTGTTTCTGGTGTTCCTCACCTTGCCCTTATTTTCGAGAGCAAAACATGGAAATGGAAAGTGGCAATGCCTACTATGCAAAGAGGAAAGGTTTGTTTCAAATTTTTAATTTATAAATTCTGGATATCCACCTCCCTTTCATCCTGAAGTTCTCTGAATTCCTTATCTAAATTCTTGAAACGCAGCTTTCTGTATGCAAAGAATATTCAGGCAGTGCTGTTTGAGTGAAAAAATAAAAACCTTCCAGTCCTCTATCCTCATTGGAATTAATACCGAGTTACAGGTGGTAGAGATGTTGTCAGTTGATGAAAATCATCACTTACTACAAGGGCAGACTTCTTACATATCCCTAGTATAATATTAGAGGTGCCCTGGGATATATTTGAGGAACTACCTGTTGGGGAATCACTTTTTTCTTTCTTTTTTCTGTTTTTCTTCCTTCCTTCTTTCTTTTTATTTCTGTTTTTTTTTTTTCCTTTTCTTCTCTTTTCTCTGTGTAGCCTGGCTGTCCTGGAACTCAATTTGTAGATCTGGCTGGGCTCAAACTCATAGAGATCTGCCAGCCTCTGCCTCCCTAGTACTGGGATTAAAAAGGTATGCCCTGGCATGGCTTGGAAAGTCAGGCCTTTTACTACACTCGGTTTTAGGGTTTTATGGAATATGTTGCTTCCTAGAGTTTTTTTCAATGAGGGAATGCTAGGAACTTTTGAATTACCCTCTTTGCCTAACTTACTTGGTAGCTGATAGTTGTATAGTCCTCAGATGTTTGCCTTAGGACAACTTTAGAAAAGTTCCTTTGTAAAGGATCTCCAGAGGATGCTGCTTCTCTGCAAATTACCCAGAAACCTGGCTTTGTTTACTGTCTTAGTTTGTTCCTTTTGTTAGGATGAACACTGGGACCAAAAGTAAACCAGTAGAAAGTTTGTTACATTTGAACCCTTTATAGTACACATTTAAGAACATCCCAGTCAGACACTCAAGGCAGAAACATAGATACAGGAACTGAAGCCAGGCCACACTGCAATACTGTATATTGGCTTGCTCTCTGTAGTTAATACAGCCTACTTGTTTACAGAAATCAAAGCAAAATGGATGTCAACAGTATAAAATTTTGTTATGTCTCAGACCCAGTCATAGCATTCTATGCTCCCTAGGCCTGAACATCTGCCTGAAACTCTCAGGTTTGTCATAACCAGCACATATGACTTGTGTGCTAGGATTAGGCTGAACCCACTCCAATGCTGCTGCACACATACACACAAACACACACACACATACACACACAAACATGCACACACACACACACAGGTATGCACAAAACAGGCATACACATACATTTCAGAAAACTACTGTCCAAGAGAATTTCACAAAATGCTAGTACTGGAAATATGAGCTCAAAGTACTTTTATTTTTATTTTTGTGAGTTGAGGCAGGAGTGAATGCAGAACGATGTGGGGCAAGTGACAGGAACTGATCACTGAAGAATGTCTGTCATAATGTGCCTTTGTTGAAGAAACAACTTTATTCAGAGTGGAAACTGTCCTGAGCCCTTGATCTGTTTTCTCTTACCTATTGGAATGTGACCCATGAAAGCCCAACAGAGGTTCTGTTAACTCTTTCACCTGTGTTAGTTCTCTGTGTTCAGTGAGCACACCACAGTGACAGAGACAGCACTGTCTTCAGGTTCTGGCTTCATACTGACGACTACATGGCAGAACAGGTGCAAAGCATTTGAGTTCACAGGTGAGAACACTGACCAGATGACATGCTGGTGTCTCTAGAATGAGTCAGCAGAAGTGATAAGGCTGCATGATGGTGGGAAAACAGGAAAGCAAAGAATATTATCAGTCTCATCTCACCCAATATTCTGTCCAGGGACCACTATGTGAAATCAGAATGATGGCATACTGAACAGAACATGAGGTGAAAGACATGAACATGCTTAGAGCTATAACTGAAGTCATGGGCCCACAGAACATTTCTTGAAGAGGGTTGCCATCTCTGGGTTCACATGGCTTGAGTCTTAAGTCCAAGCTACACAATTTATTAATTCTGCCTATGCCTTGGCCCCACCATGTGTGAAATTGTGTCTATGTTTCAGCCACAGCACTTCTAAGCTTGTGCCTAGCTCCACCATTGTATCTTCATCCAGCCCTACCATTTGTGATCTTGTGTCTATGTGCCAGCTGTACCATTGCGTGTATATGTCAGCCCCCCATTTGTGAGCTTGCATCCACAGCCCCACCATTTGGGAGCTTTTGTCTCTGTTCCAGCTCCAACATTTGGAGCTGTATTGCTTTTCTCAGCCTTCTAGTCTCTTGAGAAAGGAGGGGAGCAACCAGTGTTACCACATTGGGAGACTTATTTTGGATGATTGTACGAGATTAGACAATAGGGACAATAGGCACTTTTTTATTTTATTTTATTTTTTTTGTTATCAATCACAGGTTAGGTACTTTGCATCCCATGTGCAGCCCGCCCACTCCCTCCCACCCTCCCCAACCCTCCCTCATCTCCTCCCCGCCCACTCCAAGTCCACCAACAGGGGAGGACCTCCTCCCCTTCCATCCAACCCCAGCTCATCCTGTCTCCTCAGGGCTGGCTGCAATGTCCTCCACTGGGATCCAGCCAGTGTGTCACTGCCCGGCTTGTATGGGGGAGGGTCAAAGAGTCAGTCATCAAGTACAAGACTGAAACAATCCCTGCTTCCCTCACTAGGCCCTCCAGTCCTACACCAAGCTATCCTGGGTCCCATCTGCACAGGGGTTCCAGGACACATCCACTCGTGGTCCTTGGTTGTAGAAACCATCTCATACAAGACCCCTGTGCCCTGTTCAGTTTAGTCATTGTGGAGCTTTTGTTCTCTCCAAGTTTCACCAACCTCCTCCATTTCTATCATCACTTCTTGCCCTCTACCAAAGGGTTGATCGCGAGTCTTAATATCTGCTCTGGTACATCTTTTCGTTGACCCACCCAGAGGTCCTCCTTGGCATACTCCTGTCCTGTTGCTTGTTTTCTCCTCCACTCAATGTCCATCCCATTTGTTCATCCAAACCAGCATTGATAATATCCACCTGGGTCCTCCTTCCTGTATATCCTCCCTCGGAGTATAGATTTCAGAATGACCTGCCTATCCTATAGGTCTATATAAGTGAGTATATACCATATGTTTCTTTCTGCTTTTGAGAAACCTCACTTAGGATGATTGTTTCCAGGTCCCACCATTTGCCTGCGAATTTCATGATTTCCTCCTTTTTAATTGCTGAGTAGTATTCCA
>CM053742.1:111138974-111164623 GCA_028658305.1 Pachyuromys duprasi | reverse complement strand
GTACAGCTTGAGGTCAGGGATGGAGATACCTCCAGATGATCTGTTGTTGTAGAGGATTGTTTTGGAGATTCTGGGTTTTTTGTTTCTCCATATGAAGTTGAGTATTTTTCTTTCAAGGTCTGTGAAGAATTGTGAAGGTATTTTGATGGGCATTGCATTGAATCTGTAGATTGCTTTTGGCAATATGGTCATTTTCACTGTGTTAATCCTACCAATCCATGAGCACGGGAGGTCCTTCCACCTTCTAAGATCTTCTTCAATTTCTTTCTTCAGAGATTTGAAATTTTTTTCATATAGGTCTTTCACTTGCTTGGTTAGAGTCACCCCAAGGTACTTTATGTTATTAGTGGCGACAATAGGCACTTTGAACAGATCATGACACACCACACATCAGTTGTGTTCCTTAGCTCCTGGCAAACATATCATAATTAAAAACATCAGCTCAGAAGATAGAATCTTCTGCTCTAACTCGGGGTTATGAATCTGAAGGGGGAGAAGTCATCATCCTCTCTGTGCTCTCCCCAATGTGACTGAAGTTCCATTCAGAATCATGTTCATCCCCACACTGTGCACACATCTGAAGGAAGGTGTACCTACCTCTTCAGTCATCCCTTTCAGAGTGAAGACTTTATGATTCTGACTCAAACTGAGTTCAGGATGTGTCTAGGAATAGAGATTACCTGAGAGTGCTTCCTCACTTTCTCACAGGTTGATGGAGGAAGCAGTGGGTACCTTTCAGAGGGCTCTGTAGGGAAATCATACTAGTTTACAACCCAGCATTTCTTTTTTTATTTTAATTTTTTATTTATTGCACTTTATTCACTTTGTATCCCCCCATAAACCCCTCCCTCCTCCCCTCCCAATCCCAACTTCCCTCCCCCTTCTCCACGCATGCACCTCCCCAAGTCCGCTGATAGGGGAGGTCTTCCTCTCCTTCTTTCTGATCCTAGTCTATCATCTTTCATCAGGAATGTTTGCATTGTCTTCCTCTGTGGCCTGGTAAGGCTGTCCCCCATCAGCGGGAGGTGATCAAAGAGCAGGCCAATCAGTTCATGTCAGAGACAGTCCCTGTTCCCATTATTATGAAACCCACTCGGACACTTAACTGCCACGGGCTACATATGTACAGGGGTTCTAGGTTATCTCCATGCATGCGACTTGGTTGGAGTATGAGTCTCAGGAAAGACCCCTGTGCTCGGATTTTTTGGTTCTGTTGCTCTCCTTGTGAAACTCCTATACTCTCCCGATCTTACTATTTCCCACATCTTTCAGAAGATTCCCTGCACTCTGCCCAAAGGTTGGCCAAAAGTCTCAGCATCTGCTTTGATAGTTTTCAGGGCAGAGCCTTTCAGAGGCCCTCTGTGGCAGGCTCCTAACTTGTTTCCTCTTTTCTTCTTCTTTTGATGTCCCTCCTCTTTGCCTTTCAGGATGAGGATTGGTATTTTACCCAGAGTCCTCCCTCTTGATTACTTTCTTTAACAACCCAGCATGTCTAAGAAATGGCCTGACAGAAAAATTGCCCAGTAGACAGTCAAAGATCAGGAATGACCTGTCTGAGTACTTGCTGGCTGTGAGGACAGATTGAGTGCTGTGGATGAATTTCTCCACCAGGTGCTGTCCCTGTATTAGGAAAGTCCTGAGAATTTTCGTGGTCTATGAGTAACATCTCTGAGTGCTACTTAACCCACACCATGTCCAGAGAGATTTAGTGAGTCCCATATATGGGGTGGGGGGGTTGGTGCATTATAAAACTATGTCTGCCAAAATGCATAGACTTAAGCCCTGTGAGATGGAAGAAATCAACCCACCCAGACTTTGTTCATCTCTGTTTTTCCACACTGGTAGACATCTTTGTCCCCTCAACCTACTTGACCCTTCTACATGCTTCAATCCATCTTAGTATCTATCTATTGGAGGAGCCCTCCTGCCACATAAGAGATTCCATGATTTCTCCATAGGGTAGCCTCTTACTTTGCCCTATACCTGGTATGGATTAAATCTGAATGTTTCCCTGAGTGCCAATACACACCCTGTAAACATCCCATCCACATACAACCCACAGATCCTGCAAAGCTATACACAGCCTATTACCAAGGTGAGTTTATCAAAGGCCCAACATGACCAAGCATGAGATAATGATGTCTCCTAGATTTTCCTATTCAAACACAGCAGCTACTAAACTTTGTTCAAAAGACTGCTCTCCCAGATGCAGAGACCCACAGCTAAAAACAGGTACAAAGTCAATACAAATTAGTGTTCTCTCCATAGGGATTCTCCTTTCTGAGCTCAAGGAACCGAGCTCAAGGGGAGAGAAAGGATTGTAGGAACCAGAGGAGTCAAGGACACTTGGAGAACATGCTCCACACAATCAAATAAGCAGGGCTCATGGGGGCTCACAGAGGCTCAGTTGTCAATCAGGGAGTCTGTCTGGGTCTACTCTGGGTCTGGCCTGTGTGTGTGTGTGTGTGCACGCGTGCGTGCACGAGCATGCATGCATGGATGTCTTTCTGTGTGCCTCTCTATGTGTGAAATTTTTGTTTCAAGACCAATATGGATCCAGAAGAATTTGAACATATAGAGCCTTCTTCATCTAGTTAGTCCCCCAGATAGTTTACCTTACAAGTTATTCAATTATAATACATCAAAACCAGGGCAACAACACTAGTAAATGGGTGTGTAGGAATTCCCATCACTGTATCATTATGTGTAAATTCATGTACCTCTATAGTCATGTTTCCTATCTGTTCCCTCAGAAAACTCTCACTTATGCTAGTTTTTATGATGGTGCCCAGTAGCATGCTTAAATACAGACCACCGCTGGATTGTTCACTATTTCCATAAGTCACCATCATGCCCTTAATTCTACATACTTGATGGTGTTTGTCAAAATTCTAGTTTTGCAGAATTGAGCTTGTGGGCAAATTGCTTGCCCACTGTAGGTGAGGCCCTAGGCTTGATTTTCTAGTACCACAAGTGAAAAAAAAATGAACTCTCTATTCCCACTCTGTTCCTGTGTGCCATACCATGGTTTGGTGTGTCATTGGTTCTTTTGTCCACTCACCTGTTGGATATTTTGGTTTCCAGATTTGGGCTAGCTAGTATATTCCATTGCTCTGAGCAATAGAATAGAAGATTTTTTGGTGGCCATAAGTTTTCATTAGGACCAAGACCCAAAAGTACAGTATCTGGGTGACATGGCAAGCATAGACTTTCTTTTGTTTTATTTAAACAACCACCAAACCCACTTATAAAATGAACATGATGTGGACTATATACTAACTGTGGGATATAGAATATGAACTGTGGTAACAACACCACTCACTACATATATCCAATATGCAAATGCTTTACTAGCCTATTAAAAGCACTGTCCCCCTTTCCTTCATTAACTGTTGGAGGATAAACAAAGAAGGTCAGTGTATGATATACACTAGAATTTTAGTTAGAAGATTAGGAATTAAAGAATGCTGATACACATATACATATTTGAAATAATCACCATGGACAGTTAATTCAGCACATGTGCCAACTCACAAAATTACCATCTCCTGTATGAGTCTGTAGGGTGGGGATTGAGTGCGGGGCAGAGGGGGGAGGGAGAAGGAGTGGGGAGAGACTTAACATAGACCTTCTCCAAGCTGAGGAGATTGCTCAGAGGGTAAAACCACTAGCCTTTCATGTCTGACTTTAGTTCTAACCCCAGATCCCACATAAAAAATATTTTTAACAGTGCATCTGTAAGCACAGTCCTTCTACACAGAGACAGGAAGCTCTCAGGCCATCAAGGTCTAGAGTAGGTTGCACAATGTGAATAAAGGAGAGGCCCTGCTCCAGCAAGGTGGAAGTCAAGGACTGACTCCTGAAAATTGTCCTTTGTCCATCACACTCTCTCCATGACATATGCATACTTGTGACTACACAGACACCCCAACAGAATGCAACAGAGTGACTATCTTGAGATTTTGCCTTGCTCTGTGCTTTGTCCTCCAACAGGAAACAGTATATTGTGACTCCAAGCCATTCCTTGACTTCATCCTGATTTGCCTTGAATTCTGGCCCTTCCATTCCCTAGTTAATGTCCTACAGCAGGTTACTTCCCCTTCCTGCCACCATCCTACTCTACAACAGGGAGGGACTGAGTGCTTACTTCATACAAGTGATACAAGAATCCAAAAGTTGATGCAGAGGAAGTATGTTAACAAGTTCCTTTGAGACTTGGAAGAGGTCGTGTCAGGATAATCAAAAGCATGCATTCTTTTATTCTGTGGGTAGGTAAGCATTGCCATCTCTGGAGCTGTTTGCTGCAAAAATTTAGAAATCACATGCATGATCATCATGGCAGGCTGGGCTAGGTGTAGGAGATACTCTGTGTCTTTTTATTGGAGAATTGAGACCACTGATATTGGGAGATATCAATGACCAGAGTTTGCTTATTCCTGTTATTTAGCTGTTGTTATTGGTGTTGGTCATTTGTGTGTGATGCTGTAGGTGTATGCTTATATGTATGCACATGAACATGTGTGTATACCTGTGCATGGATACACATGCATGTGTGCATCTGTTTGTACCTTTATTTTGATAGTTTTGGCATAATATTATGTATTTCCTGAGTTTTCATGAATGTAGTTAACCACCATAGGTTGGAGTTTTTCTTCTAGCAACTATTTTGTAGAGCTGGATTTATAGACAGATACTGTTTAAATTTGATATTATCATGGGATGTCTTATTTTCTCCACATGTAGTGATCAGAAGTTTTGCTAGGGTCTCTTGGTCTTGGCTGGCATCTGTGATCTTCTAGAGTCCTCAGCACAGCTGTGGATGTCCTTCTGGTTTTATAGTCTCCTTTGAGAAGGCCTGTGTAATCCTAACAGGTGTGCCTTTATATGCTACTTGAACTTTCCTATTGCATCTTTTACTATCCTTTCTTTTGTGTACATTTAGCATTTGGATTATTATGTAGTGAGTGTACTGTATTTTCTGGTCCAATTCATTTGGTATTTTGTATGTACCTTGTAATTTTATAGGCATCTCCTTCTTTGGGTTAGGAAAATTTTGTTCTATGATTTTGATGAAAACATTTTCTGGGCCTTTGAGCTCGGCTTCTTCTCCTTCCCCTACACTTATTTTTCATAGGTTTGGTATTTTCATATAGTGTCCCAGATTCCCTGGATATTTTAAGTCAGGAGGTTTTAGAATAACTTTTTAACCAAGACATATAGAACATGGTAAAATTATTCATTCAAAACAGACAGACAAAATACCTTGCCATTGGTTGAATCCAATTTTTTGACCACAGAGGCTTTGTAGCAGGATTAAATATTAGCTTTCTTACTGGAAAAACAGACAAGCTGCCCTTTTTTTTTTCTAGAGTGATTTTAGCTGTAGCTTGACACTGCTCAGCAAATTCAGACTCCCATAATAAATGATCTCCTTCTGATAAACACAGTCTTACTAATTTCTTCCAGTACCCTGGGTAGAGGCCCTCAATAAACAAAGATTCTAGCAGAGCTTGAGTGAAAGGTGCCATAGGACCATATTAAGCACATGCAATTCTCAATTCTTTTAATTGTTTAAAAGGTATAGAAACATGGTGTCTCACTATATTACCCTGTCCATCAGGTTGCTCTATAACTGGAAAACCATATATCTCAGTTATATCTTCTCCTTTCTGCTTAGCTTGTTGTGAAGAAGCTTGTAAAGGGGATAGCGCTGCTTGAGCAGTGGACAAAGGAAAAGGCCCACTCATCTTTTGAGCTATAGCAACTGTAGCCTTCCCAGGAGGAGGGTCCAAGCCAGCAATCATGAGGGAGTTGGAGTGGGAGAATGAGCATCATTTTCCCTACTAGTTAATTCTCCAATTTTCTGTTGATTTCCTCCAAGCTCCATTCCAACCTTCTAATTTCTTTTTGTCAAGGCTCAAGTTTTTTAACACTCATAGCCTGAATTGGAGGATATGTCTCAGAATCCTCCAGCTCTGCAACCTCATCAGGATCTAAGTCACCCTCAAAGTCTTCTCCTAACAAAGAATTATTGGCATGGGGAGAACATAGAACTCTTTGTGGGGAGCTGATGGTGTAGTCTTATTTTGGCATAAAGCCTCCGGTTTGTCTTTCCTCTTTATCTCTAACCCCAAAATTCACTTTCTTTGTCTAGTGCCACAGATACAGACTGTCTCTAATTAAAGACCATACAAAAATCATGGCACAACTGCCTTGTCCCGTTTTTACTCTCGAACTTTACTCACTAAGCCTCTTTTTGATCCAAGCTCACCAACACCATGGTGTCCTTCACTGCTTCCCCATATCTCAGGTCCCTGGTTCGGGGAACCATACTGCCAGAGCCCACCAGCAGAGTTGAACAGTTCCTGAGTGAGGATTTAGGATTGAAATAATTAAAGCTATTGAAAGACTTTACCCAGCAAGGATCAAAGGAGATGCTGAGACTCATAGCCAAACTTTGGGCATTGTGCAAGTAATCTTATGAAAGAAGGTGGGGAAGGATAGGAAGGCCTGGGGACATAGGAGCTCCACAAGGAGAGCCACAGAACCAAAAATTCTGGGGACTGGGGTCTTTTCTGAGACTGATACTCCAACCAAGGATCAGGTATGGAGATAACCTAGAACCCCTACAAACCCTGCACAGATGTAGCCCATGGCAGCCCAGTCTCCATGTGGGTTCCCTAGTAATGGGAACAGGAACTGTCTCTGACATGAACTCAGTGGTTGGTTCTTTGATCACCTCCCCCTGATGGAGGAGTAACCCTACCAGGCCACACAGAAAAACAATGCAGCCAATCCTGAAGAGACTTGCTAGGCTAGGGTCAGAGGGAAGGAGAGGAGGACTTTCCTATCGGTAGACTTGGAAAGGGGCAAGGGATGAGGTAAGGGAGGGGGCTACAGTGGATATACAAAGTGAATAAAACATAATTTATAAAAATATTAATAAATTTTTTTAAAGTGAAAAAATAAAATAACTTTTCTAAAGAAAGGAAGAAATAAGGCAAAGTCACACTTCCCATGAGATCAGCTCAAGAGGACTGTCACTAAGACTGCATCACGAGTTTATTCCACAGTTTCCTTTTTATAGGCAAAGCAAAAACAAGTCACATCAATATAAGAAAGAAGTTCATGGACCTGCCAAACTTGTTTTCTAAAACTACTTCTCTATATCAGATATGGTCCAAGGTCATATAAACAAGTTTTAAGGAACTTGGCAAAACTTCCTCTTTTCTCTGTCTCAAGGTGAAAGCCAGGGTGAAAACATGTTTTTTTGATAAATAACAAAGCAGTTTGACAAACAAGCAGCTCTCCACAGAATATTGGAGCAGAGAGAGTGGAGATGGCTGTGAGAAGCCTAGCTGTCACCTTGTTTTCTGGCATTTGGGGCCTTTGGTTTAGGGGGGTACCTGCTAGATTTGGGGATGTGATACAGCTACCAATGAGGGGAGGGAGGTTAGGAGAAGATGGTCTGTGAGATCTACTGGAGTTTTGGGCAGGAGAAAGAAAGCTGCAGCTGGTGTTTGATCCCAGCACTGGGGAAAAGACTTAAAGATTGGATCTAGGAAGGCACAGAGAAAGGAGAATATTGCCTGCAAGCTTCCTATCTGGTTTTCTCTTATGTCACAAGTTCTTGAGTCAAAAGTAATGTGAATGTCCAAATCCATGAAACATTCTTTCAGCCTTCCTAATCCAGAGAGTTTTGGGTTGGAGCAGAGAAAGTGAGCTTTTAAAAAATGTGGAGTTTGCAGTGGCTGATCTTTGACCTCCCCACCTTTGAGGGAGTAGCAGACTTGATAGGCCACAGAGGAGGACATTGCAGCCAGTCCTGAAGAGACCTGATAAACTAAGGTCAGATGGAAGGAGAGGAGGACCTGCCTATCAGTAGACTTAGAGAGAGACAGGGAGGAGATGAGGGAGGGAGGGTGGAATTTGGAGGGCTGAGGGAGGGAGCTACAGCTGGGATACAAAGTAAATAAATGGTAATTAATATTAAAAATGAAAATATAATAAAAATGTGGAGTTTGAGAGGACATAATTGGTATAACTCTGTGCTACCGATATATGGCAGTCCATCTCTTAGGACTCATTCAGACCCTGAAAACTGATTTCATTCTTCATCCAATAGCTTCCATGGGAGAAATGAAGATAGAACCATCACTGTAAATATAAGTTGTTTAGAGTAAATCCACCAGCCATAATCACTTCAAAATTCTTGGCTCAGCTATCCAGTACAGTACCACTTGAAAAGATGAGCGATGTCGGCGAGAAAAATAGATAAAGGTGTTTGTGGTCCTAAGGTCATTCTCATGATACTGACATGAGGTTTAATCTTAAAGAGAGGAATAAGTGAGAAAAGCAGCCAAGGAGTATCTCTAATGAAGGTATCCTGGGCAAAGGTTAAGCTGAGGTTGTCTTGCTCAGGCCTGGTTCTGCCAGACCACCTGCGGGGATCTGGATCCTACAAGATGTGTAGCCTTGTCATCATGGGTAACTGGTCTCAAGTGAGTAGATGGGTGCCTGTGCCCTGAGGCTCTACTCTTCAAGGAACACAAGGTAGCTACAAGTTTAGGACAAGTACTCCACATGAGCCTGCAACCTCAATGAGAGCAAAGATAGGCTTAGGTACAAATGGCTCCTTTAGACAGACACTCCTTGAGTGACTATCGCAGGTAAAAGGGATGAGACAGTGGTCTAAAACTCTGAAAGAATTCAGACACTAAAGGGATGCTGAAATACCAAGATTACAGGCAGTTGTCTTCTCATCCCAAGTGGGGATTTGATTGTTTTTCCTTTTAAATCCAAAGGAGCCTCTAGGTGCCTGTTATACCCCCAGTCCCTGGGATGGACGGTGGGCTTGAGAACAAGGATGCTGGCTCACACTGATTTCTGGATTACCTGTGATGGGGTAAAAGAGCATCACTCTAAGTACAGGATGTATACCATCTCCATGACTTTATGTTGTATTACTTACCCACGTTTTGATGCCTGGGGCTAAGTGGTTTGAAAATGGCAGACTGTGAGTGAAGGTGTTATAGACAGCCTTTACCCATCCAGAATGGTGAACTGAGACATTTACTGTGATGAGTATGTGTTTATTTCTGACCATACCAATGAAACATGTGAGGCCTCCTTGTGTCTCTGAATAGCCCTCCAGAAACTATCAGACAAGATGTCCCTTTCCTTCTTGTAACTCATTTGATCAGGCTCCATGTCACTCAAGCAGAGTGAGAACTCTCAAAAAAAAAAAAAAAAAAAGAGAGAACTCTCAAATAGGCCTTTTTTTTCTTCTGCTCCAAACACGCATGTGGACTCTCGGCCACTGAAAACCTTGGTAAAGAAAGACGACTATGTAATACCAGAATCACAGTGTTCCTTTGGTCATTTGAGACATATCCCGTGCTATTCTTACCTCTTCACCAACTCTTTAGCCACCTAGTTCTTAACATGTAACAGAAGTAGAGAACGTGACTTGGATATGTGGAACTGCTTCTTCATATTGCATTTCACACTGAGATCATGGAATGCATTCCCAGAAAGCAGCAGGCACTACTGCCACCAAAACGCTTCTGAGATGGAGTCCTGACTTAGGTCCGGTGGAGAGAAGGCAGAACTTCCCACTAAGCCCACTCCATCGTTCCTTTCTATCCTTTGAATAGTATTGGCCACTTTCCTGGACAGCGAGACCATTACTATTATTTCCCTATGTCCATATTATGCTGCTGCTTCTCTGCACCTGATTTTTAGCTGATATAAAGCTTATTCAAAATCCCACACACTGCTGCTCTCTGGGGATCCCAAGTTATTCTGCATACAGTTCCTTGGCTCGTGCAGAAAGCATTTATACACATTTGCACCCACTCACACATGCACTTGTACCACACTTGCTTAGAAACCTGATTTCAAGTATCTCATGAGCAGAACAACTCAAGAAGATGTCTCTGTATTGCAGGTGGTTTTCTTGTGTCCTGGGTCACTCTGTGCATGATTATGAGTAAAGCAATGGAAGAGGAAAAGGAGTGGGTAAGAGGAATTGGCAAGTCTTGGTAACAGTCTGGATGTCTTAGGGATGGTGAGAGAATTGGAGGATTGGGAGGCATTAAGGTCAGTATAGTGGAGGCTTTCAAAAATTACTGAGAATATACTCAAATTGTTTGGTGAGCATGAGTTCAAGTTGTTGCACAAAGAGTGTCCAGCATCCCTGGGACTATCAGGCAGAGTGACCTTGGAGAAGACTAGAAACTGAGGAACAAAACCAAGATGGGGTTACAGATGTACACGTGTGAGTCATTGATTGATATCTGCATAACACAGCTGTTAAGTCCCAGCATGCCTAGGATTGCATGGAGTATGCAGGGACTGTTACCTCCTTCACTGCCTCCAGTGCATGCCAAATCTTTCTGTGCCTCCACTTCAGCATTGTGACAGATAGATTATCATAACCCCAAAACATTGCTGCATTCACTGAGTGAAGAAATAATGTTGCCCTTTGTATAGGATGACTGCCTCTACAGAGGTTATGTTTGGCAATGAAGGGACTAAGCTAGAGAACAAAGGGGAATGAGTGAGGACCTTGGGAACTCTGAGAATAAGCTAGATACATACAATGGTATTCCTGTGTGCACTGTTCAGGAAACCCTTTATTTCTATTCCAACCAAGCCATTTGGGGACAGAAACTGCAGTTCTTTCAAATACACTGATGCCTATGCTGCATACAGGGAACACTTGGTTTGATCCCCAACGCCATGTAAATGGGCATCATGACACAGACCTATGGTCCTGCATTTGGGATATGGAAGATGAAGGATCAGAATATCAAGGCCATCCAGGTTAGAAAGGCAATTTGAGAGTAGATTGGGCTATATGAGAGAAGAACACACACACATACACATACACACATCCATACACACCACACAAACACTACACAAAACACACACTCATACACACAAACACACTCACAAGATATATGAATAAATCTCTGTATTTAATTGATTACATAGGTATTCACATTGACAGGCACCTCTCCTGAACTGCAAGGTGCACCCTTCATTTGCTTGATGATGCCTGTACTGGTATATGTTCTTATAGAATGTATACAATTTACCATTGCTCATTCAAATGCTGAATTCTTTACCCCACTTTCTGGTTCAATCTACATATTTCATTGTGATGCTTATTCTATGCCTCACATATCTCAAGTTTGTGTAACCATGCCATGATTTGTTGTCTGTGTTGACAATACAAACAAGCAGCCAATGTTGAGCAAGAGATACAACAGGGTGGGACATACTGATCCAGAGGTGAGGAGAAAAAGGAGAGTAGGAAGAGAGATCAGAGAGGAGAGCAGTAGTGACACCATCTTGCTTGTGTCCTGTTAATCCCAAGGCAGGGCACATGGCCTACCCCACATGGCCTTCTGAATCTTAGAAATGATTATAAAATAAATGTCAGTCTCCTGAAGCTACAGCATTGGTGGCTGATCGCCATAGCAGTGACTGAAAACAGACTGGGTTGGGAAAGATGTATTTTCCTGGATGGAAGGAATCAGAGACCCCTTGCCCTGGAAGGCTTAAGGTGTTAGTAGACTATTTACAAAGCAATTGTTTGCATTCCTGCATTGCCTATTGTTTAACCAAGCTTGTTCTGGATATCTAGTGAGTGATATGCCTTTGATAACCAGACTCCTGCAGTTATATGGGTGATGGCAACTAGAATTACAATGTTATTAGAAATCCAAGTGACATTTCAAATAAACCAGGTTTTCCAGATATCCTTGGCTTCATCACCCAGGTATTAGTAATGGAGAAAATAAGAAGGTAAGTTAAGAAAAATATACAACATTGGTCAACATTATTTTTTAGTTTTTAGTTTTCAAATCTTTGTTTTTTATTCTTTTCTCATATGGTATATCAAGACCTAGTTTAATATCTGCATTAGGATACAGTCTTTTGAGTGTATGCAGCAAGGTGGAATATCTGTGTCATATGACAAACTGTTCTACTGTTTGATTTTTGAGGTATATACACACTGATTTCCATAGCATCTCCAACTGTCTGCAATTCCACCAATAGTGATCAAGTATTTTTCTTTCCTCATATTTGTTTTCATTGTTTTATCAGTGCTGACTTGGGTAAGCAAAAAACTTATTCATTTTCCTAACTGCTAGGGAAGCTTAGCATTTTTTCAGATATTTATCAGCCATTTTATTTCTTGTTCTGGAAGTCTCAGGTCAGATATATAACACAGTTTTGATTGAACCATCTGTTTCACTGGTGATTTACTCTTGGGTTCTTTATTCTAGAAACTTACATGACAAACTTTCTCTCCCATTTTGCAGGCTGCCTTTTCACACTATTGCCTGTTTCATCTGCTGTACAGATTTCTTTGTCTGTTTATTTTTGAGTTTGTGCTTTAATTACATTTCTCCCTTCCCATTCATATCTCTATATACCCCTACAATATAAACCCTTCAATATACCCCTCCCTCATCTCCTTCAAAAAAAAAGAAAAAGACCTAGGTTAACCATCTCTCCACTCCTTCCAGTCCCCCCTCATATCTCCTGCAAATCCACTCCTCTTCTGTTTTTGTATTTTTTTTTCAGAAAATATCACCCCTTCCTAGGACATCAATTAAATATGGCAAAAGATACAATCAGAGAAAGCATAAACCCTTATATCAAGGCTCAGCCAGGTAACCCAGTGGGAGGGAAGAAACATCAAGAACAAGGGTAAGAGTCAGAGATACCCCCACTCCCACTGTTAGGAGTCCCACAGGAACACCAACCTTACAACCATATAGGCTGAAGATTCAGAGCAAACCCATATAGACTCCCTGATTGCCAATTCAGCCTCTGTGAGCACCCATTAGCCCTGCTTATTTGATTGTGTGGGCCATGTTCTCCAAATGTCCTTGACTCCTCTGGCTCCTACAATCCTTCCTCTCCACCTTGAGCTGGGTTCCTTGAGCTCCAGGGGGAGAAACCTGCTGACTCGGCACCTATGGTTTAGCTGTGGGTCTCTGCATCTGGGCAAGCAGTATTTTGAACAAAATCCAGAAGCTATTGGGTTAGAATAGGAAAATTGAGGAGACATCATTATCTCCTGCATAGTCACTTTGGGCCTTTGATGAACTCTCCGTGGTAGGAGGCTGTGTATAACTTTGTAGGAGCTTTGGGTTCTATGTTGATGGCATGGTGACAGGGTGTGTACTGACACACCAGGGAACATTCAGGTTTAGTCCATACCAGATGTAGTGCAAGGTTAGAAACTACACTATTGAAGAGTCATTGCATCTCTTATGTGGCGGGAAGGCTCCTTAAGTAGATGGCTACTAAGAAGTGTTGAAGCATGTAGAAGGGTCAAGTAGGTCAAGGAGCAAAGCTATATCAGTGTCGATGAATAGAGATAAACGAAACCTGGGTGGGTTGATTTCTTCCGTCCCACAGGACTAAAGTCTATGCATTTTGGTAGACATCATTTTATTATACTTCTAACTCCCCAGCCCACATGTGGGACTCACTGAATCTCTCTGGGCATAGCCTGGGTTTAGTAGCACATGGGGATGCTGCCCACAGACAATGGAAATTCTCAAGACCTTCATCATACAGGTACAGGACCTGGTGTAGAAATTTGGCCACAGCCCTGAATCTATCCTTGCAGTCAGTAAGTACTCAGACAGGTCATTCCTGAGAACTAAGATGTTCTAGGTATGTGATCATCTAAAGGGCAACTTTTCTTGGTCAGGTCATTTCTAGAAATGCTGGGTTGAAAGTGAGCCTACAAAGAAACTATTTAAATCTGATTTCCCTTCAGAGCCCTCTGAAAGGTACCCACTGATCACTCCATCACCCAGTGAGAAACACTTGAATCACTCTGAGGAAATCTTTGTTCCTAGACACATTCCAAGTTCATTTTCACCAGAATCATATAGGCCTTCACTTTGAAAAGGACTATTGAAGACGTAGGTTCACCTTCTTGCAGATATACTCACAGTGAGCGGATGAACATGATTCTGAATGGAACTTCAGTGACATTGGGAGAGCAGGGAGAGTATGATGGCCTCTCTCCCACTTCAGATTCAAAGCCCTGAGTTTGAGCAGAAGATTCGGTCAGTCTGGAGGTTCTAAGGAGACATTTTTAGCTATGATATGTTACCAAAGACAAAGGCACACCCCTCATGTACTGTGTTTCAGGCTATGTTCCAAGTGCCTGTTGTTGAAATCTCATTCAATCATCCCCCAAAGTCTCCCAATATGGGAACATTAGCTACCCTCCTTTCTCAAAAGAGAGTAGAAGGCTGAGAAAAGAAACACAGCATGTCTTCCAAATGTTGGAGCCGGGACAGAGACATAAACTCCCAAATGGTGGGCCTGGGATATGGACACAAGCTCACAAATTGTGGGGGCTGGGACATTAGTGCAATGGTGCAGCTGGGACACAGACACATGCTTAGAAACACTGGGGCTGAAATGTAGACACAAGTTCACATATGGTGGGGATAGTGCATAGAGAAAATGTCATAAGTTGTGTGGCTTGGACTTAGACATAAGCCATGTGACCCCAAACCTGGTACTTGTTTTGAGGAAATGGTCTGTTGGCCCATGACTTGGGTTGTAGCTGTAAGTATGTTCATGTTTCACCTCATGTTCTGTTGAATACACCATTGCTCAAAATCTCATAGTAGTCCCAGGATAAATTTTGGGTGAGTTAAGGCTGAAGCTCTTCTTTGCTTGGGTGTTTTCCCACCATGCAGCCTTGTTAGTTCTGCTGACTCATTCCAGAAGCACCAGTACGTCATCTGGCCAACATTCTCATCTGTGAACTCAAATGCTTTGTACCTGTTTTGTCATATAGTTGTCAGTATGAAGCCAGAACGAGAAGACAGTGCTGTCTCTGTCACTATGGTGTGCTCATTGAACACAGAGAACTAACAAAGGTGAAAGAATTAAGGGACCCTTTGTTGGGCTTTCATGGGTCACATTCCAATAGGTAAGAGAAAACATATCAAGTGCTCAGGAGTGTTCACACTCTGAACTATGTTATTTCGTCTAAAAAGGTACATTATGACAGCCGTTCATCTGAGATCATTTCCTTGCTCTCCCTTGCCCCACATCATTCTGCATTCACCCCTGCCTCAACTCACAAATAATGGAAGTATTTGCTTGAGCTCATGTTTCCAGTACTAGCATTTTGGAAACTCTCTTCGACTGTAGTTTTCTGATGTGTATGTGCATGTCTGTGTGTGTGTGTGTGTGTGTGTGTGTGTGTGTGTGTGTACAGTAGCCATGCAGTGTGTCCAGCCTAACTGTTTGACAAAACTGAGAAGTGCTGGCATAGGCCCAGACTTTGTGAGCCTGAGTGGGTCTTATGTCAGAAAATTTTATACTGTTGACCTTGCTTTTACTTTGATTTTTATAATCAAAAGTAGGCTGAATTAAGTACAGAGAGCAAGCCAAAATGCAGCGTTGCAGTGTGGACTTGCTTTAGTTCCTGCATTCATGTTCCTGCCTGGGCTGCCCTTCAATATGGAAGGGCATATTGTAAGTGTTCAAGGCATATGTTCAGTTGTAACAAACTTTATCCTGGTTTGCTTTTGTTTCCAGTGTTAATCAGAACAACAGGAAACAAACTAATGCATAAAACAAAGCCAGATTTCTGGGTAATCTACAGAGAAGCAGCATCTTCTGGAGATCCTTTACAAACGAACTTCTCTAATGTTGGCCTAAAGCAAACATCTGAGGCCTATACAACTATCTGCAGCCAAGTAAGCTAGAGCAAGAAGGTACTTCAAAAGCTCCTAGCATTCCTTTATTGGGAAAAAAAAACAAACAAACAAAACTCAAGGAAGCAACGTATTCCATAAAATCCAAAACTGAGTGTAGAAAAAGACCTGGCTTCCCAGGATGTGTTGGTGCATGCCTTTAATCCCTACAATATAGAGGCAGAAGCAGGCCGATCTCTGTTTGTTTGAGACCAGTGTAGTCTACAAAGTGAGTTCCAGGAAATTCGGGCTACACAAAGGAAAAATGAGAAAAGAAAAAAAAAAAGAAAGAAAGGAAAAGAAAAGAAAGAAGGAAGGAAGGAAAAACGAAAGGAAGGAAGACAGAAAAAAACAAAGAGAAAAGTGATTTCACAACACATAGTTTCTCAAATTCATCCCAGGACACCCCCAGTATTGAAATAGGGAACTGTAAGAAGTCTGCCCCTGTAGTAAATGATGGTTTTCTTTGACAGACAACATCTCTACCACCTATAACTTGGTATTAATTCCAATGAGGATAGAGGATTGGAAGGTTTTTTCCCCCCTCACACAGCACTGCCTGCAGCTTCTTTCGATCCAGGAAGGTGTGACTCAAGAGTCCAGATAAGGAATGCAGAGAATTTCAAGATGAAAGGAATTGGTATCACCAGAAATGACAAATTAAATCTTTCTAATAACCCTTTTCCTCTTTGCCTAGTAGGTATTGCCACCTTCCACTTCCATGTTTTGCTCTTGAAAATAAGGGCAAGTAGAGGAGCACCAGACACTGTGTGTGAGAGCAGGTGAACACCACTTGAAATGTGAGGTTAGGGGGAAAGTGTGATCTGTAAAGATCATGGCCAGTTTTCATGTTCAATGAAATACGAAGATAAGGTCTCCTGAAAGGAAATAAAGACTCACTATCCTTCCTTCTTTCAAAGTAGGTAAATGACACTAAAGAGTAGAAGTCTACAAGGACAACTATACTTTGTGACTTTGTCAGTTGTGACCAAAACTAAAGCTTATGTTGCCTAAATGTGGGATGTTGTGAGGTTGGAAATGCACAGCTCTACTTTTAGGGACAGATCTGCTAGATGACAGAAGTCAGCTCTGTTTTTCTAACAGGTGGTCTCTTCAAAGCTTCTTCTAAACTTTGAAATACGGCATCAGATATTTTGATTTGTGTGTGTGTGTGGAAAATGCAAGCATTTGTAGGTGGAGGTGGCAATCACAAAGTTCAGTGTGGTTATGGGGAATAGAAGATTCCAGGCTTTGCATTTGTCCAGTGTTTCTCTGCTCCCAAACTCTCTGGCAGATTCTTGGCTACTAAAACCAATGTTGTTCATAGTTGATTACTCAGAATAGTCTTCATGATCTTGTATAAGCAAGGTTTTTTTGTTTGTTTGTTTGTTTGTGTTGGTTCCCTTTTCTCTCTGAAAGCTTCTCCACTGTTATAAAAACTAGATTGAAGAGGAAAAAATGGAAGAGGGGAAAGGTGGCTCTGATATCATTAGAGTCCTTCAAGCCATTTAGGGGATTCATGTTCCTTGGGGCAAGTTTGATCTTTTGGTCAGGATGTCTAATTCCTTCTTGTCTTTTCTCTGCATTTGCTGAATGGACAAACTGAAGTCATCCAACAGCATACAACCACCAAACTGCCAGCAACAGCAACCTTTCCTTTAAGGGGCACTAGCATTTATATACCCTCTGTAAAGTTCCCAGCATTCCCAGAAAATATCTGCAGCTGAGAAAACCACACCCCTCCTAGAGCACAAGTCAAATCATAGTCACCTGCTGTGAAGCAGTCCCACATAGGCAAACTGGGATTAAAAAGAAACCTATTCACATAACGTTTAAATTTATATACAAGGAACCAAAATTACACAATTCTCACTACATCCTTGAACTTAGAGGTGGTTGTGCGTCAGATGCCACATGTGTGCTCTAATGGGTTATTCTTGGAACTAATTCTCTGTAGTCAATTTACTGTCAGATACTGCTATGCCCTCTTCTCTTTGTGCTGAGTTTTCTCCCTTGGCTTTCTTAAGGATTTCCCCTTCATTGTCTGCTTTACCCTCTTGAAGCTGTTTTCCTAAAGAGATTAACATTTGCTGTGCTATGGTTGGATGGTGGAGGATTCATCCTGGTGACTCCAAGTTGAATTTCAGGAGCTACTTCTAATGAATCTGAAATACCTTCACCCACCAGATACACACTTCTTTGTAATCCATCTCACAGTCTTGTACTGCTTTTCTAAGGGTGTGATATTCAGAGCCCCCCATATCATATTTCAGATGCCGCAATGAATTGAACTGAAACCGAATCCCGGTGGAAGGAGTCTCCTGAGTGTTTGGTTACATAACCTTCAAGATCCAGATGTGATGGCCTTTCTGTCCATTAGCCTCTGTCACAAATTGTGCATTGCCTTCATCATACCCTGCAAGGATCTATCTTGCTTAAGGATGGGGGATTCTTGGCACACTTGTGGCTCTTTCTTTGTCACCCACCAGGTGATCACTAATAGTTTCCTTCTGATTTATTGATGCTCTCCTGTGGAATCTAGAGTCCAACTTTGAAGGCAATGTTTTCTTTAATCTGCTCTCCTGCCTGGAATATGAGCCCGCTTTTCCCACACAGATATCCCCTTAGCTGATGCCTCCTGTAGGGTGGGTTTCACTAACCCACCAAACATGTAGATTGCCCAGTGTCTTTCATGTGCTCTTTCAGAGAGAATCATAGCCCTCCAGACAAATCTTTATGTGTTTAAAATTGTCAACAGTTGTATTGATTGATTCATGTTAAGTACCACAGGGTACCATCGTAAGGCTGAGAACTTTAGTCAGCCACACTACAAATGGTAACAAAAACTTTTCCATGATATTAGCAAAGGTAAAGGAGAGATTTGCATGATAAGGGGCATCATTACTATGCCAAGGCTTCTCCCTAGAAGTTCGTGAAGAAATAGGATTGTCAGCCTTAAACAGATCATTTCTCAACAGGTTAAACAAAACAGATAAATTTAAGGGGCCTATTAAACTAACATTTACAGAACTCTGAACAACTCTTATAGATTAAAACCACAGGGAGATGGGCATGATTGCCCCATGCCTGTAAGTTCATCATTCTGGAAGGAGAGGCAGGTGGAATGCTCTAAGTATGGGCCCTGCCTGGACTGTGGCAGGACCAGGTGAGACCAAGATACAGAGTGAGATCCTCTCCAAAACTAACTAACTAACTAACTAACTAACTAACTAACTAACTAGTTCCCTAGATATACCTAACTACCTATCATAAAGCATCCAGGAAAAAAGAAAAAAAAAAACAACCAACTAACCGAACAAACAAAACAAAAACGCCATGTGGCTTTCACGAAGCTTTGAGATTTCCTAATGATCTGATATTGAAAAACTGTATAGGATCCAAGTAATGTGCTCTTATTGTATTAAATTCTTTAACCAAAATTCTTTCTTTTTGAGAATTTTGTACATGAGAGATACACTTACATTTTTCATCCCCCTTTCCTCCTGCTCCAAGTATTCTAGCATTCTCTTCCCAATTATGAGCTCATGTTCTGTAACTAGGTTTGTTACCCAAGCACACAGGTTTGTACCAAAAGGAAGACACACAAACCAGTACACATATGCTCACTATCCCTTTGTGTCCTTTTCACATTTTGTCAATTTGTGTACTTTTAGAGCTGACAATGTGGGTTTGAATCAGGGGTTCATCTTTGGAGTGAATTGATTCACCCTCTCTCAGCAGACATAGATAGTCTGTAAACGTGTGACATTTCCCCCATCAACATTTTACATGTTGACTGTTGTGGTCATGATGCAAGTCTTGTTTCCACAAACATATTGTTGGGATTTCAATGGGTGCAGCATCCCTGTCTTGTGTAGAAGATGCTAGGTCCCAGGGTTCATCCTGGTCTTCTGGCTCTTTCAATCTGCCTACCACCCTTCCTGTGATTTTTCCCTGAGCCTTGGCAGTAGGGGTTCCTTTGTAGAGGAATTGGAACCTATGGCATGGCTGTTCTGGCAAGAGTTCAAATCCAAAGACCTTCTAGGTCTGTATCATCTAGATGGAATACAAAAACACCTTTAATCCAAGAGATAGAGGCAAGCAGATCTGAGTTCAAGGCCAGCCTGGTATAAAGCAAGTTTCAGGATAAGAAAAGCTTAGTAGCACGAGTGGTGGTACTCACCTATAATTCCAAACAATGAAGATAATGTTAGTTTGGGGAAGAAAGTATCCATGTTTGAAAGTTACGTTTGAGTGGCAGAAAAAGTTATGAATCACAGAAAGTATTGACAGAATTAGATATGCCAGACTCTTACAAGAAGAGAGAGGAAAGGGTTGCTACTTAAGAGGCAACACAGGGTGGATCCATGATGAAGGTGTCTAGTGCGCACCATATTCAGAAGAGCTGAAACTCCTAATTGGAGAGTCGAGGGGCTGTGGAACCCAAAACAACGGTACAAGTAGTCCGGGGAGAAGGGGAGGCAAACCCTGACCTGAACCCAGTAGGACACAGGTCACCTGTGAACATCTCTGTGGACTCCTGGGGAATCCATTCCTGGGCACTCCTCCCTAACAGGCAGAAGCAGTGGTGGATGTAGCCAAGCCTGCAGTGGAGAAAGCGGTGGAGATACCAAAGCTAGCAGGGAGGCAGCAGCAGAGGTGCCTTAACCAGCAGTTGAAGCAGAAGAGATAGCCCAAAGTGCACACAGCAACTTGCAAGGAGCATAGTGCAGCCTACTCCAAGCACAGATCTCTCTTGTTGAGATTTGACTGAGAACATTCAAACCCCAGGCATTTCCCCCACGAACTGTGATCTCCAGCCTTGCCTGAGGGGGTGCAGCAGAGGGAGGACATAGCACTTCCCAACTCAGAGAGCAGAGCCCAGCCTGCTGTGCTCACAGCTTCTAGCACAGAGCACAAGGCTAGGCACACAGAGCCCACAACAGAGTAGGTTTCCCTCCCACAGCATCGGACACAGACCTCAGAGTCCAGTCTGCAGAGCCCGCCACAGACTGTAGACCACTGGGTATTCAGGAAACATGCACAGGGGCTTTACGCCCAGAGTCTGTGCTTGCTAACCGCACTAGCATCAACATCCCATCCTGTGCTTGCTCCCAACTCCTATATCCCAAGCACCTACATTCTCTAGCACTCCCCTTCAAGACACACACACACACACACACACACATACACACTTACTTCCCCTCAACCATGATTCTGCACCAGCGGCTTTTCCTCTCTCAAGTACAACTGAAGTAACAACACACACCCTCAAACCACTGGACCTCCCTGATCTTCCTGAAGAATACTCCAGACACCAGAATAAGAGGGTTCCAGTCTGAAGTTCAAACTCAAGGAACAAACAGTGAAGATTAAATATAAGCAAATGGCCAAAGGTTGATGTAAGAACTCACACAACAAAAATCATGACACCATGACCCCACCAGCAACCCCCAAACTCAATGGATATTTTAATTCAGTGGAAACGCAGGAAAATTACTCTAAAGCTATGCTTGCAGTTATTAGAGGAACAAAAGAGGAAATGAATAGACCTCTCAAAGAAATACAGAATATAATTGCCCACATAGAGGAACAATTAGAGACATAGAGAAGAAACAAACCAAAAAAAAAAAAAATAGGAGCCACATACAATCAGATGAAGGAAATGGTGGAAAGCATGAAAACAGAATTAGAATCTATAAAGAAAACACAAACGGAGAAAACCCTGGAACTGGAGAACTTAGAGAAAAGATCAGGAACTACAAAGGTAAGCATCACCAATAGAATACAAGAGATGGAAGACAGAATCTCGGGAGCTGAAGATACACTTGTTGAAATTGATTCCTCACTCAAACAAAAAGTAAAATTAGAAAAGTCCCAAACACAAAACATCCAAGAAATCAAAGACGCCATGAAAAGTTGAAACCTAAGAATAATAGGAATAGATGAAAAAGAAGACACCAAGCTCCAAGGACCAGAAAATATTTTTAAGAAAATCATAGAAGAAAATTTTCCCAACTTAAAGAAAGAGATGTCCATGGACATATGAGAAGCATACAGAACACCAAATAGACTAGACCAGAAAACAAAATACCTCATATCACAGCATAGTCAAAACACTAAACCTACAAAACAAAGAAAAAATATTAAAGGCATCAAGGGAAAAAGGTCAAGTAACATATGAAGGTAGGCCAATCAGAATCACACCAGACTTCTCATCAAAAACTATGAAAGCCAGAGGGGCCTGGGCCGAGGTCATGCAGTCTTTAAGGGAACACAGATGCCAACCAAGACTACTAAACCCAGCAAAGCTTTCAGTCAACATAGATGGAGAAAACAAAATATTCCATGACAAAACTAAATTTAAGCAATATCTACACATCAAACCAGCCCTACAGAAGATACTAGAAGGAAAACTCCATTCAAATGAAAACAACTACACCAAAGAAAATATAGGATACAGATAATTTCCCAACAAAAAAGGGAAAAAAAAGCAATGAATCATATTAAGACCACCAGCCAACTCCACAATAAAAGGAATTAACAGTCATTGCTCACTATTATCTATCAACATCAATGGACTCAAGTCTCCAAAAAAAAGACACAGACTAATAGAATGGTTGCAGAAACAGGATCCAACATTCTGTGGCATCCAAGAAACACACCTATGCAACAAAGATAAACAATACCTCAGAGGTAAAGAACTGGAAAAATGTTTTTCAAGCAAATGGATCCAGGAAACAAGCTGAGGTAGCAATCCTAGTATCTAATAATAATAGAAAAGACTTTCAACCAAAAAAAGATGAGGAGGGGCACTTCCTTCTCATCAAAGGAAAATTCCAACAGGAGGACATCACAATTTTGAAAATCTATGCGCCAAATACAAGACCACCTATATTTGTAAATGAAACATTATTAAAGCTCAAAGCACACATTGATCCCAACACCTTAATAGTGGGAGACTTCAACACTCCACTCTCACCAAGGGACAGATCATCTGGTCAGAAGCAAAACAAGGAAACAAGGGTGCTTACAGAGGACCTAAATCAAATGGACCTAATAGATGTCTACAGAACTTTACACCCCAAATCAAGAGTATACCTTCTTTTCAGCACATCATGGAACCGTCTCCAAAATAGATCATATAGTTGGTCACAAAGCAAGCCTCAGCAGATACAAGAAGATTGAAGTAATCCCTTGCATCCTATCTGACCATCATGGTCTAAAGCTGGAACTCAACAACAACAGAAACAGCAAAAAGCCTGCACATACATGGAAACTGAACAACTTGCAACTCAGTGACAGCTTGGTTAGGGAAGAAATAAAGAAAGAAATTAAAGACTTCCTAGAATTCAATGAAAATGAAAGCACAACATACCCAAACTTATGGGACAGAATGAAGGCAGTGCTAAGAGGAAAGTTCATAGCACTAAGTGCCTTCAAGAAGAAATTTGAAACATCTCATATAAGCAACTTAATGGCTCAACTAAAAACCCTAAGAAAAACGGAAGCAAATACATCTAAGAGGAGCAGAAATAATCAAAGAGGAGGAGCTGTAAATAATCAAATTCAGGGCTGAAATCAATCAATTAAAAACAAATAAAATTATTCAAAGAATCAATGAGACCAAGAGCTGGTTCTTTGGAAAAAACAACAAGATAGACAAGCCCTTAGCCAAACTAACAAAAAAGCAGAGAGAAACTATCCAAATCAGCAAACTCAGAAATGAAAAGGGGGACAAACTACAGACAAAGAGAAAATTCAAACAATCATTAGGTCTTACTGCCAAAGCCTATATGCCACAAAATTTGAAAATCTAAATGAAATGGACGATTTTCTTGATATATTCCATCTACCTGAATTAAGTCAAGATCAGGTAGAACGATTGAATAGACCTATATCCCCCAAGGAAATAGAAGCAGTCATCAACAGTCTCCCTTCCAAAAAAAAAAGCCCTGGGCCAGATGGATTCAGTGCAGAATTCTACCAGACCTTTAAAGAAGTGCTAACTCCAATTCTCTCTAAACTATTCCACAAAATAGAAAGAAGAAACATTACCAAACTCATTCTATGAAGACACAGTCACCTTGATAACTAAACCACACAAAGACCCAACAAAAAACCAGAACTTCAGACTTATCTCTGTTATGAACATTGATGCAAAAATACTCAATAAAATACTTGCAAACCAAATCCAAGAACACATAAAAGATATCATCCACCATGACCAAGTAGGCTTCATCCCAAGCATACAAGGGTGGTTGAATATATGGAAATCCATCAGTGTGATCCACAATATAAACAAACTGAAGGAGAAAAACCACATGATCATCTCCTTAGATGCCAAAAAAGCATTCGACAAAATCCAACATCCATTCACGTTTAAAGTCTTGGAGAGATCAGGGATAAAAGGCACATACCTAAACATACTAAAGGCAATATACAGAAATCCTATAGCCAACATCAACTTCAACAGAGAAAAACTTAAATCAATCCCACTGAAATCAGGGACAAGGCAAGGCTGTCCATTGTCTCCATATCTCTTCAACATAGTACTTGAAGTTCTAGCTAGAGCAATAAGACAACTAAAGGAGATGAAGGGGATACAAATAGGAAAGGAAGAAGTCAAAGTATCACTATTTGCAGATGATATGATAGTATACATGAACGACCCAAAAAATTCAACCAGAGAACTCCTTCAACTGATAAATACCTACCGCAAAGTGGCTGGATACAAAATCAACTAAAAAAATCAGAAGCCCTCCTGTACACAAAAGACAAAAGGGCCAAGAAAGAAATAACAGAAACAATGTGCTTCACAATAGCCACTAATAGCATAAAGCACCTTGGGATGACTCTAACCAAGCAAATGAAAGACCTCTTTGAGAAAAACTTCAAATCTCTTAAGAAAGAAATTGAAGAAGATATTAGAAGATGGAAATATCTACCATGCTCATGGATTGGTAGGATTAACATAGTGAAAATGGCAATTCTCCTAAAAGCAATCTAACGATTCAATGCAATTCCCATCAAAATACCAACACAATTCTTCAGAGACCTTGAAAGAAAAATTCTCAACTTCATATGGAGAAACAAAAAACCCACCATTTCCAAAAACGATCCTGTACAACAACAGATCATCTGGAGGTACCTCCATCCCTGATCTCAAGCTGTACTACAGATCAATAGTAATAAAAACCACATGGTATTGGCATAGAAAGAGAATATTGAATCAATGGAACCAAAGAGAAGACCCAGAAATAAACCCACACACCTATGGAAACTTGATTTTTGATAAAGAAACCAAAACCATTCAATGGAAAAAAGACAGCATCTTCAACAAATGGTGGTGGTCTAGGGATGTCTATATGCAGAAAAATGAAAATAGATACATATTTATCACCATGCACAAAACTAAAGTCCAAGTGGATCAAAGACCTCAACATAAAACCAGACACATTAAATTGGTTAGAAGAAAAAGCGGCGAAGAGCCTTGAATTCATCTGCACAGGAGACTACTTCCTGAACAGAACACCAACAGCACAGGCTCTAAGATCAAAAATAAATAAATGGGACCTCATGAAAATAAAAAGATTCTGTAAAGTGAAGGACACTGTCATCAAACAAAACGACAGCCTACAGACTGGGAAAGGATCTTCACCAACCCTACATCTGACAGAGGGCTAATATCCAGCATATATCTATAATTCAAGAAGTTAAAAAGCAACAAATGAAGTAATCCAATTAAAAAATGGGGTACAGAGCTAAACAGAGAACTCTCTGTAGAGGATTGTAGAATTCCAGAAAAACAATTAAAGAAATGTTCCATGTCCTTAGCCATCAGAGAGATACAAATCAAAACGACCCTGAGATTTCACCTTACACCCATCA
>CM053742.1:111095870-111138474 GCA_028658305.1 Pachyuromys duprasi | reverse complement strand
ACGCCTGGGATTCAAAGTACCTAACCTGTGATTGAGATAAAAATAAATAAATTAAAAAAAGAAGAAATCTAAAAAAAAATGAAGAAGTGGAGTAACAACAGTTAAATTATCATAACTTTGAAGTCAGGGACACATTGTACTTAAGTGTGGAATGTATGGCTTGTTCAGAGACCAGTTTACCATAGGAATTTATGGCCAGTCTAAGTGGCCAGAGACCAGTTCTTACCAGTTTTAGCAGTTTTAGCGGGTGCCAGTTTTAGCAGTTAAAGTATTCTTGGGAATGTTTTCACAAGGTGGCATAACTCTGGTTCAGAATCTTACCACATTTGTTTCAAAGATAAATGCACAAATTTCAAGGACATAGGGTTGTAGAGTTTTCATGTGTCATAAGTTAAATAGACTATACCTGTTGCACTTGTCTGTGAGTTATTCTGAACAACCTACCACTGTCTTTGGGTGTGAGAAGGAGAAGAGAATAGGAAAATCGCGTGGGTTCAGAACAGAGGTTTAAAGTGGTTGGTATTTCATGTTTAGTGGTGTGGAAAAGACATTAGTGCCTCAAACAATAAATATCCTCAGCTATGAGTTAGAGAGTTTGTCTTCTCAACTTGTAACAAAATAATAAAGAAGCAGGGCCACGTTTGCTTCAAACTGTGCTGGAGTACTCTTGATGCCCTCCATGTGACTCTACAATTCTGCATGATAGTGGACAAGAAGATGGCAGACATCCTAGAATTAATTCTCACAGCTGTGTGGCTAAGTGAAGAGGTTAACTGAGGACACAATTAAGGAAGTACACATAGCATCTAGAACAACTGTATTTCAACTGGTGCAGTGCAAAAGGAACTTCTATTCACCTGGTTCAATTTTTGTATCTGAGGCTTAATGCCTCTGCATGATATAACCTAGCCCTAGCCCTGGAAGCTTCTAGCCTACATACAATCTAACCTAGGCCTCTGTAATAAGCTCACACTTTCTTGTTCTTAGGGAGCTCTGGGAATGGTTGGGATGTGTTTTTCTCAGCTCCAGATAGTTTCTGGTAATGCTGGGAATTTTAAAGAGAGTATATAAAAGCTAGGACACAGAGAGGCAGGGTTGTTGTTGTTGGCTGTTTGGTGTTTGTATGCTTTGGATGCTGTTGAATGGTTTCAGTTTGCCCATTAGTCATGTGGAAAAGAAGGATAAGAAGAAATTAGATATCCTTACCACAACTTGCTCCAAGGAACATGAATCTCCTAATTGGCTTGAAGGAGTCTAATGATAACAGAGCCACCATTCCCCTCTACCTTTTTTTCTCTTCAATCTAGAGTTAGGGCGTTTATAACAGTGGAGAAGCTTGCAGAGAGAAAAGGGAACCCACACAAACACAAATAAAACAAAACAGAAATCTCAGTTATACAGGAACATGAGGACTATTCTGAGAAATCAACTATGAACAGCATTGCTTTTAGTAAAGAAGTTGCCAGAGAGTTTGGGAGCCGAGACACACAAGACAAAAGCAAAGCCTGTTGGTGTTCTGTTCAGGAACTTGTCTCCTGTGCCCATGAGTTCAAGGCTCTTCTCCATTCTTTTTTCTAACAGGTTTAGTATGTCTGCTTTTATATTTAGGTCTTTGATCCACTTGGACTTTAGTTTTGTGCAGGGTGATATGTATGGATCTATTTTCATTTTTCTGAATATAGACATCCAGTTAGACCAGCACCATTTGTTGAAGATACTATCTTTTTTCCAATGAATGGTTTTGGCATCTTTGTCAAAAATCAGGTGTCTATAATTGTGTGGATTTATTTCAGGGTCTTCAATTTGATTCCATTGATCCACCAGTCGGTTTCTATGCAAGTACCATGCAGTTGATAGTATTGTTGCTCTATAGAACAGCTTGAGATCAGGAATGAAGATACCTCCAGAAGATCATTTATTGTAGAGAACTGTTTTGGCAAGTCTGGGTTTCTTGTAATTCCATATGAGTTTGAGAATTTTTCTTTCAAGGTCTGTAAAGAATTGTGTTGGTAATTTGATGGGAATTGCATTAAAACTGTAGATTGCTTTTGGTAAGATAGCCACTTTTACTACATTAATCCTGCCAAGCCATGAGCATGGGAGATCACTCCGTCTTTTTATATCTTCTTCTAATTCTTTCTTCAGAGACTGGAAATGTTTTTTATATAACCAACAGAACAAGCTCTAAGACCAACAATCAATAAATGGGACCTCATGAAACTGAAAAGCTTATGTAAAGCAAAGGACACTGTTCTCAGAACAAAACAACTGACTACAGATTGGGAAAGGATCTTCACCAACCCTATATCTGACAGAGGGCTAATATCAAGAATATATAAAGACCACAAGAAGTTAAACAGCAACAAATCAAGTAATCCAATTTAAAAAATGGTGTGCAGACCTAAACAGATAATTCTCAATAGAAGAATATAGAATGGCAGAGAAACACACTTAAAGAAACGCTCAATGTCCTTAGTCACCAGGGAAATGCAAATCAAAACAAACCTGAGATGTCACCTTACACCCATGAGAATGGCTAAGATAAAAAACTCAAGTGACAACACATTCTGGAGAGGTTGTAGAGAAAGGGAAACCCTTCTCCATTGAAGGTTGGGAATGTAAACTTGTACAACCACTCTAGAAATCAAACTGGTGCTTTCTCAGACCATTAGGAATAGTGCTTCCTCAAGATCCAGCTATACCACTTCTAGGCATATATACAAAATATACTCAAGTACACAATAAGAACATTTGCTCAACCATGTTTGTTGCAGCTTTATTTGTAATAGCCAGAAGCTGGAAATGATCCAAATGCCCCTCAACTGAGGAATGGATATAGAAATTATGGTACATCTACACAATGAAATATTACTCAGCAATAAAAAACAAGGAAATCATGAAATTTGCAGGCAAATGGTGGGAACTGGAAAAGATCATCCTGAGTGAGGCATCCCAGAAGCAGAAAGACACACATGGTATATTCTCACATATAACTGGATATTAGACCTATAAAATATGATAAACCTACTAAAATCTATACACCTAAAGAAACTAATCAAGAAGGAGGACTCTGGCTAAAATGTTCAATCGCCATTCAGAAAAGCAAAGAGGATGGTCATCAGAAGGAGAAAACAAGGATCAGGACAGGAGCCTGCCACAGAGGGCCTCTGAAAGGCTTTACCCTGCAGGGTATCAAAGCAGATGCTGAGACTTATGGCCAACCTTTGGGCAGAGTGTAAAGAATTGTATGAAAGAATTGGGAAATAGTAAGACCTGGAGAGGACAGAACCTCCACAAGGAGAGCAACAGAACCAAAAACTCAGGACAAAGGTTTTTTGTTTTGTTTTGTTTTTTTGTTTTTTTTTCTGAGACTGATACTCCAACCAAGGACCATTCATGGAGATAACCTAGAATCCCTACACGTATGTAGCCCATAGCAGTTCATTGTCTAAGTGGGTTCCATAGTAATGGGAACAGGTACTGTCTCTGACATGAACTGATTGGCCTGCTCTTTGATCACCTTCCCTTGAGGGGGAGCAGCCTTACCAGGCCACAGAGGAAGACAATACAATCACTCTTGATGAGACTTGATAGACTAGGATCAGAAGGAAGGAGAGGAAGACCTCCCCTATCAATGGACTTGGAGAGGGGCATTCATGGAGAAGGGGCAGGGATGGTGGGATTGGGAGGGGAGGAGGGAGCGAGCTACAAGGGGGATACAAAGTGAATAAAGTGAAATTAATAAAAATTAAAATAAAAAATATTTTATAAAGCAAAGCCTGGAATCTGCTATTCCCCATAACCACAGTGAACTTTGTGATTGCCACCTCCACCTACAAATGCTTGCATTCTCCACAAAATAATCAAGATGTCTCAGGCCATATTTCAAAGGTTTAAAGCAGCTTTGAAGGGACAAGGCATTAACCCTCCTTATTTGTAGACAGCCTGTTAGAAAATCAGAGCTAACTTTTGTCATCTAGCAGATCTATCTTTAAAATCAGAGCTGTCCTTAGTCATCAGGGAAATGCAAATCACAACAACCCTGAGATTTTACCTTATGCCTATCAGAATGGCTAAGATCACAAAATCAAGTGACAACATCCAAGCAAGGGTTCTAGGTTAGATCCATGCATGGCACTTGTTTGGAGAAACAGTCTTAGAAAGACCCCTGTTCCCAGGTATATTTGGTCCTTTTGGAGCTCCTGTCCTCTCTAGGTCTTACTAACTCCATCTTCTTTCATATGATTCCCTGAAACCTCGAACCCCTGCTTGGATGTAGCCCATGGCAGCTCAGCATCCACGTGGGTTCCCTAGTAAGCAGGACATGGACTGTCTCTGACATGAACTCAGTGATTGGCTCTTTGACACCCCCCCCCCAAGGGAGGAGCAGCCTTGATAGGCCACAGAGAAGGACATTGCAGCCAGTCCTGAAGACACCTGATTAGATGGAAGGGGAAGAGGACCTCCCCTATCAGTGGACTTAGAGAGGGGCAGGAAAGAGATGAGGGAGGGAGGGTGGGTTTGGAAGGGAAAGAGGGAGGGGACGTCAACTGGGATACAAAGTAAATAAAGTGTAATCGATATAAAAAATAAAAATTTAATTAAAAAACTTAAGTGACAATACATGTGGGAGAGGATGTGGACAAAGGGGAACTCTCCCTAATTGCTGGTGGGAATGTAAAGTTGTACAAACACTTTGGAAATCAATCTGGTGCTTTCTCAGACAATTAGGAATAGCGCTTCTTCAAGATCCAGCTATACCACTCACAGGCATATATACAAAATATGCTCAAGTATAAAACAAGGACATTTGCTCAACCGTGTTCATAGCAGCATTATTTGTAATAGCCAAAACCTGGAAACAACCCGGATGTCCCTCAACTGAGGAATGGATACAGAAATTGTGGTACAATTACACAAAGGAATCCTACTCGCCAATTAAAAACAAGGAAATCATGAAATATACAGGCAAATGGTGGTATCTAGAAAAGATCATCCTGAGTGACATATCCCAGAAACAGAAAGACACACAAGGTATACACTCACTTATAACTTGATATCAGACCTATAAGATAGGATAAACATACTAAAATCTGTACACTTAAATAAACTAAGCAAGAAGGAGGACCCTGAGTAAGTTGATCAATCTTCATTGAGAAAGACAAATGGGATGGACATTGGAAGAATGAGAAAACAGGAAACAGGACAGAAGCCTACTGCAGAGGGCCTCTGAAACACTCTGCCCAGAATTATATAAAAAGCAAATGCTGAGACTCAGCCAAACTTTGGACCGAGTGCATGGAATCTTATGAAAGTAGGGGGGCATAGTAAGACCTGGAGGGGACAGGAGTTCCACAAGGAGAGCAACAGAACCAAAAAATCTGGGCACAGCCGTCTTTGCTGAGACTGATACTCCAAACAAGCTCCATTCATGGAGACAACCTAGAACCCCTGGGCAGCTCATTCTCCAAGTGGATTTCCTAGTAGGGGGAACAGGGACTGTCTCTGACATGAACTCAATGGCTGCCTCTTTGATCACCTCCCCCTGAAGGGGGAACAGCCTTATCAGGCCACAGAGGAATACAATGCAGCCAATCCTAAGAAGACCTGATAAGCTAGGAGAAGATGGAAGGGGAGGAAGACTTCCCCTATCAGTGGACTTAGAGAGGAGCATGGGAGCTGATGAGGGAGATAGGGTGTGATTGGGAGGGAATGAGGGAGGAGGATACAGCTGGGATACAAAGTGAATAAACTGTAATTAATATAAAAATTTTTAAAAAGCAGAGCTGTGCATTTCCAACCACACAATATCCCACATTCAGGCAACATGGGCTTCAGTTTTGATTGCAATTGGCAAAGTCACAAAGTATCTCTGTCCTTTTAGATTTCTGCTCTTTAGTGTCATTTACCTACTTTGAAAGAAGGATGGATAGTGAGTCTTCACTTCCTTTCAAGAGATCCTACATTCTTATTTCATTGAACATGCAAACTGGAATGAACTGTATAGCTCACACTTTATGCCTAACATCACATTTCATGTGGTATTCACCTGCTCTCATATCCAGTGTATATGGTGTTACTCTTCTTATTTTCAAGAGCAAAACATGGAAATGTAAGGTAACAATACCTATTACACAAAGAGGAAAGGTATGTTTGAAAGCTTTAATTTGTACATTTTGGATATCCCAAGCCCTTTCATCCTGAAATTCTCTTCTTTCCTTATATAGGTTCTTGAATCACACTATTCTGGATGATGCAAAGAAGATACAGGTACTGCTATGTGAGTGGGGAAACAAACAAAACAACAAACAAAAAACCTTCCAACTTTCTATCCACATTGGAAATAATACCAATATATAGGTACAGTGATGTTGTGAGTTAAAGAAAACCATCATTTTCTACAATGTTAGGGGTGTCCTGGGATGATTTTAAGGGAATACTTGTTGGGAAACCACTTTTCTCTTTCCTCTATTCTGTCTTTCTTTCCTTCCTTTCTTCTTTCCTTCCTTTTTTTCATGTTTTCCCTTTTCTTCCTTTTTTTTGCTGTCCTGGAACTCACCTTGTAGACCTGGCTGGCCTCAAACTCACAGAAATCTGCCTGCCTCTGCTTCCCTCATGCTGGGATTAAAGGCATGCACCAACACGGCCTAGAAAATCAGACTTTTTTCTGCACTCGGTTTTAGAATTTTATGCAATATGTTCCTTCCTTGAGATTTTTCAATAAAGGAACTCTAGGAGCTTTTGAAGTACCTTCTTGCCCTAGCTTACTTGGCTACTGACAGCTGTATCGACCTCAGATGTTTGCCTTATGCCAACTTTAGAAGGGTTCCTTTGTAAAGGATCTCTAGAGGATGCTTTAAATTACCCAGAAACCTAGCTTTGTTTTCTGTCTTAGTTTGTACCTGTTGTTGGGATGAACATTGAGACCAAAAGCAAACCAGGAGAAAGTTTGTTACATTTGAACCCTTTACAGTTTACATTTAAAGGCAGCCCAGGCAGGAACTCGAGGTAGGAACATGGATGCAGGAACTGAAGGTAGGCCGCACTGCAACACTGCATATTGCCTTGCTCTCTGTAGTTAATCCAGCCTACTCGTTTATAGAAATCAAAACCCAGGTCAGAACTATAGCATTTTCTGACATCTCAGACCCACTCACACCCTTCTATCTTCTCAAGGCCTGTGCCTCTGTCTGCACTTCTCAGGTTTGTTATGCACAAACACCTTGTCTGCTAGGATTAGGCTGGACCCACTCCATGGCAGCTATACAAACACACACAGAAACACACATACACATGCACAGGCATGCACACACAGGCATGCACATATACTTCAGAAAACTGCAAACCAAGAGACTTTCCCAAAATGCTAGTACTGGAAACATGAGCTCAAAGAAGCATTTCCATTTTCTTTGAGTTGAGGCAGGGGTGAATGCAGAATGATGTGGGGCAAGGGATGGCAAGGAAATGATCTGAGATGAATGGCTATCATAATGTGTCTTTGTAGAAGAAATAACATGGTTCAGAGTGGGAACTGTTCTGAGCTCTTTGTATGTTTTCTCTTACTTATTGGAATGTGACCCATGAAAGCCCAACAAAGGATCTCTTGATTCTTTCACCTCTGTTAGTTCTATGTGTTCAATATATACACTGCAGTGAGAGAGACAACACTGTCCACAGGTTCTGGCTTCATAATGACAACTATAAGGCAGAATAGGTACAAAGCATTTGAGTTCATAGATGAGAATGTTGACCAGATGACATGCTGGTGCTTCTGGAATGAGTCAACAGAACTAACAGGGCTGCATGATGGTGGGATAACACCCAAGCAAAGAAGAACTTTAGCTTCAACTCACCCAAAAATCTATCCTGGGAACACTACGAGAAAACAGAATGATTGCGTGCTCAACAGGACATGAGATGAAAGACATGAATGTGCCTATATATATCCTAAGAAATGGGTCCACAGACCATTTCTTCAAGAGGGCTTCTAGCTCTGGGTTCACATGTCTTTTGTCTAAACCTAAGGCACACAATTTATAACATTCTCTCTACCCCACAGCTCCACCATTTGTAAACTTGTGTCTATGTTTCAGTCTTACCATTTATAAGCTTGTGTCTATGTCCCTGTTGCACCAATGCATTTACACCCCAACCACGCCATTTGTGACCCTGGGTTTATGTCCCTCATACACCATTGCATTTATGCCCCAGCCCCACCATTTGTGAGCTTGTTTCCATGTCCCAGGCTCACCTTTGGAAGCTTGTGTCTCTGTCCCAGCTCCAACATTTGAAAGGCATGCTGTGTTGCTTTCTTCAGCATTCTAACCTCTTTTGAGAAAGGAGGAGAGCAACCGGTGTTCCCACATTGGGAGGCTTTCTGGGATGATTGAATGAGAATCAACAATATGATCTTTCAACAGAGCCTGACAAACAGCACATCATAGGTGTGCTTTAGCTCCTGGCAACACATCATAGTTCAAAATGTCTGCTCTGAACACCAACATTGAATGAATCTTCTGCTCAAACTCAGGGCTATGAATCTGAAGGGGGAGAGAGGCCATCATCCTTTTCCTGCTCTCACCAAGGTCACTTAAGTTCCATTCAGAATCACATTAATCCTGACACTGAGCCAGATCTCAAGGTAGGTGAACCTACTTCTTCAGTAGTCCCTCCCAGAATGAAGGCCTAGATGATTCTGGCTGAAACTGAGTTTGGGATGTGTCTAGTAACAAAGATTTCCTAAGCGTGCTTCTTGTGTTTCTCACTGAGTGATGGAATGATCAGTGGGTACCTTGCAGGGGGCTCTGTGAGGAAATCAGATTTAAACATTTTCTTTGAAGGTTCATTTACAATACAACTTTTCTAAAGAATGGCCTGACTAGAAATGTTGCCCTGTATCTGGTCACAGGGCTGGAGCACCTTAGTTCTCAGGAATGGCCTGTCTGAGTACTTGCTGACTGCATGCACAGACTGGAGGCTGTGGCTGTATATTTCCACTTGGTGATTTCCATGTATGATGAAGGTCTCAAGAATTTTCATGGTCTGTGGGCAGCATCCCTCTGTGGTACTTAACCATTGCCATGCCCAGAGAGATTCAGTGAGTCTCACATGTCGGGTGGGAGTTGGGGGCATTATAGAAGGATGTCTGCACAAATGCGTAGACTTTAGCCCTGGGGAATGGAAGAAATCCTCTCACCCACACTTTGTCAATCTCTGTTCATCCACACTGATACATAACTTTGCTCCTTAACCTACTTGACTTTTCTACATGCTTCAACCCTTCTTAATAGCTATGTACTTAAGGAGCCCTTGTACTGCATAAGAGATGCCATGATTCCTCTATAAGGTGGCTTCTTTGCATTACACCTGGCATGGACTCACACTGAATGTTCCCTGGAGTGCCAGTATACACCCTGTAGCCATTCCATCCGCATGCAACCCACAGCTCCTGAAAAAGTGTACACAGCTTCCTACCATGGTGAGTTCATCAAAGGCCCAAAGTGACTATGCAGGAGATAATGATGTCTCCTAGATTTTTCTATTCGAACCCAGCAGCTGCTGGACTTCGTTCAAAGTAATGCTTGACCAGATGCAAAGACCCACAGCTAAACCATAAGCCCAGAATCAGTACATACTGGAGGTCTCCATCAGGTTTCTTGCCTCTGAGCTCAAGCAACCCAGATCAAGGGGGAGAGAAAGGATTGTAGGAGCCAGAGGAGTCAAGGACACTTGGAGAACATGGCCCACGCAATCAAATAAGCAGGGCTCACAGGGGCTCACAGAAGCTTAATCAGCAATCAGGGAGTCTGCATGGGTCTGTGCTGAGTCGTCAGCCCATATGGCTGAAAGCTTGGTGTTTTTGTGGGACTTCTAACAGTGTCAGTGGGGTTGTGTCTCACTCTGTCCATGTTCAAAGGATCCCTTCCCTCCTACCTCGTTGCCTGACCAAGCCTTGATCTAAGAGTTTGTGCCTTGTCTTATTGTGCCATGTTTAGCTGAGGTCCCAGGAAGGTCTGCTATTTTCTGAAAGGAAACAGAGGAGGAGTAGATTTGGGGTAGACAGGATCGGGCACTGGGAGGAGTGGCAGGAGAGTTAACCTAGGTCCAGATGTACTGTATGAGAGAAGAATACAAAGCGCAGAAAGAAAAACTATTATAATAATACTGTTCACCAATTCTGTGTATCTTTCTTAATTTCCTTTCTTATTTTCTCCATTTCTAATAACTGGGTGAAGAAGCCAAGGAAATCTGGGAACACCAGGTTGCTTTCCCATTTCCTCAATTGTCACTGTCTTCAGCTCAGGGACTGTCTGTGTCTGTTGATGAGACTTCAGTTGATGACAAACCTCTAGCAAGAGTGGGAAAAAGTTAAAGACCAGGGGAAATACAAGTGTTCAAAGAAGTAGGATTGAGTAGAAAATTGAGCAATCAACCTTAAAAACATATACTCAAAAAAGGTATATCCAACTGCCTCTTTCTAGATATTTCCCAGATTATGAAAACTGCAGTAACTTTTTCAGAAGTTCCAGAGAAAAACTAGCACACAGGCCATTTTTGTTTATTTTCTTGAAAAAGAATCCCTGTTTGCTTGCTCTCCCTTGACCCCAATTATGCCTTAAATTGTTTTCCCTTCCTGCCTCAGCCTCCCAAGTACTGCTCAACTTTCCAGCATACCGCAACATTTACATTTATGGATCATTTTAATAGCACATTACTATTCTTTCATAAATAAGTCACTAGAGGAAACAATATACTCATCACCACACTTAAAACTGCTAGACCCAGTTCAAGTAGGCCACAAGAACTGTCACAGAACCAAGAGCTCAAGCTTAGCATTTCCTGATAGTCAAGGTTCTTGCTAAATTACTTTGGGAACAGCAGTTTCAGCAGGTGCAGAGGCACATGCTTATAACCCCAGCGCTCAACAGGCAAAGGCAAGTTGACTGCAAAAGGCTTGAAACCAATATGGATTACCTGACAAGACCCTAACTCAAAAACAAACAAACAACAAAATATACTTTAATTAAAGGTAGTGCATGATGGTACATGCTTTTAATCCCAGCACTCAGAAGGCTTTTTGCCCTCCTGGTGATGGTTTCAGGGCCAGTTGGACTTCCATAGTGAGTTCCAGGCCATCCAGAGTTAGATAGTAAAACTTTGTCTTTAAAAACAGGATCGGGTACTCTGGCAGTAATATTACAGACAGTGTCCGATATTTTAGATACCCAACACCACCTACTTCCAGTTTTAGATGACATTTTCTTCATTATACACCATCTGGTAGAACACGATAGAGCATGAATACTTGTGACCCAGAATTTAGGAGACAGATACATGAGGGCCATCAAATGTTTGAGGCCAGCCTATCCTCCATAGCAAGAAGGTCCAGATCAGCAGGGCTATATAATAAGACCTAATCCCAAAAGAGGAATATAGTACCTGGGAGGCAGAAAGAGAGTTTAGTGATAAATTATTTGTCTTGCATGTACAAGACCATTAGTTCAAAACAAAACATGTCCAGGAAACCTCCCCTTTCCACCTTAAACTTTCTACACTACTGAAGCAACATACTTGTTCTGTAGGTCAAAGGTGTGCTGACATTCCTCTTTGTAACCCTCTTGATACTCAGCCATAGAAAATTTTAATTCACAGGCAAAGTTGCTTATGGTGCCCTCATCCAGAGTGAGCCTGTTCTGTTGACACTGTGTGTACTACATCAATAATTTCCTAGCAGGACAACTTTTTAATCTGAGAAAAACCCAGAGCTACACATAAATAACTCATTCAGGGATGAAAAAGGACAAGCCAGGGCATTATTTGAAACCGACAAGAACACAAAACCTAATGAAGTTTAGAAAGTTTTGGTAAAGTATTTAGGATGATCTACACCACATAAAATCCCCAGATGGTTCTTTACAACAACTTCCTACCATTTCTGTCTCTATACAGAGCCTCTTACTCGGATTTTCCTTTGTCTACAGTCACCTCTTCCTCAAGTACAACAAATTTATGAAGAAGTTGCTTGGTATTCATCAGACACAGGTGACAAAGGTCTGCATCGTTCCTGTGACTGTCTTTTCTACTAGCAGAGACTCCTTATCCTATCTCAAACAAAACCAAGTGAGAATATGAAACTGAACTCCTAATGGTAAGCATCTATGGCCTTCTGGCAAATGAAGCATTTCCAAGCCCTTCACTCTATTCGTCTCTACTGCCCAAACCTTCTTCCTTCCTCTTCTGATTTCTAGAAATACAAAGACTTTCACCTTCTGTTGTGTTGGTTTATTTGGAGCCATCACATAGGAGAATCCTTCACCACAGCCTGTCACTTCCAGTCACCTCCAGGAGACATTTGCCCTTCATAGCAGCAATGAAAGCCCTTGTATTATTCCAAGGAGTAGTATGAACCAGAGACAAAGAAAAGGATTCTCAGGATTGTGGGAAACTTTGCTTCATGACCAGCCACTACCTAAAACAGGTAGAATAATTACCCTGATCAAATTCACAGTTACTTAAATTACCCAAATATCAACTTAAATATAGTAGCTATCCAACACTCAGTTCTCTTCTCTGGTACTTAAATCATAGTATTAAATAGAGTGCAACCCAGTATAAGAACTACATGGAACAGTGATGTTATTCAGTCCATTATCTATAGGACTTCAGTTAGTAGTATTGTACCCACATTCATGATGCTCATAGTTAGGAGGACAACTGCATTTGATTGTCCAATTATTCAAATGGCTTCCTTATTCTGATTTACATTTTAGTATTCTTTCTACCCCACGTTGGCCTGAAACTCCCTATGTTAGAGCTCAAACTTGAATATCTGATTCTCCTGCTTCCAGAGTGATAGGATTACAGACGTGTGCTATCTCACCATCCCCAAACCTTCTTTTTAAAAGAGTTAATGAGAAGCACCGATAAAAGTGAGTGTTGAGGGGCAAAGAAATGCTCAGTGATTAAAAGCATTTGCTGTATAATCATAAGGGCTGAATGCTAGATCCAAGCACCCACATAACAAGCCTCATGTCCTCAAAAGCCTGTAACTACAGCTCTAAGGGATCTATATGATCCCATCTTTTGGACTATGTACACAGGCACACAAATAAATTGTTATGGCTTTTTAATATTTATTATTCATTTATCTTTTAGCTAAGCAGCAATTATTCCAAAACCAGCTGTGTACACAAATTACCACACATGGACTGGATTTATTTAATTAACCTAGAGCACAACGCTGGACAATAGTTACTCCATCCTAAACATCCAAGCCCACCAAATTTCCTCCCATTCAGATTTTCCACATTTTCTTGCTTTTAGTCATATCTTAGGTCCTGTTCATTTCCCCTCATGCTTCCTAGTCCTCTCCTGCTGATCTCTGCTCTCTCACCCCTCACACTTGCTTTCTTCCCTCCCCTCTGGACCAGGATGTTTCACCCTATTATCTCCATTGTTTATCATTGTGCCTGGTTGTTTTATTGAAAATACAGAGAACAAATGTCACATGTTTACACAAACTTTAGAAGGTGGTGCTTAGAATAAATATCACAATGCAATCTCTGAACTGAAACCAGATAGTGAGGGAGAGAAATCAGCATTTAAATGAACAAGGGTAAATTGTATACCTTCCACAAGAGCATTATTCCAACATACAACTTTAAAAGTCTTCTTTGAATTATGAAAAACTACAGAACCAGGTGTAGTGAGTGGTACACACCTTTAATTCCAGCACTTGGGAGCCAGAGGCAGGCAGATCTTTGTGAATCCTAGGCCAGTCTGGTCTGCACAGTGAGTTCCAAAACAGCAAGGACAACATAAAGAGACACTGTCAAAAGAAGGAAGGAAAGAAAGAAAGAAAGAAAGAAAGAAAGAAAGAAAGAAAGAAAGAAAGAAAGAAAGAGGAGAGAGAGAGAAAGAGAGAGAGACAGAGAGAGAAGGAAGGAAAGAAAGAAGGAAGAAAGAAGAAAGGAAGGAAGGAAGAAAGGAAGGAAGGATGGAAGGAAGGAAAGAAGGAAGGGAGGAAGGAAGGAAAGAAAGAAAGGGAAAGAGCGAAAGAAAGAAAAAGAAAGAGAGAAAGAGAGAGAGAGGGAGAAAGAGACAAAGGGATGGAGATACAGAGAGAGAAAATAGGGGCAGGGAGATGGTTTAGAGATTAAGAAAGCTTACTGTTCTTTCAGAGGACCTGAGCTCAGTTCCCAATGCCTATGTCAGGTAGCTTACAATCAACTCCACCTATAGAGAAACCAATGTCACTAGTCTTCCATAGGCACCTACATTCACTTATGTGCACATACCCACACACAGACACACATACATACAATTAAAGACTTTTAAAAAAGTGTTTCTGAGCATGGTGGTGTGTCTGTACTCTCAACGCTTGGGAGACAGTGGAAGAAAGGCTGGGTTAAAAAGTAAGATTCAGTCTCAGAAAAAAAAATAGTAAAGTCCTACTTCATCATTAATCTTCATCTGGAAATCTTCATTTTCTTCCTCAGGAGCAACAACAACAAAAAAGGCTTCTCTCGATAGCCAGCATCCTGAAATGGGACAAGTCTATGCATAAATAAAGTCAATTGAAAAACACAATTTTTTTTCTGTAAACAGTTTTACTAAATATCAAATATATATAAAGAACAAAAAATCTTGTGCATACAAAACAGATTCTGTAATTGCTAATGTTTATATTACTGTTATGCATCCTTGAGATTCTTGAGCTACTAGAATACATGCCAAATTCCAAGGAATTTTCACACACTAGTGAAATAGTTCTCTGGTGGAATGCTTGCCTAGCATGTGCAAGGCCCTGGGTTCAAACAACAAGTTTGTTTTATCTAGAATCACATTTTAATTTTTTTATTTTATGCGAATTGGTGTTTTACCTGCGTGTTTGTCTGTGTGAAGGTGTTGAATCCCGTGGAACTAGAGTTGCAAACAGTTGTGAGCTACCATGTAGTTGCTGGGAATTGAACGTAGGTCCTCTAGAAGAGCAGCCAGTGCTTTTAACCACTGAGCCATCTCTCTAGCCACCACACAAAAAAAGTTTTCAAGGAACTTAGTTGGAAGTGTGAATAGCTAGGGCCCATTTAAAAAGCAAGCAAACTAAAATCCTAACTACAGAATTTTTCAGTTGTACTTTTTCTGTTTTGGCTTTGTAGTGGTTTCAATGAAAATGGGCTCCATAGGCTCATAGAGAGTGGCACTATTGGGAGATGTGGCCTTGTCAGAGTAAGTGTAACCTTGTTGGAAGAAGTGTGCCTGTGGGTGGGCTTTGAGGTCTCAAATGCTGAAGCCAGCACAAGTGCCAAGCTCTCATCTTGCTTCTTCCTAATCTGGATATAGAACTTCCAGCCATCTCTTTAGCATCATGTCTGCCTACATACCACCATGCTTCCTATCATGATGATAATGGACTAAACCTCTGGAACTGTAATCCAAACCCAGTTAAATGTTTTCCTTTATAAGAGTTGTCATGGCCATGGTGTCTCTTCACAGCCATAGAAACCCTAACTAAGACAGACTTATATGCTCTGCATCTCTAAACCATACTTCCAGATATCACCTCTGCCTACCTGGGAATCTGAAAAGAGCTTTCCCTGCTTGTTTTACAAAAGAGATACATTTCAATTGAATGAGCTATCATTTTTAAGACAAGGTAATATGACTTAAGTCCCTCTCTGGGCCTCATACTATCATTTACCTACTCTGTAGGCTTTCCTTAGAATCCATGCTCACAGAAAGTACCTCATACAAGTTAAATTGTTGACCAACTGAAAATAATCTGGTAACTATCATTCCTACAGTATTCTATTCTATCTAAATAGAAATATGGACATAAGCAGTCCCTAACAAGAAGAGGCTCACCTTTAGTCTCTGTTCTGCTGCTATCATGCTATAATAAGCACAGCACTGTTCTGGTGATACCATAGCTCTTCTCTGCTCTGCCATTGGTAAATGAAAATCAGGCTTCAGCACCCACCAGTTTGAAAACATCCCTGGAAAAGACACAGGAAACAGTTCTAAATTCTAAAGACACAAAAGCAATAGGATAGTAAACAGACACTGAACCAAGAAATACCTAGATATGACTCGTCAACAAAACCCCTGCTGCAAGGCTTCTTACATCTTATGTAAGATATGTAAATACTCACATGGGCTTTATTATTAACCAATTATCATCAAATTATAAAAAAAAGCAACCAACGCCTCTAGCTACAAGATTTGGTACCTTCTTGTTTTGACAGCCATCGATTTCTATTCTATTAGCTATTATTACTTTTAACTGAAAGTCATAATTCTTTGGGATTATGAGAGCTTCAGAGAAGAAAAGTAGTCACACTGATGACCTGTACGTTTGAAGTCAGCATAGAGCTTTAACCTCTTCTTGACGCTGCTTTCTGAATGTGACACAAAGACTTTCTTTATACCTTCCTTTCGGATCCTCTGTGGCCTATCTTTACTCTTCCAAAAGTCAGTAAATAAACCTGTCCAATGAGACAAATACATTTAACTAGATAAAAGATAAAAGTCCTCACCAGGGTCCCTTTCCCCTCAGGGAAAGCTCAGATGTGTTTTCATAATTCCATTAGTATGTGCATCTTAGCCCAAGTCCCACCTTACCTGCAGAAAGTCTCAGATGTGTGTATTGGTCCTTTTGGAGTTAAGACCAGGAACTTCAAACAGGGAACACTGCTGTTCCACCACAAAAATATCCACTAATTCTCTAATATAGTAGCCTTGCTTTGTTCAAATGATCAGGAAGTCAGTCTCTGGCATCTTATGAAGATAAATTGGAGCACAAAAAAGGTTGTCCTCAAATGCCTAATGAACGTAAACCACAAAAGTCATTTACAGAGAAGCTCTAGAAAATTCAGCCAACAATTGAAATTGGTAAGAATTTACTTTGATCTATAGCTTTGATCTAAAGTCTATTCAATAAAATAAGCAAATTACATGGAATATAAAAAAACAAGTTTATTTAAAAAATTTTTTTCTACCCACTATCTTTTAGATTCTAACAGACAAAATGAAAGAAAAACTTTAAAAATAGAGCCAGGAATGGCAATGTATTCTTGAAACACAGCATTCAGGAGAGGGAAGAAGGAGGATCAAGGCTACAAAGTAAGTTCCAGGCCAACCTAAGCTATGGCAGGAGATTGTCTATCAAGAAAAAAAAATTACCAAAGCTAGGCAGTGGTAATTTCAGACTTTGTTAAAAAATACAGGAAGATTAGGCTCCAAGGTCATGTTTAACTACATAGTAAATTTGAGACCAGCGTGGTTGCATGGAAATACCCTCCCACAAAAAAGAAAGTAAAATGGCACTGAGAGATGGTTCAGCAGTTAAGTGCTTGTTGTACAAGTATGAGAACATGGGTTTATATCTCCAGCACTCACATAAAAAAAGAAAAGCTGAGCACAGAGGCATAAGCTATTATCCCAGTGGTGGACGGAAGAGGAACGGTGGAGACATGAAGATCCTATGAGCCTGCTAGCCTGCTGGCCTGGGCAGAACAGTGGACTCTAGAATCTAGGAGAGATGATGACACCTCTAAAAATAAGGTAGTGAATAATACAGGCAGACAACTAACATTGACTTCTGGCCCTGGCTTCCACACATGCATATAGCATACACACACAAACAAATACAAATTAATTAATTGAAGGAAATGTGTTATAACACATAGCCATACTCCAAGCACTTGCAAAGTAGAAGCAAGAGGATCAAGAGTTGAAGGTCATCCTTGATAGCTACATAGCAAGACTGAGGCAACACAGGCTATATGAGAGAGTTCTTGACTCAAGAAACTGCCTAGATTCAGAAGGGACATCCTTTGCCAGTCACTGTATGAAGTCACAAGAGTCAAAGTTTCTGAGCTTAAGTTTTCGTAGGTGCAAAATGCAGGATACTTAGGTCTGCTTTGAAGAGCTTCATAATTAACATGGTAATATTCTTCTAACCTACAGTCTCACACACAAGAGTTGATGACAAAATAATTTAGAAGGATATGGTTTCACAAAAGCCCAGAGGGTCTCAAAAATAAGGCAATTCTCCTGTATCACTCACACTGTAGAGTATTAGTATTACAGTCATGCTACCACCATACCTGTCTTCAGGAGATTTTCTTATACAATAATTAATTTAAAAAAATGTAGCAAAGTATGTTTGCTAAGAGGCTACAGCAAACTAAAACACAGAAGTGCAGTCGTACATAAATATTTGAGATAGAAGTAGAAGCTAGATGGGGATCAATCATTATAAACTTTGATTCAAGAGAAAAGCATCTCCCACCACCAAAAAGTCCTAAGGGAAGTAGAGAGATGGCTAAGCAGTTAAAAGTGCTTGTTGCTCTGAGGCCTGAAGTTCCAATCTAAGCACCCAAATCTGACAGCTCACAAATACCCATAATTTTATATACAAGGAATCAGACACATTTTCTTCTATCTCCACATGCATACATATCCAAATCATAAATTTTTGTGTTTTTTTTTAATTTTTTTGGAAACTGTGTAACAGCCCTGACTGTCCTGGAACTTACTCTGTAGGCCAGGCTGGCCTCAAACTCACAGAGCCACACCTGCCTCTGCCTTCTGAATGATGAGATTAAAGTTGTGATCACCACCACATAGCTTAAAAGTAAATTGTTTTAAAATCTTAATAATGAATGTTGGAGGGAGGGCTCAGTGGTTAAAAACACTAGCTGATTTTCCAGAGGACCCAAGTTCAATTCCCAACACCCACAGGGCATCTTATAACTTTCTGTAACTCCAGTTTCGGGGGATTGGACACACTCACAGAGACACAACAACAAATACAGAATGAAAATTCATTTTTTTAAAATTCTAATAATGAACACAAAAAATGAAAACTTTCACATTGGTGGAAATTTTAAATTCTTTTTTTGGCGGGGTGTTTTTGAGACAAAGTTTCTGTGTGTAATCCTGGTTATCCTGGAACTAGCTCTGTAGACCAGACTGGCCTCCAACGCAGAGATTCACCTGCCTCTGCCTCTTAAGTGCTGGCACTAAACATGTACGCCACCACCTGACTGAGAAATTAAATTCTAAACATTCATTGTTGATGGAATTACAGAAGATAGTAAGTAATCTTCCATATTTTAATGACATTTTTCATTGCTGAGTAGTACTCACAATTTCTGTATCCATTCCTCCATTGAGGGACATCTAGGTTGTTTCCAGATTCTGGCTATTATGAATAGAGCTTCTAAGAACATGGTTGAGCAAATGTCTTTATTGAATGTTGGGGCATCTTTTGAGTATATGCCTAGGAGTAGTATAGCTGGATTTTGAGGTAGTGCTATTCCTAATATTCTGAGGAAGCACCAGATTGATTTCCAAAGTGGTTGTACAAGGATGCATTCCCACCAACAATGGAGGAGGGTTCCCTTTCTTAGAGTATGTGCGTGTGTGTACATGGACACATGTGTGGGCATATGTATGTTAACAGCGTATATATATATAAGTCAAGTAGACAGCTTGCATGAGTCAATTCTCTCTTTGCACCATGTAAATCCTGGTATGTCATGGTACTATATCACAGCAACAGAAATCTTAAGACAAATCCTGGCACCGGGATCATAGGCTACGGCTGTGACATACCTGACTATGTGTTTTTTGGAGGATTGTAAAATGCGTTTGGGACATTGGACGGGAAAGCTATTGCATGCTCAGAGTATAAGCAGCTGTTCTGTGGAAAGGCTGAAGATAATGCTGAGAACAGTGCAAATGATGGAGACATGGCTCCTGAAGTTTCAGACAGAAGTTCAGGAATTCCGCAAAGAATATCAGGACCGTTTGTGTGATATTTTGAAGAACCACAAAAGTGAAAGATCCAGCTGACCTCTGCATGCACATGTTTCCACACACTCATACACACACACACACACACACACACTACAAAAATAAGCTGGGCATGATGTTGGTCATACACACCCATAAATGAAGCACTTGGGAAGTGTTGGAAAGGACATCAGGAATTCAAGGCTAGCCTGTGGTCAAAAGACCGTCCCCTCCTCCTCCTTTTCTTTTTGAGACAGTTTCTCTGTGTAGGCTTGGGTGTCTCGGACTTGCTTTGTATACCAGGAAGGCCTCAAACTCACCGAGATCCACTAGCCTCTGCTTCTCTGAGTGCTAGGATTAACAGGTGTGTCCTACTGTGCCCAGCTAAGACTCTCATCTCAAAGGAAAAAAAAAGAGCCATCAAGATGGCTTAGCAGGTAATAACTCTGGCCACCAAACCTAAACCTGAGTTCAATCCTCAAGAACCACATGGTAGAACTACTTAATAGACTCCTGCCAGTGCTCCTCCAACTTCCATCACACACACACACAGTGAAAAAAAAAATAAAAGAAGCTATAAATGTCGTCACAAAAGGAGATGGCCTGGTTAAAAACCAACAACAAGAAACCTCAAAGAAAAGCACAACAGGAAACCAGAATCTGCTGAAAGGAGCTACGGGTATGACAATGTAGTAGATCAATTGCTTTACATACACAATGTTCCAGGTTTAATCCTCCAGCACTACCAGGCTGGCCTTGAACTCAGAGACTGGCCAACTTCTGACTCCCATGTGCTGGAGTTAAAAGAGTGTACCACCATTGCCATAATCACCACCCTGGCCAGTGTGTATTTACAGAAGCTGTTTTATAGCAGTCCATAGTTACAGTCTCAGCACTCATAAGGCTGAAGATTGCACCAAAGCTTGAGGCCCTTCTAGGCTATAGAGTAAATTTCAGGCCAACCTGTGCTATAGTGTAAGCTCAAAAAACCCACACATAGACACGGGCACATGCACACACACACACACACATACACACACACACACATACACAAAGCCAAAATCAATGTACTCTAGATTTAGACTAAAAATCTAAAAATAACACAGAGAATTATTTTCAAGAAAAACACTTTTCTTTATTTTTAAATTATACTAATCTTTGTGTTTTGTTGGTTTTGTTTTTGAGGCAAAGTCTCCTATATACCAGATGGCCTTCAAACTTGCTACATAGCCAAGGATGAGCTTGAATTTCTGATCCTTCTGCCCTTTATGTCTAATGGATTATACTAATCTTTTATTTTTAACTCTTTAAAAAATTTAAATGTATATGGGTGTTTTGCCTTCATTGATGTCTGTGCACACATGGATGAAGTACCCAAGAAGACTAGAAGAAGGTTCAGATTGCCTGAAACTAGAGCTAAAGATGCTCAAGATGCCATGTAGGTGCTGGGAAATCAAAATAAGTCCTCTGGAAGAGAAGCCAGTGTCCTTAGCTGCTGAGTCATCTCTCCAGACCCCTCCTCTTTTTTGAGGTAGAGTCTCACTGCGTAACCATGGATGGCCTGGAACTCAATATGTAGACGATGCTTTTCTCAAATTCTGCCTCTCAAGGGCTGAGATTAATGGTGTGCACCACCATACACACCATCACTCCCGGTGGATTATACTACCTTATACCTAATACATGGGACAAAATTATTCCCTATTGGGCAAACTTGCTCCTCATCTGTCAGTTTCTTTAGGAGAGAATAAAGACAGGAATGAATTCTTTACTTGCAGTAACTGGCCAGGATGAAGAGAGGCCAGGAAAGGAGAATTTTAGCAATAAACGGTTTCTTCAATCGGGGGTTCCAGGATCTTTTCCAGGTTTCTAGGAGAAAAATAGCAACCTCAGTTAGACTCACAGAATAAAACTAAGAAACATACATGTAACCTTCCATGAGGGTAGCATTTGTTACTAACAAAAGATACCAGTCCTCTCTCCCAAGGCAAATGTATATGACAAAATAGGTGGTCACAGATTATCACTACAAACCTAATTGGTTTACATTAATAACAAACATTTCAGGGCTTGGAGAGATGGTTCCATGGTTAAGAACCCAGGTTTGGATCTTAGTACTCACATGGTGGCTCTCACGCATGCAGTTCCAGGAGACCTGACACATTATTATGGCCTCCTGAGGCACCAGGCACACATATGTAGTGCACATATACATTTGTGCAGTAAGACCCTCATACATATAAAATAATCTAAGTGAGTATTTTTAAACATTCGCCCACAAAAAACATAAAAAAAATATTTGAGCACACTCTTACTTATTTTATAATAGGTTTTTTTAAAATCTTGGTTGCCATGCCGTCTTACATCATTAACGGCCTATTTTTTTCACTGTATTCTGAAAGAATAAGGTTTCCAACTTTGCCTGAGAGGTCCTGAGGTGTGCGCATAAAAACACATGTCTCCACCACTGGAGGCTTGCCTCTCATTCTCTATTTGGTCCAGAACGAAGAAAATACAGCCTATTTCTCACAGAAAGATAAACTACACACATTGTTACCATCCAATCTAAGACAATACCAAAACATTCTTTGCATATCATTTTTTTCAATTCCATTGTGAAAACTTTCAAACATACCACTAAAATTGGAAGACTAGTTCTCTGAATATCTTTTATCTTACCACTTAAACATTTTCCCTATTTTATCTGTAATTTTCTACAAATGTTAGTAAACCAGTTTTGAAAGCTGCAATATTTTAGCCTTAAGTATAACCATGTGCATCTTCTAAGAATAAGGACATTCTTCTGAATAACCAAAATAAAACTGTATCACATCTGAGAAAACAAACAAGTCACTAATATAATCTAATATCCAGTATAGTCCCCCATTTTGTACCCCAATTATCTTACAAACCTTTTCTTCTAACCAGGATTCAATTGTACCTTTGCCTTCTTTTTGATGTGCTTCAGCAATGGTTGGAATGGGTGTGGACCTGGCTGAGATAATGGCCCAAAGGTGTACTTTTTTAGGGGTGGGCTATGGAACTGCAGGAGTTTGATGGGTTTCATGTGGGAGGAAAAGAAGGGCTACCATAATTGTAAAGCTGGAATTTAGTGCTAAACAGGAAACAGAAGAGTTAAAAGCAAATACTAAATCCTTCCTAGACAATATTTACCCATATCCTCCATCAAAACAAAGCAGCCATTTGTACCTGGATAATATTCCTTCCAAAGTGCCTCGAAGACCTTGCTGCTTGGGATAGTAATACTCATCATTGGAGAGATTCCATGGATCATTCACTTCTGGCTGAAACACGTTCTAATGGCAGATTGAATAAGCATCACCAGACTAACCTTTCCTAATACCTTTCTTTGTTCTTCTAAATACCAAGTCCTTTTCTTTTCACCAACCTGCTGTGGCTCTTTCTTGATGACTCCTGTTTTTCCTAAGACAATTTGACTCTTCTTCAGAGATGATTCTTTCTTACTCTCCTTGGAAGGGGAATTAGAAGGAGCTTCTCCCTTCTCATCAGGAATCTCAGAGGATATAACAAGAAATTACTTTGGAATTACTATCCCTAAATACTCATTTTCTTTCCTCCTCTTCCTTGCTATCCCTAAAGGCTTGTTTTATTTCTTTCCTCCTCTTCCTTCTCCACTTCTTCTTCCCTTCTTCCCGTTACCTCTTCTGCACTTTTCTGTGCAATAAATACTAAGGATTGAAACTAAAGTATTACACAGGATAGGCAAGAACTCTAAAACTGAGCGGTATCTCCAGAACTCTTGACCTCTTTTTGCATTACTTTTAGACAGAATCTCACTAAGTTTCCAAACTGCCTTAGAATACATTCTGTAGCCTTAAACTTACAGTCTTCTTGCCTTGGCCTCCTAAGTAACTGGGATACAAGCTTCCAGGTCCAGCTGAAATTTGCCGTTCCCATTGATATTATTGGAGTTTCTAAGTAGATCTCTCACTCCACTTCCAGATTACTTTTACTTGGTAATTTGCTCTAGCTAAACTACATGTCTGATATCTTTTGTTTGTTTGGTTGGTTTTGAGACAGTTTATCTCTATAGCCCTGGCTGTCCTGAAACTTACTGTGTAGACCAAGCTCTCCTCAAACTCAGGAATCCACCTGACTCTGCTTCCCAAGTGCTGGAAATTAAGATATTTGTCAATACTGCCCAGGCATGTCTGATGATGTCTTAAAAGATACAGTTCTAACATTCCTTTTGGATTTTTCCTAAAAAAATACTCAAACACTAGAAACTGGCACCTACATCTCTGCTTTTGAAAAATTATCACCTAACAGTTACTAAATTTTTCCCTCTCTAACAGCTTTATTTCCTCTTGCCATTTGACATTAATTTACTACGATGTCAAAGATAACAGAACATTGGCTTCTGCCATCAACATACCCAAAATCAAGTTCTCATCCTTGGCAATCAAGCGTCAAGACAGGAGGCTCCAAAATCCTAGTCATGGCCTGAGCATCCCAAATGATATTGTCCTCCCAACATCCCTATATGAGATCTTCATTATCAATGGAGAAAATGGAGTACCAAGGTTTATCCTCATTCATTGTGGCTGCAAAACCTGGCCAAAACAAGAAGACAAAACAGTCAACAAACAAAACACTAATTCTCCTTTCAGTCATAGTCCTACCAAATAGAAAAAGAACTAATTAGTGCAGGTACTCATATAACTATTCAAAAGGAACCTACAAGAAATCAGGTATATCTCACCCTACAGAAACCATTGCTGACAAATGTTCATTCCAATAGTGTTTATATTAGCTAAAATTTCAATAGCTTCCTTACTAAGGGTCTAGCTAAATAATTATGGTGAGGGGCAGGAGAGATGGATCAGCAGTTAAGAGCACTAGCTGCTTTTCCAGAGGACCCAGGTTCAATTCCCTGCATCAACATGGTAGCTACAACTGTTACTCCAGTGTCGGGGATCTTACACCCTCACACAGACATACATACAGGAGAAACTCCAAAGCACAAAAATAAAAATAAATAAATTATTTAAAAAATATGGTGATAAATACTGGTTTTAAACTGTCTTAGCAAATAAAGCAATTATTGGTAAGTAATCAAAATGCATTTCTAAGAATATTATGCACAAAATAAAAATACCATGCACCCAGGAGACAGAGAAAATTATTGTGAGCTTGAGGCATGACTGGCTACACAACAAAACTGTGTCAAAAATATTATGCAACTGAAGTGTGGTAGCACTCTTCTCTAATCCTAGAATTGCAGAAGCAGAGACAGAGGGAAGCTAGCAAGTGATTCACCACAAAACTTTGTCTTAGAGAGAGAGAGAGAAGGGAAGAGGGAAAGAAAGAGGAAGAGGGAGAATAGAACAATAAGACAACTAAAGGAGATCAAGGGGATACAAATCAGAAAGGAAGAATCAAAGTATCACTATTGCAGATGATATGATAGTATACATGCGCAACCCCAAAAATTCAACCATAGAACTGCTTCAGCTGAAAAAACACCTTCAGCAAAGTGTCTAGACACAAAATTAATTCAAAAAATGAGTAGTCCTCCTGTTTACGAAAGACAAAAGGGCAGAGAAAGAAATTATGGAAAACACACCTTTCACGAAAGCTAGTAATAACATAAAGCTAGTAATAACATAAAGTACCTTGGTGTGACCCTAACCAAGCAAGTCAAAGACATGTTCGAAAAAAAAAAAAAAAAACACCTTCAAGTCTCTGAAGAAAGAAATTGAAGAAGGTATCAGAAGATGAAAAGATCTCCCATGCTCATGGATCAGTAGGATGAACATAGTGAAAATGCCCATCCTACCAAAAGGAATCTACAGATTCAATGCAGTTCTCATCAAAATACCAAGACAATTCTTGACAGACCTTGAAAGAACGATTCTCAATTTCATTTGGAAAAACAAAAAACCCAGAATTGCCAAAACGATCCTGTACAACCTTAGATGGTCTGGAGGTAGCTCCATCCCTGATCTCAAGCTGTACTATAGAGCAACAGTAATAAAAACAGCATGGTATTGGCATAGAATGGGGGATCAATGGAATTGAACAGAAGACCCAGAAATAAACCCACATGCCTCAGATACTTGATTTTTAACAAAGAAGCCAAAACCATACACTATATAAAAAAGACAGCATCTTCAACAAATGGTGCTGGTCTAACTATATGTCTACATGTAGGAAAATGAAAATAGATCCATATTTATCACCCTGCACAAAACTAAAGTCCAAGTAGATCAAAGCCCTTAATATAAAACCAGATACACTAAGTCAGTTAGAAGAAAAATTGGGCAAGAGCCTGGAATTCATTGTCACAGGAGACAACTTCCTGAGCAGAACACCAACAACACAGGCTCTAAGACAACAATCAATAAATGGGACCTCATGAAATTGAGAAGATTCTGTAAAGCAAAGGACACTGTCATCAGAACAAAACAATCTCCTACAGTCTGGAAAGGATCTTCAGCAACCCTATATCTGACAGAGGGTTAATAACCAGAATATATAAAGAACTCAGGTAGTTACAAAGCAACAAATCAAATAATCCAAATAAAAAATGGAGAACAGAGTTAAACTGTGAATTCTCAATAGAGGAATATCAAATGGCACAGAAACACTTAAGAAATGCTGAATGTCCTTGGTCATCACAGAAATGCAAATCAAAACTACCCTAAGATTTCACCTTACACCCCTCTGAAAGACTAAGATACATGCCAGAGATTATATGGAGAAAAGAGAACCTTCCTCCATTACTGGTGGGAATGTAAACTTGTTTACAACCACTTTGGAAATCAATCTGGTCTTTTCTCAGACAATTAGAATAGTGCTAACTCAAGATACAGCTATACCACTCTTAGGCATATATCGAAAATTTGCTCAAGTGTACAAGAAGGACATTTGCTCAAACATGATTGTAGCAGCTTTATTTGTAATAACCATAATCTGGAAACAACCAAGATGTCTCTAAACAGAGGAATGGATACAGAAATTGCGGTACATATTACACAATTGAGTACTACTCAGCAATTTAAAACAAGGAAATCATGAAATTTGCAGGCAAATGGTGGGATCTAGAAAAGATTGTCCTGAGTGAAGTATTTCAGAACCCAAAAGACACACATGATAATATACTCACTTATAAGTGGATATCAGACATATAATATAGGATAAACATACTAAAACCTTTACACCTAAAGAAGCTAAGCAAGAAGGAGGACCCTGAGTAAGATGACTAATCCTCACTCAGAAAGGCAAATGGGATTGATATTGAAAGAGGGAGAAAACAAGGAACAGGACAGAAGCCTACCACAGAAGACCACTGAAAGACTCTACCCAGCGGTGTATCAAAGCAAATGCTGAGACTCATAGCAAACTTTGGGCAGAGTGCAGGGAATATTATGAAAGAAGGGGGAGATAAAAATACCTGGAGGGAACAGGAGCTCCACAAGGAGAGCAACAGAACCAAAAAATCTTGGGAAAGGGGTCTTTCCTGAAAAGGATACTCTAACCAAGGGCCTGGAGATAATCTAGAACCCCTGCACACATATAGCCCATGGAAGCTCATTCTCCATGTGGGTTTTCTAGTAATGAGAATTGGGACTGTCTTTGACATGAACTCAATGGCTGGCTCTTTGATCACCTCCCTCTGAGGTGGGAGCAGCCTTACCAGGTCACAGAGGAAGACAATGCAGCCAATCCTACAGAGACCTGATAGGCTAGGGTCAGATGGAAGTGGAAGAGGAGTTCCCCTATCAGTGGACTGGGGGAGGAGCATGGAAGGAGATGAGGAAACGGGGGTGGTATTAGGAATGGGTGAAGGAGGGGGCTACAGCTGGGATACAAAGTGGATCTAATGTCATTAATAAAAAAATAAATTAAAAAGAAACTATGCAATCCATAAAGTATTTAACTAGAACTGAAGAGAAGCACATTTCACAAAAATTTTAAATTTAAGGCATTTTCAGCTAGGTGGTGGTTTCATATCTTCTGTCTTTCCATTTTAAATGTTTCCTGGCATTTACTGTAATTACAGTATACTCAAGAGGCTAATATAGAAGGATTACTTTGAGTTCAAGTTAAGCCTAGAGTATATGCATAGCAAGTACTAGGCAGCAAGGGATACAGAGTGAAATCCTGTCTCAAAAATCTAAGGAGTCAGGATGACATTTTAGTATGTCCCTCTGACCTCAGCACTGGTCAAAGATTTATCAAGATCACCAAGAATAACTTAGAGATTGCCAAGGACTCGTTCAAAAGTGCTTTCAAGTCTGACTGACAGCTCTGACATAACTAAGATGGAAATATTTAAAACCACTTTTCTTCTAAAAAATTATAAATAATGAATGTTTCTTGTGTCACTAATATTTATATCCATGACTTTGAAAACATTCTTCCCTGGTCCAAAAAGCCTCAAAAAGTGCAACACCTAGAACACAGAATATACCATTATGTCAGAGATTCAGTATCTGAAAAATTCCTAAGTTGATCTGTTCAGTTGCAGGAAATAAAATGAAGGAGTGCTAAGTTCAGACCACAAAGTATTGTCCACAAATTGGACAATTTCTTCTCCCCCCCTTTTTGAGGGGTAATGGTACTAGGGACTTTCATTCTACCACTGAGCTACATTCCCAATCCTAGGCTTTGTGTTATTTTTGTTTTCTGAGACAGGGACTCACTATGCAACCTTGGCCTAGAACTTTCTATGTAGAATAAGCTGGTCTCAACCTCAGAGATCAACTTGTCTCTGCCTGTGTTTACAGGCATGCACCAACATCCCTGGTTAGTCTTCAGCTTTTTGAGACAGGGTCTCATTAAACTGCCCAGGTTGCTCTTGAACTCACTCTGAAGCCCAGGAAGCCTTGAACCTACGATACTCCTGTCTTAGTTAGCCTCCCTAGTAGCTGGGATCAAAGGTCTAGACTACTAGGTTTGATGTGATGATTTGGAAGAGAATGTTTCCCACAGACACATACATTTGAATGTTGTATTCTCAGTTAGTGAAACTGTTTGGGAAGGATTAAAGGGTCTGGCCTTATTGTAGAAGGTAAGTAACTGTGGGTGGGCTTTGAGGTTTCAGAAGTCCAGGTCAGATCCAATCTCAGGCTCTCTCTGCCTGCACCCAGACATAAGCTCTCAGCTACTGCTTAGATGCCACTGTGTTCCTTGACATAATGTTCACAGATCAAATCTCTGAAACTATAAGCAAGCATCCCTTTAAATACCTTCCTGTATAAGTTGCATTGGTCATCGTATCTCTACAAAGCAATAGAAAAATAAGCATGACACTCAGTCTACTTTTTGTTCTAACAGGAAATTTATTTTTTTCAGCCATGAATTTACGTGTCTGTCTGTCTGTCTGTGTATGTATACATGCCACAATACATGTGTGGAGGTCAGAAAATGAAGAGTTGGTTCTCTCTGAACAATTTGTGCTATCTTGCAAGACTCTCAGGCATGCATGCAAGTGCTGTTAACCAATAAACCATCTCACCAGCCACTAGCAGGACAACTTTGTTGTTGTTGTTGTAGACAGGGCTCTTTACATAGCCTTGGCTATCCTGGAACTCACTATGTAGACCAAACTGGCCTATAACTCACAGAGAACCAACAGCCTCTACCTCTTTAATTTGGGATTAAAGGCATTCACAAACACGTTTGGCAACAGGACAGTTTTTAAAGCAAACATTCCAAGCCACATTTCATATGAATACATACAACTTCAAAGAATGACCTAATACAGAATAAAAAGTTCTCATATAAACAATTATCTGTCACTGAGTAAGAATATCATTAAATCTCATGCACTGTATATTATAACAACAGAATGTGGAATCTCAGAGAAGACAGTTTTCATTATGGAAATTCTCCATGCAAAGTACCTTTCCAGCCCTAAAATCTGGAAAAAAGTTCTGTGACACTTGGCAACAGCTTGGTGGCATCATGCTGCATAACCCCAGCCAATGGTAGAATCAGCTTTCCATCCTTAGATTCTGCCTGTGTTATTTCCTGAACTCCCATCTCAGATTCTGAGTCAGAAGAACTACTGAAGTCCACTTTCTCTGAAGCCAAAGAGGAAGGGGCAACAATGGTGAGCAAGATAATGCCTTCTCCATCTTTAGACACTATAACAAGGAAGAGAAACCCCTTTGGTATGTAGCTGTGAACACAGTTCCTCAAATTCAGCCAACAACCACTTCTAAGCTACTATGCATGGCTCTGTGGTAGGGGATATAGTCCCAAGCACCCAGATTACTAGTATGCAGACCGGAAAACTCATCCAACTTGTTATTTCCCACCATACCCAACTCACCTTGGACCTGGTACCCTAGAATTTTGACTAGAGAAAATAAACACTATCACTACATTTATTACTTTCCATGAATGGCAAATACTGTGCCCAATAATGTGATTAACAGCAAAATTATATTAATACTTCACATTAATCAGGCCCTGTTATGTTCAGTTCAGAGATCTATAGGATGAAGAATATTAAAAGCCCTCAGAATAACAAAAAATAAATTCTATGCACAAAGTTAAATAACATTTACTCTGAAAACTAAAGAAAATGGCTCAAAGTTCCAAGTAGAGGAATTTAGGTTAACATAGCCTCAAAATACAGAAGACCAAAGCCAGGTATAGTGGCATACACCATTGATCCCAGCACTCAGGAATTAGAGGCAAGCTAATCTCTGTGAGTTCAAGGCCAACCAGCAATACACAGTGAGGCTCTGTTAAAAAAAAAAAGATATTTTCTTTCCCTATTGTCTGACCTATGACAGGATTAATACCATTACAGGGATAAAAATGGTAAAATGACAGCTCAAGACCTTATCAGTCTTTGAAATTTCTGAATATAAGTGATTCTGCATTCCAGAAGGTTGCTTTTTGAGACAGTGCTTTGTTACATAGTCCTACGAAGCCTCAAACTATCAGTCATCCTCCTGCCTTCAGAGTACTGGGAACATAAGTGTACACTACCATGCCCAGATTAAAAGCTTTTTTTCTAAACACATAATTTCCAAATACAAGTATATAATTCAGTTGCATCAGAAAGTCTTGGTGGAACAAAGAATGTGGTAGCTCATACATGTAATCCCAGCACTAAGAAGGTAGAAACAGAAGAATTGCCACTACAGGTTTGAAGGTAGTCTGGTCTATTACAAAATATTCCAGTGAGATCCTGTCTAAAAAGAAAGCTTCTTGTGAAACTCTTCTGAATAAAAAACTGCAGAATAACCAAGTATCTAGGTAACTGTAATAAGCAGCTTAATTTGAGAAACACTGAGTTAATTTACTATTTCTTAACTGTCTGTTACTGAGCATTTTAAAAGGAAATTTTCTATTCAGCATCAGCATTTGACACTATATAATATTTTCCTGTAAGTACCATACTTTTCTAACATATATTTAAAAGCCCCTTACACATGCCAAAACATGATTTTATGAACAGAAGCACCTTCCTAAAGGGAAGTAAACCATTTTAACTTACCACCAGTAATACCGTCTTGGTCCTTCTCTTTCTTCATTGGACCTAGAGGTGGAGGTGAGGGAGGCATCAGCTTGTAATCAATATCTTTGCAAATATCATCATAGTCATAATCTGCTAAAACCAAGGTGATCTCCTTAGTATGAAGAATGCTATACAATACCCTGGAGCTCCCTTCAACTCTCAAGAATTTAAAGCACCACAGAAGGACTATGTACCCTTTAAGAATACACAAAAGAGTCATTCATGTGCATGCCTGTGTGTGTGTGTCTGTGTGTGTGTGTGTGTATGTCCACATGCATGTGTTCTACTTGCCTGTAATCTCAGCACCAGGGAGGCAGAAGCAGGTAGATCTGAGTTTGAGGCTAACTAGGGACACATATTAAGAACCCATCTCAAAAAAACAAAGAAACAAAACATAAAAACAATACAGAAGATGGAGCTTCTGCCTTCAGAAAGATATGGTATAGCCAAATGTTCATCTCTTAAATGGAGTATGAGAGCTTCCAGGAACTGTTTGAAAACTTTTCCTTATCATACTGAGTTTTGTTTTCCATTGCTCAATCTTGTTGAATGTTCTTTCCCAGTTAAAAAAAAATAACTGGATTTTCTTCACAGTTCCCAAGTCCTTGCTACACTTTTTTTTTTTTTTGTCTATCATTGGTACCTGATCATTATTTTCAGTGTTTTAAACTATTGGCAATATTCAATAATTGGTCCTGAAAAACATATTTTGTTTTGTTTTTTTCTTTTTTTAAATAGTTAATTTAATTTTTCTGTATGTTGGCATGAAGGTGTCAGAATACATAGGACTATCTAGTTGTGAACTGGGAACTGAACCTGGGTCCTTTGGAAGTGTAGCTAGTGCTCTTAACCACTGAGTCCTCTCCAGCCCCCTTGTTTTGGGTTTTCAGGAAAAGTTTTCTATATAGTCCTTGCTATATTAGAACTTATTCTGTATATGAGGGTGGCTTTGAATTCCAAGATCCACCTGCCCTTTGCCTCCCAATGACTGGGATTAAAGATGAGCACTACCACAACTGGGTAAAAGTCTGTTCATATATTGTATATATGTGGGTGCTTTATCTGCATGTATGTCTGTACACCAAAAGAGGGCATTGGGTCCCATTATAGTTTGCCATGTGGTTGCTGGAAATTAAAATTAGAACCTCTGGAAGAGCTCTTACCTGCTGAATCATCTGTCCAGCCTCCCATGTTCTGTATTTAATGTTTTGACACAAAGTCTCATGTAGCCTAAGTAGTGGTATTACAGACCAAATATTCTTTTGTATCAAATATTTCCCCTTTTCAATAATCACCCTTATCACCCAGTATGGTGGAATATGCCTGTAATCTCAACACTTGGGAGTGAGAGGCTGGATGATTAGGTGTTCGAGGCATCCTTAACTACATACCAAATTGAAGGCTGGACTAAATTATATGATATCATGCCTCAAGACAGCAACCAAAAAGCCCCAAAGACCAGTTTGGTCTACATAGTAAGTTCCAAGCTCACCAGCTACACAATGAGATCCTGGCCTGTCTCAAAACAAATGCCACTGGCTAATTCATTTCCCCATTACCTTTTTACCTTTTTGTTTGTTTGTTTGAGACAGGGTTTTACTACATAGCTCTGACTAACCTGGAGCTCACTATGTAGAACACCAGATTGGTCTCAAACTTACAGAGATCTACCTGCCTATGCCACTAGAGTGCTGGTTAGAGTCACAATACTCTGCTTCCATATTACTTTCTTATTTCTCAACTTCTTAAATCTCTAGACAAGTCATATGTTTACACCAAATGTCAGAGTCACTGTGTCTTTAATCCAAACACAAATGACACAGGAACAGAAGGACCAACCTTTGAAGTCATTCTCAGCTGTATATGAAGCTTGATACCAGCTTGTGACATATGATACCCTATCCCAAAATAAATCAAAAAAGAAATGTTGGGTGATCTCCACTAAACTTGTTTCTCCTTTCAAAAATCTGCTCAATAGAAGGGCTTAGTGGCACATGACTTTGACCCCAGCACTCAGGGAGGCAGGAGGAGCTCTGTAACTTCAAGGCCAGCCTGGTCTACAGAGCAAGTTCCAGGACATCTATGGTTACAGAGGGAAAGCCTGTCTTGAAAACAAACAAACAAACAAACAAACAAACAAACAGAATTATTAGCAGAATGATTTGAGCCAAAGTACATTTGCTCATTGACATGAGATTGTAAACTCAATCCTTCTTAAAGTATAAATTCTTTGTTGGCAAAGACTGGGGTGGTTTTAAATCTCTAAATTTGACAAGAATCTAAGAATAGTATTCAAACCTACAGGCACTTAAATATATCAGATGACAAGAAAGCATCATCACCCTTGTCATTAATCAACAATTTGAGACGAACATTACAAAAATAAAGGCCTGAGTTTGGTTGGAGGAAAATGCACTACACCGCAAATTTTACAACATTAATGAATGCTGGGCATCTTTAATCCCAGCACTTGCGATACAGAGGCAGGTGGATCTCTACCAGCCTAAGACTATATGGCATAGATAGTGAGTTCCAAAACAAGCAGGGCTATGTGGAGATACCTTGGCAAAGGGGTTGCAAGCTGCCCATTGTCTGCTGATATCTTCAGCTTTCATCTTCTGCCACTTCATTGATGTCTGAATAGCCCACAGCATCTTCTCTAATCCTAATCCATCTGATGGATAAAAACCAGAGATAACTCAAGAAAAAGCAAGTAATTATCACTTTCTTAGTTAATCCCCACTTAAAAGTAAATAGCTAGCCTCCTCCCATGACCCACACAATATTACCTATGGTCTATACTACACCTTCATCATTTATCAAGGCACCATCAGCCTCAGCCAATTCTTCTTTCACAGGGAGGACAGTGATCAGGCTGCACAGACCCAAAGCCCCCAAGCCTGCAGCCTGCAAGATGTTTCTTACACTCCTGAAAAAGGGACAGCACAAGAGTCAAAAGTAACAACTAAACCTAAAGGTCCTACACAAGGTTTATTGTCCTTCCTCAAAACAAAGTCACAAAGCCACTTGAGAAAGTATTCCACAATGTGCTCAAAGGAAAACCACATTCAAAAACTTCATAGGAAATTCACTATCCTTGATATAGTCCATTTCCAAACAACACAGGTTCCACCCGTAGTCCTGGCTGTGTAGCCATTCCAGATCAGCAAATGCCAGAAAAGCAGAGTTCCAAACGTCTTCAAAAAGGATCTCACACAGTAGCAGCTCTGAGAACTCTACTAGGTTTAACTATTAGTTTTCCAACCAAGCAAGTAGAATGTTACTTTCAAACAAAACCTCAGCATCAATGACAAGCATTTAACCGTTTTCCTCTTTTCTCTGCTTCCTTCCTGAGAGCTGGGCCCAGCCTGTCTCTCCAGTGTTTCCCAAACCCAAGAGACTGTAGATCTTCTGTGCCCCCAGAATGGGCTAAAACACCCGCTACTACAGGTTCCCAAACAGCCTTCACTCTTCCACGTGTTGTCCCCAGCCTCACCACCATCCGCATCAGGCCCATGCCCACTTCTCACATCATCCAAGACTCTTGCCCTCCAGCAGCCTTGCTCCATTGATGTTGCCCAACAGGAAACCAGTTAAAGAAAATGGGCCTCCTCCAAAGGAATCTTCATCACTGTGTTTGTCATGATGGCGGCAGGTAAGCCAGCACTGGCCATGGGCAGTTGCAAGCCCAGCCTGGCTCCATGGGCGGGAAACAAATACATCTGTCGCAGGAAAGTGACTTGCCAAGTTCCCTGACCTCCCAGATCCTTCCGGAAGTTGAAAAAGAAAATCAGAGAGAGCCAGACATCCTTCAATAGCAGAAACTAAGGAATGCTACTTCACTAACTGTTTGTGATTGGTCCTCCCAAACTGCTCAAAAACCTTCATGGATTTCTAGGGGCTTCAGGGTTGTTAGGGTAACAGCGGAGGATTGTCTTCCAATAGGAAAGAAGTTTTGAGGCTCCATGACTTTTGCCCCTGGAAACATAGGGTCACAGGTTACAATACATGGAAGTAAGAATTCAAAACGGATTTCTCTGGTTTGTGCCATTTCCCCAGTGGAATATTGCTTTGAATTCTGCTGGAGATAGAATTTCTACTTACTTATCCTGAATTACATTTTTTTTGTAGTAAAATGTGAAGCTTAGTAAAGTGAGCAACGGAAACTTCGAGATTCACAACTCTTAACAATTTCATAACTTTTTTTTTTAGAGCACTAGTGGATAAGGCCTTAGGTTTGATTCCCAGTGCCAAAGTAGATAAATAATAGATATTATAAAAGGTGGGAGAGAGGAAACAGAGGAAGAGAAAGGGGCAGGAGGGGACTGGGGGAGGCCTGTATGCTGGAGTTCTCAGACCTAGGTTCAATTCCCAATACTTTTTACCAATTACTTTATTTTGCCAGGTGTAGGAAGCTGAGGCAGGCGTGTCTGTAATTTCAAGACCATCCTGGTATACATAATAAGTTCCGGGATACTCATGGAGACCCTGTCTAAAAGAAAAATAAGTACACATTTGAATAGACATCTTGAACCAGCGAAATGCTTCAGAGCATAAGACACCTGCCTCCAACCAAACCTCAGTTCCATCACCAGGACTGTGGCACCTTCGAAACCTACAAAAGTAGACATATTTTATGTTTTAGACCACCATGGTGGCACACAAAGCCCAGCATGAACCTAATTTCCAGGAGGTAGATGAGGTGAACTCAGGGGACCAAATCAATGGATACAAAATCTCAAGAGGTTTATTTTAACCATGGCGCAAAGGGGTCACCCCTGCTGGTCAGGAAAGAATGGCCCTGGGAGACAAAGGCCTTGGGTTTTTAAAGGACAAGGAGCAGGAATTTTCAGGGGTTGCAGTCTTGGCAATTCAGGATTGGATGAGGAAGCTATAAGGTAAGATAATTGGTTAGTCAATTGGTTAGTCTTCCAGTCCTGCTAAGTGTGGATATGGCTGCAATTAAAGGTGGGGGTGGGGGTGATTAGCTCATTCTTGAAGGTCTGGGCTGTGGGCTTTTGGCCTGAGGTCAGGGGTTACACAAAAGAAGGATTGAGGCGGCTAGGTTGGTTGCTAAGAAACGCTATCTCACAGACAAAGGTCTGGTCATTCTTTTTGCTGAGTGAAGGTCTTGCTCGTTTTCTTATCTCTGTACTCACAGATGACCTGGGTCACATTCCTGCATTCTCTGGAAAGGTGCTAAGACGCTTTAGCTTAACCTGGGCCTAAAATTCAAAAATATAGGTTTTAGAAGACATTCAGTTTACAAAGTTAGTCTGATCCTTAAAATTGGAATAGGAATATCTTCTTTGTTTCCAAACCTGGGAATTTATTCAAATCTACTAGTTTGCATTTTTGTGCGGTTTTTTTTTGGGGGGGGGGTTCTTTGTTCTTGTTTTGTTGGTTTGTTTGTTTTGAGACAGTCTTAGGCCTGTCCTTGAGTTTCCATTCTCTTGTCTCAGCTTCCCAAGTAACCAAGTAACGGGTCTTTGCCCTGTAATTACATTTGATCACCTCCTTTTAGTATATACATGGGGAATTTTTTTTCTTTTTAAGATATATATATTTTTTTTACAATTAGTGTATTTTTTTACAATTAGTCTACAACCTTCTTCCACTAACCATAGTAGTAACTCCATACTGTAACAAGTGACCAGGTAGCCATTGTATGTACTCAATTTCGGTATAACTACTCACAGTTGGACAACGTTTGCTGAATCTAGAGCTATCTCCTATAAGGACAAAAAAGAGGTGCACACAAAACATCATATTACCAGAGCTTGGTTCAAGCCTGTGGTCACCTCTACTGTGATAACACTAGGCGGTGCTCTAAACTCAGGTTTGCTAATTATGCTTTGGTCTTAGAGCTATAAAACAAGAGTTTGGGAGGCAGGAGGGTGTCAACTTTGGGAAAATGCAAGCTTCCACATTTGTCCTTCCCTCTGTAAACCAGTTTCTAATAAACTCTTCTTCAGCACTGGCATGAACCCAGGACCTTGCAGTGCTAATAAGCACTCTCACAGTGAGTTCTAATTCCAGCCCCATAGCCTCTGTTATTGAAGATGCTGTGCTGACAAGCACTGTTCTTTGAGCTCTTACTCCCATCCCAGCTCGGAGTCAGATAGGGGCTCTTCTCAGACTTTTGACTAAAATCGTGTGTAGAGTTAGATGTTAATTTACATCTCCCACAGACTGTCTCACAAGAGAATGTCATCTTTTCTGGCTAGTTCAGGTTATCCCTATTACAGTGTGTAGCAGTATACACACTAGTATACACAATAGTCTACTTTTATGCCTAATTACACTTCCTTGTAAGTTTTTTGTTTTGTTTGCTTTGTTTGAAGCAGGGTCTCCTATAGCCAAGTCAGGCTTTCAACTCATGAGGCTGTGTGGACCTCCCAAGTGCTGGGATTACAATGATTTGTATCACCACACCCAACTCAGCATATACTCTTTGGTGTTCACTGTATTTTTCTTCTTTATATAGAATCTATTTTTTCTTATGTTTAATTATGTGTAGGTGTGTGTGTCTTTATGTGCATACATGTGCACATAGATGCTAAAGGTTTAGGGTTCCCAGGAGCTGGAGATACAGATGCTTGTGACCCACCTGACATTGGGTCTGGAAATAGCTGGTATAATGTTCTTTTGAAATGTATATACCTTACCCTTGTTCATTCAATTGCTGATTCCTCTCCCTCATTATCTGGATTCAATCCAGACATTGCATTGTGATACTTATTCTAAGCATCACCTGTCTCAAGTTTCTGTAAACATGCCACTATTTGTTCTCTAAATTGTCAGTTGAAAAAAACTGTTGAGCACAATGTTGAGCAATGGAGAGGATAGTGTGGGACATCTTGGTTCAGAGTGGGAGGAGAAGAAGGAGTAGGAAGGAGGAGAGGAAAGACGAGGAGGGAGAAGAAGAGCAGAAGCTGGGAGAAGAGAAGCTGTAGGAGAGGTCTTAGAACACCTTGGAGAAATGAACCAGACCTAAGATATCACTAAAAGCAAGTATAATGAGTGAATCTGATTGGTAGGAAACTATGCGGGCTTGGAGGTTTAGGATGGAGTAACTATAGCCCAGCATTGTGTTCTAGGCTAACTAAATCGTAGTCTCTGTGTGGTGATTTGGTTATACAGCTGTTTAGGATTAACCACAGCTTTACTAAAAGATATATCAATAGTAAATATTAACAACCTAATACAACAAATGGCACCCAACTAATCTAAGTATCCACACCCTTTAAATCATACTTTATCATAATTTGGTGGGGGAAATAAGCTCTCAGTGATAAAACCTAAAGTTAAAACCTAAAAACTCCCAGGTCAATTACTGTCTCTTCAAGAGAGACTCTTGAACAGGCCCTGGAGTGAAAGACAGCCTACTGTGGGCAGACCTGAGACTTATCTGCCTGCTACTACAGTCTCACCAGAGGGGTACAGTAGCATGGCTTCTTTATATGATGGCTGGCTTATTTCGGCTCAGCTCAGTAGCCATGGTGGGAAAGAGAGGAACTGAAGGCAGACAAACCTCTAAACAGAGATTGGCCTAAAACTGCATCTAAAATGAAAAATATCATGGCAGAGGGTATTTTTATCCCTTTTGGCTTTGTTTTAGTCATGGATCTGGTTGCAATATATTTAATGGTGATGGTTCTTCTCCATGCCTTCTCCGAGAAAGTTCAAGGAGAAAATGGGAAAAAAGCTAAGGAATAGAATACTAAGTTACAGACAATAGAAAGGGCACTCTTCCTAATAATTAGATTAATAACGGCTAAAATTCAAAGCTCTCTGGCTGCAAGATACTTGTCAGCTCTTTCCGGTAAGGGTCCGCCAATTCACTGAAACATCAACTAAATTTCAAAAAATAACCAACTGAGCTTTGTTTGTTACAGGGTAAATTGGCACAAGTGACCCCAAACTTAAAATTTTCTTTTCTCTATGCTTGATTTTCATTTAAAGGCTTTGAGTTACAATTATATTGATTTGAAAAAAAGAAGTATTTGAGCAAGTTGGTGAAGGCACATGCCTTCCTTCCCAACACAAAGTAAAAAGAAACAGGTAGATCTCTGAGTTTCAGATCAACTTAATTTACATAATAAAGCCAGGATGGCAACTCCTGTTGTTTACCCACTTGCACAGATAAATAGTCTAAGAATCAAAATGAAAAATTTTATTAAGGTTACCATATAAGTTGGATTCACTTCAATTTTAGGTTTATGTAATGAGAGATGATATCACACTGCTTTAAAAGCTGGTTTATTCTTTTGAAAGTGAGACATTTTCACAGTGACAATGTTGGTCATGCCTGATGCAAAAAAGACACAGGAGGCTTACAGGTGGCAAAGTACATGTCAGCCTAATTAACTCCTAAAAACTCAAAAATTATAATTCATATGTTTAAACTACAAAACTGTCCATCCCATATCAAAAAAGGGGCAAGCTAAAGATAGTCAAAACAAATGTAAAAACCTAGGTACAAGATGCTTAGGATATGTTTCAATACTAAAAGTAAAAGAGAGTTTATATAAAGTTTGGCTATAAAGGCATACCCGCCTAATCTGTATTAAAAAGGGGATAGGACAAAAATAGCTACTACATAAATGAAAACCTAGTCCTAAACTTCTAAACAAGTACAAGAGGCCTAAGGTATGCTTAAATTCTAAATTAAAAAAGGAGTTTATATAAAATTTACTTAAAACATGCCTTTTCTATTGCTCAAGACAACCAACTTGTCTCACTATGGGAGACTTCTCTCAGGAGAGAGATAGCAGCTTGACCTACTACAACAAGCACCCAAGAGCCCCAAAAAAGATATTTTGATCTATACAACCTTGCTTGGATTTCAACATGATAATGATTGTATCTTAAATAATAATGGTAACTTACATTGTTGATCTCTTTACATGGGAACAACTCTGAAACTGACTGAGACATAAAATATGTCTCTAGCCAGAACTCCAACAATACATGGCCAATAAATCCATGGCTACAATATCCTCAAAATTTATTATGCCATTCTTTTAATTGGCATAGATAAAATTGGTTTACAGTTTAGTTTCATCCTGAACATCACATACATTTATAATTTTAGAACTGTATAATGCTTGTGAGAAATTATATGTTTGCAGGGAATAAAAGGACCAGACACTGGAGATGCTGGATCAAACCTGCCAGAATCCTCCTTCCAGCATACTGAGACATTGACACATCTGTTGCAGTAGCTTGTATGTTCCAGCATTCTACTTGTTCCTGCCTCAACTGCTTCAATTGCTGTTTCTCATCGAAGCTGCCTCCCAAGAGAGCTTTGAAGAAAGCTACTAATCTTAATTGCTCCAGCATTTTAGACTGTTCCAAACAGGACTTTTATTAAGCCTGAAATTTCTCAACGTTCAAAGACTGGACCACAAATGTTATTGCTTGCTTAATTAACCAATTTTTCCCAATTGTCTTTGTCCCTGATAACAGGATTTCTGCATGTCCAATATGTCAGCTAGAAGAAATCAATGAAAACAATGTCCAATTTTCCTTAAAGGGTATTGGATATGTTTTTGGCTATTTTCTGTGGTTACAGATTTTTATTGTAATTGGGAGATGTTTATAAATTATTAATGGTCTTGTTCATAGTGAAACAAGGTTATACTCAGGGATTTCTCTCTTTTCCTTTTTTTTCTATCTTTCTTTCTTAGATGGGGAGAAAGGAGGTTAAAAAGAAAGAAAGGAGTATACAGGGATATCTTGTAGGAATAAGACAAAAGGTAGATTATTGAATCTACCCAACTTAGGGTTTTATTTGTTATTCTCAAATAAGATTAATTTTAACTCTGGTATAGGATTTTGCATATTTATGCAAAAATAAGTTCTATTTTGATACATTGGTATAAGCTTTAGGATACTGATAGAAATTCAAGGTTACTTCCAATACTTTTAAACTGCTATTAAAAACTGTTTAGGGTATTAGGTAATGCAAGTTAATTGCTAGTTAACTCATAGTCATGTGAAACACTAGTCTAATTTATCACAGGAGTATACATCCTAGGTTTAACAGATATAAATGATTTTGTAAACAGATCAATTACATAAAGATAGGTAGTCTTCAAAAGCTTCAGAGACCTACAGAATGTGGCATTTAAAATGTCTTTATTATTTTAAAGATTCTTTGACAATGAGAAAGGTTATCTCCTGGCAGCACCCCGTCTACCTCAAAGAAGATGATGAGCATCGGAGAACCTCCATATGGAGATGGCTTCACATGTGGAAAGAACAAGCCATTCAGGTAAAGAAAATACCCTCGCTTCATGACAGACAAATTCTGCCAAAAATGGACAAGCTTAAATGCAGGACAAATTGATTGCTGAACTCTGCCAAGACAGGGTAAGCAAGTCCTAAATAGTTCCTGCTTCACATATATGTCTGTCAAATATTCTGAGCCAGAAGGCTGAAGATGATGCTCCAACATTATAGAGAGTTATGGGTGACTGTCCAGGCAGCAAACTGTCTCTGACATTTATTTATATATATTTTGGAAATTGCTAACATGCACTTCCTATTTACTCTAATAAGTAATTTTATTCTTTCTCAAATCTCTGATGGGCTTGAAGACCAAATAGTTATAGTGCCAAAATTAAGCTTAAGTTGTTTAGAAGTTAAGATATGCTTTCGTATAGATAATACCAGTAAGGATAAAAGTTATTTAGGCATACAACTCGAAACTTGTCAAGATAGATAGGATAATCAGATACTTTCTCCTAAGTTGCTAAATACACATGGACTGGACATTGTACATGTAGAAATTACCTAACAATTTTCATAATTTCAAAATTATTATTGTATTGAAAGAAAAGGAGCCTTTTATTGGACTTAAATGGGAAATGTTGGTATAATGTTCTTTTGAAATGTATACACCTTACCCTTATTCATTCAAATGCTGATTTCTCTCCCCCATTATCTGGTTTCAATCCAGACATTGCATTGTGATGTTTATTCTTTTTTTTTTAATTTATTTATTTTTATCTCAATCACAGGTTAGGTACTTTGAATCCCAGGCTTAGCCCCCTCCCTCAGTCCCTGCTACCCTCCCACTCCCTCCCTCATCTCCCTCCTCCCTGCCCCCTCCAAATCCACCAACAGGGGAGGACCTCCTCCCATTCCATCCAACCCCAGCTCATCCTGTCTCCTCAGGGCTGGCTGCAATGTCCTCCCCTAAGATCTATCCAGTCTGTCACTCCCGGGCTTGTATGGGGGAGGGTCAAAGAGTCAGCCATCAAGATCATGACT
>CM053742.1:111079694-111095370 GCA_028658305.1 Pachyuromys duprasi | reverse complement strand
AACTATGTTTGTAGCTGCTTTATTTGTAATAGCCAGAACCTGGAAACAACCCAGATGTCCCTCAGTTGAGGAATGGATACAGAAATTGTGGTACTTTTACACAATGGAATACTACTCAGCAATTAAAAAGAGGAAGTCATGAAATTCGCAGGCAAATGGTGGGACCTGGAAAAGATCATCCTAAGTGAAGTATCCCAAAAGAAGAAAGAAACATATGGTATATACTCACTTATATAGACCTATAGGATAGGAAGGTCATGCTGAAATTTACACACCTAGGTAAGATATACAAGAAGGAGGACCCAGGTAGGTATGATCAGTGCTAATTTAGATGAACAAATGGGATGGACATTGAATGGAGGATAAAACAAGCAACAGGACAGGAGCATACCAAAGAGGAACTCTGAAAGAAAAAATATAGCAATGTATCAAAGCAGATATTAAGACTCACAATCAAGCCTTTGGCAGAGGGCTGGAAGTAATAATAAAAATAGGGGAAGTTAGTAAGACTTGGGGAGAACAAGAGCTCCACAAAGACCAAACTGAGGAGGGCACAGGGGTCTTATACGAGACAGTTTCTCCAACCAAGGACCATGTATGGATATGGCCTAGAACCCCTGCTCAGATGTGGCCCATGGTAGCTCGGTGTCCAACTGAAGACCCTAGTAAGGGAAACAGGGACTGTTTCAGTCATGAACTTGATGGCTGGGTCTTTGACCCTCCCCCATACACGTCAGGGAGTAACAGCCTGGCTAGATTCCAGAGGAGGACATTGCAGCCAGCCCTAAGGAGACAAGATGATCTGTGGTCAGATGGAAGGGGAGGAGGTCCTCCCCTGTTGTTGGACTTAAAGGGGGCAGGGAGGAGATGAGGGAGGGACGGGGAAAGTGCGAGGGGGCTACGCCTGGGATGCAAAGTACCTAACCTGTGATTGATATAAAAATAAATAAATTACATTAAGGAAAAAAAAAAGAAACACATAGGCTCTAACAAAAACAACTCCTAATGTAAACACTCCTTGAAAATCTATGGATACACAACTCAGAAGGAGCCCCTGATGGTTTCAGGAATAGAAATCCTTGTTTCTAACTGCTTTGTGCATCCATTTCCGTTTTTGTTTCCTTGTGATACTTACATACCACCAAGCCAAGTGAGTGTTCCATGAATCTGGAATATTGGTTTTTGCCCAGTTTTCCCTGTACTTGATAACATGTGCCATGACAACCCCAGGACAGAATCTCTTCAAGTAGAGCACAGGGAGAACCATTTCTTAATGTAAGGATACTGATGACTCTTATGACAATACTTCACAAACAGCCTCTTCTTTCCCTTTTCCTTTACGTTCTTGCTCCCTGCACATAAAGTGATTCAAGGCAGTCCTGTCTCAGAGGGCACCTCTGACGTTCCAGGGTTCACGAATACAGTGGCTCCTAACACTAGTACATAAAGCCGTGAGGACAGTGATACAGTTGCAGTCACACTTGCTTGGGCAGGAAAACAGAGCCCATCAAAGTGAGCTCCCCTAATTCAACACAAAAGGACCCCTCTCTCCATTGGCAACAGCCACATTAACCAGAGATTGATAAATGTGTAAGGTACCCGAGCACACCGTGTTTTCTATGTAACCAGTAGCACATGGGTACTTCTAACAGAAGAATTCCAGAGAAGAGCAGAATGAATCCAAGGAGAAAAATCACTGGACACAGTTTGAGGTTGGCCTAAGACCTCCCATGCCTTCCATTGTCTTAATGGCATGGGTCAGATCCTGGAGAGCACAGAATGCCAAGGCTAGATCAGCAACAAAGGTGCAGACCATCTCTCACATCTGAGCCCTGTCCATGAAGCTTGTAGTTATGGTATCTCTGGGAAAGAATGGAGGCTGAGGTGGTTAATTCACCTGATGCATATGCTTTAAGGGTTTATATATTTATAGTTTCTAACTGTGGATGCAAATTATGGTGGCATGTTCAGGACTCCGGCCCAAAGGGGTTGATTCACAGGAGAAAAGCTGAGAGCATTTAGGAGAGAGAAATTTGGCTCCAGGCAAGACAGCTTACCTCTCTGAACTCCTTAGCTACCTGCATTAAAGAATAATACAACTTACTATCCCCAGCTATGGGGACTATGAGAGATAGAACTGGGGTTGTTCACTAAAGATGTTTATTGGGAATTAGACTAAAGACACTCTCAAAAGGGAGAAACTGTTCCTGGTAATGGAAAGGTAGCCAAGTATCCACAGTCAGTTGATGTCATGAAACTCTGAGGAGAGTCCACAAGTGCCATTTCTTACAGGAGCACAATACCCCACCACACCCCAACTACATTCTAAGTAGTTTTCTACAATCCCACAGGTAACTGTAGTCCTCAACCCTCACTAAGGAAACTTCCCTTTGCAACATACAGAGATCAAAACAGAAAACCAAAGCCCATCAAAATGAAGAGTTAGGAAGCCAGGTCCGAACTGATTCCTCTACAAAACAACCCCTGCAGCTATGGCTCAGAGATCATTGTGCAAGAGTGGGCAGGAAGATTGCTAAGAGCCAGAGGATCAGGGAGTTGCTGTGGGATTCTGTCTCCAAGGAATGTCAAGAGGTATACACATACAGTCTCACTGTAGGGCTTTGCTCGGTTATGGTGAGGTCTGACTTATCTAGATAGCCATTTATATCCCTAGGCATATGATGGTGAACTCCTATTAATTAGCCCAGCCCTATACCCCTAACCCTACACCTGCTCCCCCACAATCCGGATGACCCCAGGTCTAATAATGAGGCTCACATAGCCCTCATGGGAGATTTTGACACTCCCCCCCTCCTTTCCTGATATGGAAACCAGTTCAGCTAGCTATCTAGAAATTCCCAGAAATACGCAACCTGCTAAACAGTGACCCTCAACTATATATGGAGATTTCACCCCGACATATAGGATAGTTAAGTACTGTATTCTTCTCTCCATAGGACCATGCTATTACATGGAAAATGAAGTCCTGAACCACTACATGAAAACGAAGTATCCATGATCCCCTGCCCCAGATGAATAAAACAGGGTCACCCTCAAAATCCCTTCCACTGCCTAAGGTTTCTAAATCCCTGAATTCATGCACCCCCAAATGATGCTGAGGGTGTATGCTGCTGACTAGCCTGGTGATACCATCTTCCTTACACCATGAGAACTTGAGATTTGTCATTTATCCCCTGCCCAGCCTGGGCCTCACCTGGGCCTGGGCTTTGTCAGGCCTTTTCCCTGGCTGCAAGCAGACCCGTTATTGGCTTCTTTCTGTACCTTTGTCCTGCTTAGCAAGGAGCTTAAGGAAGAGCTGTAACAATTTGGAATCTCCATAGGCTTTGGAAAGTCCAAGCTTCCATTGCCACCAGCAATCTCATGCTGAAACAGCTAAAATATAACAATCTAGAAAACCTTTTCCACACCCTGGCCTAGCACATGGGCCTCTCTCTGAAGAGCTGTAGCTTCCCCTGAGAGAAATAGAATCTCCATTCTTTATCTGGAAGATGAGCTCCAGGACATTAGCCAGATCTAGGGCCTCGCCTAACATAGAAGGACATCTCATCAATGTGACTACCTAAACCTGAGCTTAATAACGACTGCACCAACAAACGTAATACCATGCAAAGGGTTGAGCAGGGGTTGGAGGCTGCAACAGGAATTATGAGGTCTTAATCCTATCTAAAGAACACAGAAAACTAAGGAAATCTGAGACGGGGATAAATAGCCTTCCTGAAGAAGGTGCACTCCAATTGGTTATCCAACGCCAAATGTTCAGCCCTGAAAACATATACATACATACATATATACATGTAATACTGTATAGACTGAACAGGTTGTATGTATGCATTTAGGCATGTGTATAAATATATGAATACAATAAATAATAATGAAAGAGACAATAAACTTGAAAGACAGTGAGGAAGAGGGTAAAGGAGGTTTTGGATAGAAGCAAGAGAAGAGGAAATGATGTGATTTTAATATAATAAGATTCTTTTGAGGTTGCATACACTCCAAAAACTATTGGCAACTCCCCTCTCCTGCTCTGCTAACCTCTCAGCGAAAGAAAAAATTAAAAAAATGCCTCCTACTGCACTGGACATTGCAGCATGTTGATTCATTAACTGCAATGTATTTTTGTAGAACACAGTACCACATACACTCCACTAAGGCTGGCATTTTCAACAGTGCCCTGGAACATGCCCAGCTGCTAGGACACTTCCTGCTATACAGAAGACCCTCAGTAAATGTACCTGGAGTAAAAGAAGTGCCTGCCATGGAGAAAGGGCTCCCTAAAATTCCAGCCTTTGTTACTGTTGCTGTCTCTCCCTGTTGGGTGAAGCTGAGAGCAGAGTCAATGAAGGAACAGTTTGATTAAGTGAACCACAGAGGGAGAGTAGGGTTTTGATGGGGTCACCACGAACCACACAGTGGTGCAGACCAGAGCCCTGGAAGTTACTCTCCAGTGAGGAGCTGCCTCTCACTCTCTAGGGAGCTACCCCATAAGTAGTCACCATCCATAGCACGCTCTTGGAAAGGGCTTGAAAGGAAGCCCTGGGACAGTAAGCAGGATCTGGGTTCCCTTGTCTCCTCCCCCAGACCACCTGGTCAAGTCTCAGGATGGCTCACCTTTTAAGGGCTTCAAGTTCCCAGTTGGCCACTGTTTAGCTGTAAATAACAGCAGCAGAGCCAACACCCCAAGGAACAGAAACAGTTTACTGCAACTGCATCTCTTCTGACCAAGAAACAACTGAGAGCATGTCAATGACTATGACTGCTATGTGCAACCACTCATGCACCTTATAGCACTGATGATAAGAGGAATGAAAGTTCTGTCATAAACAGTGGCAAGCTTGAGGGTAGGGAGCCAGTGATAAGGATGGCACTGACTGGAACCGTGTTGCAAATAACTTTGCACATGAACTTTCCATCCTATGTTTACGATGGAAACATCAACATGCCTGGTGGAGGTAAATGTGTCTTAGTGAAAGGTCAGTTGAGGTAAGGTTAGCAGACAGATTTAAAGGACATGAAAAATAGCACTAAAATAAATGGTGCTCAACAATATAATCTATTCTCCCTTTGAAAAAATTATACCTTTATTTAAGAATAGATTACCTTCTCACAAAATATATCCTTATTATGGATTCCCCTGTCTCTACTCCTGCAGGTACCTCACCACTTCTCCTCCCCTTCTGATCCACTCACTTTCTGTCTCTCACTAGAACAGGATGCTAAGAGTTAATGTTAATGTATAATAAAATAAAATACAATAAAGTAAAACAAATACTATCACACAACAAAGGTGGACAAGACATACCAACAGAAGGAAAAGCACAAGAGAAGGCATGAAAAACAGAGAACCAATTGTTTACCCACTCAGTTGTCCCATACAAACACTGAAGTGGAAGACATAACATATAGGGAGAAGATCTGATGCAGACCTGTGCAGGCCCTTTGCATGCTGCACAGTGGCTGTAAGTTCTCATGAGCTTTGCTTATGTTGATCAGAGGGCCTTATTCTGTTTTCCTGCATCCCCTCTGGCTCTTACACTCTTACTGCCTTCTTTACCCCTGGGTATCTTGAATCTTGAGAGGAAGGATTTGATGGAGAGAGACTCTTAGGGAGTGGTATTATTAGACGTGTGGCTTTGCTGAAGGAAGTGAGGCCTTCTGGGAGGAAGAGTGTCACAGGGCATAATCTTTCATGTTTCAGAGGCTCAAGTCAGGCCAAGTGGCTCACTGTCCCCTTCTGCTGCCTGTGGATCCTGATGTAAAACTCTCAGCTACCTCTGTAGCACCATGTCTGCCTGCATGCTGCCATGCTTCCTACTATGATGATAATGGACTCTGCACTGTAAGCCAACCCCAATTAAAGTTTTCCTTCAGAAGAGTTGCCATGGCTGTCCTGTCTCTTCACAGCAATAGAAACCTTAACTAAATCACAGGGCAATTGTGGCATATCCAGAAAGCAACTCTGGACATCTGCAGCATGCAAGCATTGTTTACAGTATTGGAGTAATAGCAGCTAAATGATTATACTTTGAATTCATGGACATATTTTATTTATGTGTGGCATAAATGGCTGGTTCAGAGACCAGTTTACCATAGGAATTTATGGCCAGTCTAAGTGGCCAGAGACGACTTCTGACCCAAAGCAGTTTTAGCAGTTAAAGTATTCTTGGGAATATTTTCAAAAGTTGGCGTAACTCTAGTTCAGAAGCCCAACACACATATTTCAGTTAACTGCACAAATTCCAAGGAGATAGGTTTGTACAGTCCATATGTCTCATATGTTAGATAAAACATGTCTGTGTCAATTGTCTGTGAGTTATTGTGTATAACGTACCACTGTCTTCTGGGTATCAGAAGGAGAGCAGGAGAGAAGGAAACAGGTGGCTTCAGAGCAGAGGTTGTATTTAAAATGGTTGGTATTTCATCTTCAGTGGTGTGGAAAAGACTTCAACGCATCAAACAATAAATTGCAGCTCCAAATGCACTCATTTGTAACAGAATCATCAAGAAGCAGTGTCACATTTATTTCAACCCTTGCTGGAGTGCTCTTGAGACCTGCAACCCGGCTATACTCTTCTGTGTGTTAGTGGACAGGAAGATGACAGAGACCCAAGAACTAATTCTCACAGATGTGTGGTAAAGAAAGAGATGAATGGAGGACATGACCTAACACAATCAAGGAAGTACACACAGCATCTGGAACAGCAGTATTTCAACTGGTGGAGTGTAAAAGGAACTTTCATTCACCTGGTTCAATTTTTATCTCTGAGGCTTACTGCCTCTGCCTGATATAACCTAGTCCTAGTCCTGGAAGATTCTAGCTTCCATACAATCTAACCAAGGCCTTTGAGAATTACTGCTTAGTAAGATCACACTTTCTTTTTCTTACTTAGCTCTGTGAGGGCTCACTCGACTCAACTGTTCTGGCTCAAATTCCTCTCCCAGCTGACTTATTGAATCTGGCTTCTCTTGGTCCTTGAATTGCTCTATTGCATTAAAGTCCCACAATATTTTCTAAACGTCTTGTTCCTTTTAATGCTCGGATTATGTCTGTCTTCACCTGTGTCTAGCTTGTTCTCTCATTCAACCTCTCTCTGTAAAACTCTCCTGATAAAACTGCCACCTTTCCCTCTCATTCTCTGAGTTGCCCCCTAAGTAGGACTCCATTCTTCTCTCTACTCTTGAGAGTCTGGCATATATAATTCTGTCCGTGAGTAGTCACTCTTTCTTCCACTCAGTTAAACATCTCTTTTGAACATGGGTACTTCCTTCCACAAACTAAATTTACCTTGTTTGGGATTAAAAGAATATATCACCATTCGTGCACCTATGTTTTTGTTTGTTTGTTTGTTTTGTCTTGTTTTTACCTGAAACTTGCTCTATATCAGGCAGGCCTTGAACCTGGATATACTTTTCTCTGTCTCATGGATAACTGACATGCTTGTATTCCATCTGGGTGACAGAGACCTACAAGGTCTTTAGATGTGCTCCCTTGCCAGAGCAGCCATGCTCTACATTAAAATTCCTCTACAAGGGAACACCTACAGCCAAGCCTCAGGGCAAGTCACAGGAAGAGTGGTGGACAGATTGAAAGAGCCAGAAGATCAGGATGAAAGCTGGGATCTAGCATCTTCTACACAAGGCAGGGTTGCTGCATCCAGTGAAATACTAACAATATGTTTGTGGAAACAAGATTTGCCCCATGACCACACCAGGGAACATGCCAAATTTTGATGGGAGAAATATCATAAGTTACCCCACTGAACTTTGTGATTGACACCTCTACCTACAAATACTTGCATTCTCCAAAAAAAAAAATCAAGACGGCTCAGGCCGTACTTCAAAGGTTCAAAGAAGCTTTAAAGAGACAAGTCATTACTCTATCTGATTTACAGAAAAACTGTTAAAATACAGTGTTGAGTTCTATCATCTAGCAGATCTGTCCCTAAAAGCAGAGCTGTGCATTTCCAAACACACAATATCCCACATTCAGCCAATGTGGGCTTCCGTTTTGGTCGCAATTGGCAAAGTCATAAACTATCTCTGTCCTCATAGATTTCTACTCTTTAGTGTCATTGACCTACTTTGAAAGAAGAATGGATAGTGAGTCTTCTCTTCCTTCCAGGAGACCTCACCTTATTTCTTTGAACATGCAAACCTGCATGATCTATACAGCTTGCACTTTATGCCTAACCTCACATTTCAATGGTGTCCTCCTGCTCTCATACACAGTGTATCTCGTGCTCCTCTCCTTGCCCTTATTTTCAACAGCAAAACATGGAAACGGAAGGTGGCAATACATCCTATTCCAACACGAAATGTTTATTTGAAAGACTTAATATGTAAATTCTGGCTATCCCAGTCCCTGTCAATCTGAAATAATCTGCAATCCTTATCTCAACTCATGAAACACACTTTTCTGCATGCGAAACAACTGCTGTATGAGAGGAAAACAAAACCTTCTGGTCCTCTATCCTCATTGGAAATAATACCAAGATATAGGTGATAGAGATGTTGTCAGTTGAAGAAAACCATAATTACTACAAGAGCAGATTTCTTACAGTTCTCTAGTCCAACATTAGGGGTGCCTGGGATGAATTTGAGGGACTACCTATTGTGGAATCACCTTTCTCTGTCCTCTGTTCTGTCCTTCTTTCTTCTTTTCTTCCTCCATTCCTTCTTTTGTTTCTTTTTTTCTTCTTTTTTCCCCCTTTTCTCCCTTTTTTCTTTCTTATCTGTGTAACTTTGCTGCCCTGGAACTCACTTTGTAGACCAGGCCAGCCGCGAACTCACAGAGATCTGCCTGCCTCTGCCTCCCTAGTGCAGGGATTAAATGCATGCACCGACATGGGCTGGAAAGTCTGATGTTTTTCTACATTCGGTTTGAGGATTCTATGGAATATGTTTCTTCCTTGAGTTTTCAAAAAAGGAATGATTTTGAAGTACCTTCTTGAACTAGCTTACTTGACTGCTGATAGCTGTATAGGCTTCAGGTGTTTGCCATAGGCCAACGTTAGAAAGGGTCTTTTGTATTAGATATCCAGAGAATGCTCTTTCTTTTTAAACAACCAGAAATTTGCCTTTGTTTTCTCTTTTAGTTTGTTCCTGTTGTTGGGATGAACATTGGGACCAAAAGCAAAACAGGAAAAAGTTTGCTGTCCGAACACATTACAGTCACATTGCAGGCAACCCAGGCAGGAATTCAAGGCAGGAATATGGATGCAGGAACTGAAGCTAGGACACGATGCAACACTGCATACTGGCTTGCTGTCTGCAGTTAATTCAGCCTACTTATTTATAGAAACCAAAGCAAAATCCAGGTCAACAGTATAGAAATTTTTGACATCTCAGACAAACTCACAGCCTTCTAGACTCACAAAGCCTGAGCCTCTGCCCGCACTTCTCATATTCGTCATACAGAGCACACAAAACTTGTGTGCTAAGGATTAGGCTGGACCCACTCCATGGCTGCTACACACACACACACACACACACAGAAACACAGGAATTCACATAAACTTCAGAAAAGTACACTCCAAGAAAGTCTCCCAAAATGTTAATGCTGGAATATGGAGCTCAAACAAGTACTTCCATTATTTGTGAGTTGAGGCAGGGGTGAATGCAGAACAATGTGGGGCAAGGGATAGCAAGGAAATGATCTAAGTTGAATGGCTGTCATAATGTGCCTTTGTAGAAGAAATAACATAGTTCAGAGTTCTGAGCCCTTGATCTGTTTTCTCTTACCTATTGAATGTGACCCATGAAAGCCCATCAAAGGGTCTCTTAATTCTTTCACCTTTGTTAGTTCTCTGTGTTCAGTGAACAAGCCCCAGTGACAGAGACAGCACTGTCTTCAGGTTCTGGCTTCATACTGACGACTACATGGCAGAATAGGTGCAAAGCATTTGAGTTCACAGATGAGAACACTGACCAGATGACATGCTGGTGCTTCTGGAATGATTAAACAAAACTGACAAGGTTGCCTGATGGTGGGAAAACACCCTAGCAAAGAACTTTAGCTTCAACTCACCCAAGAGACTTGTTGGGACAGTTGGGACACCTGGGAACAGTATGAAAAAAACACAATGATGGTGTATTCAAAAGAACATGAGGTGAAAGACATGAAGGTGCTCAGAACTCTAACTCAAGTATGGACCTACAAACTGTTTTTTTTTTAATTTGAATTTTTTAATTACAGTAGTCTTGTAATACATAAATAGAAACTTGTTATTTTACAAGAAATTATGATAACTAGCAATTGGAGTAGATTCTTCAAATTTCTAGGAACTTCACCTTGCCAACAGTTATTAAAACTGCCTGTGATTAGTGAAGTGCTGCTGGAACCAGGTGCAATCATCAACTTTAGGTACAAGGCCTGAAGTTAGCCTTTCTCAACTGAAAGACCTGAGTAGTAAGCATATACACTTTCTTCAGTTTCCAGTATTCTATCCTCATTGTTTTCTTCAGCCATTTCAATGTATTTTTGTTTCAGCAACATTCAGTGCATCATGTTTCATAGCTATGTATCGTAGCAGTATGTATGGGTGGAGAGAAGAATGTATAGTTCTTAGCATTACATGTGATTACTGAATTAATGTTCAGATATAAATGCTTTCCAAATTATATACAATGGTGATATTTATTTTTCATGAGTGTCAAGTAACCTATCTCTAAATCCTTTCTGAAACAAGCTAAGAGGAAACTTTAAGAAAGAACCTCTTGCTGAAATGTCATCAATAATGCAAAAAGTTCTATTCAGTGGATGTGAATGTGAGAAGAGGGGTTTTTAAAATCAGAACTTGAAACAAGTATTGAATTTATAAAAATAAATCTTTGAAACTGATTAAAAACCAAAAAGTCTCTCTAGGTGTTTAATCCACCCCCTGCTTTCATAAAATTCCCTGCACTCTGCCCAAAGTTTGACTATGAATCTCAGCATCTTCTTCAAAACCCTGCTGGGTAGAATCTTTCAGAGGCCCTCTGTAGTAGGCTCCTGTCCTGTTCCCTGTTTTCTCACTCTTCCGATGTCTATCCTGTTTGCCTTTCTGAGTGAGCATTCATCTTCCCTGGGGTCCTCCTTCTTGCTTAGCTTCTTTAGGTGTACAGATTCTTTTTAATTTATTTTTTATATTAACCACAGGTTATGTACTTTACAATTCGTTTCTTCAAGGGGGCTGCTAGCTCTTTGTTCACATGGCTTGCGTGTAAATCAATGCCACACAATTTATAACATTCTTTCTATGAATGTTATAAATGTTCAAATGTAAATTTGAATCTAAGTTTCAGCTCCAACATTTCTAAGGTTGTATCTATATCCCAGCTGTAACATTGCATCTAAGAATCAGAACCACTATTTGTGATCTTGTGTCTATGTCCCTGCTACACCATGGCATCTCTGTCCCAGCCCCACTATTTGTGAGCTTATATCTATGTTTCAGTCCCACCATTTCTAAGGTTTTGTCTATGCCCCAGCAGCACCATTGCATCTAGGAATCAGAACCGCCATTTGTAATCTTGTCCCAGCTGCACCATTGCATCTATGTCCCAGTCCCACCATTTGTGAGCTTCTGTCCATGCCCCAAGCCCACCATTTGGGAATGTGTGTCTCTGTCCCAGGTCTAACATTTAGAAGACATGCTGTGTTTGCTTTACTCAGCCTTCTATTCTTATTTGAGAAAGGAGGGGAGTAACCAGTATTCCCACATTGGGAGACTTTTTGGGACTATTGAATGAGATTTGTCAATAGGCACTTTGAACAGAGACTGACACACAGCTCATCAGAGGTTTACTTTGTCTCCTGGCAAAACAAAATAGTTAAAAATGTCAGCTCAGAACACACACACTGAATCTTATGCTCAAACTGAGGGCTATGAATCTGAAGATGGAGAGAGGCCATCATCCTTTCCCTGTTCTCCCAAAGTCACTCATGTTCCATTCAAAATCACGTTCATCCCCACACTGTGTGCAGATCTGAAGTAAGGTGAACCTACCTCTTCAGTATCCCTTTCAGATTGAAGGCCTTGATATTTTGGCTGAAACTGAGCTCAGGATGTGTCTAGGAACAAAGATTTCCTCAGAGCGCTTCAAGTGTTTCTCACTGGGTGATGGAATGATTGGTGGGTACCTCTCAGGGGGCTCTGTAGGGAAATCAGATTAGATATGTTCTTTGCAGGCTCATTTACAACCCAGCATTTCTAAGAAATGACCTGAGAAAAGTTGCCCTGTAGCCTGTCACAGGCCTGGAGCATCTTAGTTCTCATGAATGACCTATCTGAGTACTGGCTGACTGCAAGGACAGATTGGGGGCTGTGGCCATATTTTTCCAGCAAATGCTGTCACTATAGGACAAAGACCTTGATACTTTTCATAGTCATGTGTTAATTAACCTAGGCCATGCCTAGAAAGATTCAATGAATTCATAATATGGGGTTGGGGTTCAACTATATTATAAAAGTATGTCTGCTGAAATGCATAGACTTTAGCCCTGGGGGATGGAAGAAATCAACCCAACTGACTTTATTCATCTCTCTTCATTCACACGGATACACAGTTTTACTCATTGACATACTCCACCTTTCCAACTGTTTCAACAATTCTTAGTAGCTATCTACTTAAGGAGTCCTCCCACCACACAAGAAATGCCGTGATTCCTCCATAGGATAGCATCTTACCTTGCACTACACTTGGCATGGACTAAACCTGAGTGTTCTCCAGTATGCTAGTATTCACCTTGTAACTATCACAACCACATACAACCTAGAGCTCCTACAAGCTGTACACAGCCTCCTACCAACCTGACTTCACCAAAGGTCAAAACTGACCAGGCTGGAGATAATGATGTCTCCTAGAGTTTCCTATTTGAACCCAGAAGCTGCTGGATTTAGTTCAAAATATTGCTCACCCGGATGCAGAGACCAACAGCTGAACCATAGGTGCAGTGTCAGCACAAATTGGAGGTCTCCATCGGGTTTCTCCCCTTGCATTCAAGCAACCCAGCTCAAGGGGTAGAGGTAGGACTGTAAGAGCCAAAGAAGTCAAGGACACTTGGAGAACATGGCCCACAAAATAATCCAATAAGTAGTGCCAATGCATGCTCCCGGAGGCTGAATCAGCAATCAGGGAGTCTGTACAGGATTGCTTTGGTTCTACAGTCTATCTGGTTGTAAGCTTTGTGTTTCTGTGGGACTCCCACAGTAACAGTAAGGTTGTCTCTGACTCTTTTCCTTGTTCTTGAGATTCTTTCCCTCCTACTGGTTTTCCTGGATGGGCCTTGATCTGAGGGCTTGTGCCTTTTCTTATTGTATCTTGTGCCATGTTTAGCTGATGTTCTATCAAGGTCTGCTATTTTCTAAAAGGAAAAAGAGGAGGAGTGAATTTGGGGGAGATAGGTGGGGGACTGGGAGGAGTGGAAGAAAGGTTAACCTAGGTCCAGATATACTGTATGAGAGAAGAATTAAAAAAAAAAATAAAGTACTATTCACCAATGCTGCCTATCTTTCTCTTAATTCCCATTTTTATTTTATCCATCATTAATAACCAGATGGGTCTAATAACACCTTAAACCTTCCATGGCAAGGGGTTTCTATTTCCATTTGGGGAAATATATCTTTCCCAACCCAGTCAGTTTTCAGTCACTGCTATGGTGATCAGAGAGCAATGCTGTGGCTTCAGGAGCCCGACATTTATTGAAATCATCTTTAAGATTCAGAAGGTCATGTGGAAAACGAAAGCCTACAGACTGGGAAAGGGTCTTCACATATTTGACAAAGGGCTAATATCCAGAATACATAAAGAACTCAAGAAGTTAAAAAGCAACAAATCAAGTAATCCAATTAAAAAATGGGGTATGGAGCTAAAAGGAGAACTCTCTGTGGAGGGCTGTAGAATGGCAGAAACACACTTAAAGAAATGCTCAACGTCCTTAGCCATCAGGGAGATGCAAATCAAAACAACCCTGAGATTTCACCTACACCTGTCAGAAACTCAAGTGACAACACATGCTGGAGAGGATGTGGAGAAAGAGGAACCCTCCTCCATTACTGGTGGGAATGTAAACTTGTACAACCACTCTGGAAATCAATTTGGCACTTTCTTAGACAATTAGGAATAGAGATTCCTCAAGATCCAGCTATACCACATCGAGGCATATATCCAAAAGATGCTCAAGTACACAACAAGGACATTTGTTCAGCTATGTTCATAGCACCTTTATTCGTAACAACCAGAACCTGTAAACAACCCAGATGTCCCTCAGTTGAGGAATGGATGCAGAAATTGTGGTACTTTTACACAATGGAATACTACTCAGCAGGTAAAAATGAGGAAATCATGAAATTTGCAGGAAAATGGTGGGACCTGGAAACGATCATCCTGAGTGAGGTATCCCAAAAGCAGAAAGACACACATGGTATATACTCACTTATATAGACCTATAAGATAGGATAAACATACTGAAATCTATACACCTAAGGAAGATAAACAAGAAAGAGGACCTGGGGTAAGATGATCGGTCCTCACTTAGACAAATGGGATGGATATTGGGTGTAGGAGAAAACAAGTAGCAAGGTAAGAGCCTACTACAGAGGGCCTGAGAAAGACTCTACCTAGCAGTGTATCAAAACCAATATTAAAAAACATAACCAAACCTTTGCCAGAGTGCAGGGAATCATATAAAAGAAGGGGGAGTTAGTAAGACATGGAGAGGGCAGGAGCTCCGAAAGGACCAAATATATCAGGGCACAGGGGTCTTTTATGAGACTGTTTCTCGAACCAAGGACCAGGTATGGATATAACCTAGAACCCCTGCTTGAATGTAGCAAATGGCAGCTCAGTATCCAAGAGGGTACCTTAGTAAGGAGAACAGGGACTATTTTGTACATGAACTCAATGGCTGGCTCTTCGACCCTACCCCCCCTCCCAAGGGAGGAGCAGCCTTTCTAGGCCACAGAAGAGGACATTGCAGCCAGTCCTGATGAGACCTGATTAAGCTAGAGTCAGATGGAAGGGGAGGAGATCCTCCCCTATCAGTGGACTTGGAAAGGGGCAGGGAGGAGACAATGGAGGGATGGGAGGGATAAGGAGGGAATTTGGGAGGGAGGCTACGGCTGGGATACAAAGTACATAACCTGTGATTAATATAAAATAAAATAAAAATGTTAAAAAAGAAGGTCATGTGGAGTAGGCCATATGTCCTGCCATGGACTTAACAGGCCACAAGCAAAATTGCACTGGTGTGCACTCAGTACAGGACAACCTAAAGGCAATGACATGTCCAATCTCACAATGGTTGCCTGGGAGATTTAGCTCCTCCTCCACCTGGGCTTCAGGATCCTTGTACCAGTGCTACTCAGCAGCTGAGCACAGCCAAGGGCTGCTGGAGGGGCTGCCTGCTTTCATCCTGTGCTCTCCCTTCAGCCTCCTCCATCAGTCCAACCACAGCACTGTCTCTATGATGCTCCCATTGTCCAAAAGCAGCAATAAGGTGGTGCTCCTTAAACTCTCAGGACGGTGGTGGGCATGCCCTTCTGCTGACTGTGCCAGCAAACTCCGGTGATTTGACCTCACCCCTACTTCAGTGACCTGCATCAGTTATTCACTCTTTGCATTACATTATACCTCAGAAGAATTTCATATCATGCAAACTTGAGACATGAGTTAT
>CM053742.1:111068952-111079194 GCA_028658305.1 Pachyuromys duprasi | reverse complement strand
TGGAGATTTGGCGCCTCCTTCTGTGCCAGGGGCTGTGCACCACGGTCTGAGATGATATTTGGGGCACACACAGTGGGTTTGGGTTGGTGTGCATCCGCTGTATGCAGGGCTGTCTGAAATGGTGCCTGAGGCCTTCTCTGTCTGGCCTGTGGACAGACACCCGAACTGGGGTTTTTGCTGGAGGATGTGTGCAGCTTTTGCCCTCAGTGTGCGGTCTGGTCAAGATGGTCCCAGGATCCCCTCAGCCGTGGGTTGAGACACAACTCGGGTTCTTCCCCGATCTGCTGGCGGACTCACATACTGACTGAGTTTTTGCTTGTGGAAGCGTTCGGCTAGCGCCCCTGCAGTGTGCGGACTGGTCAAAATGGTCCCCCAATCCACTCAGTCTGTGGTGGTTCCGGCAATCGGTTCGCGCCCGCCGCACACCCGTGGGTTGAGGCAGAACTTGGGTTCCTCCCAGATCCGCCGGCGGACTCACACACTGACTGAGTTTTTGCTGGCGGAAGCATTCGGCTCGCGCCCCTGCAGTGTGGGGACTGGTCAAAATGGTCCCCCAATCCACTCAGTCTGGGTGGTTCCGATGATCGCTCTGAGCCCGCAGCTCACCCACGGGTCGAAGCAGAACACGGGTGCAGTGTGAGCTTGCAGTGTGCAGTTCAGTGAAAACGGCACCCGGTTCCTCCCGAGACTGCCCGCGAGACTGTGCGATCCAGTCTACAATGGCTGGTGCGGGCACCCAGCGCGGCCGCTTGTCCAGATCAGAGCTGTGTGCTGCTGGTCACCAGGAAATTTCTCCAGGTAATGTTTTTCTTTGTACAAATTACTGAAAAAAAAAATCTGTCCCCTCTCCAACTCCTACTTTGGAACAGCACCCATTGCAAAAGACAGAATCCTTAAAATAGGGCCTGGTTATAAGATGATGTGCCCTACTGTGCAACTCTTCTACTAAAGGTTATACCCCAGATATTCCCAGCTGAGAAGTCTGTAAAAATGATAGAACCCTAAGGACACCACTGGATTTAACTCATAATTATTCATTGATAATTAGCAATGAACTCTTTATGGTAAAGTGTTAGTTCCAACTTGGACATAAACTAGAGAACATTCTACATGGCCCCTTGTAGATTTTAATCCCATGTGTACTTTGCTTACTTCATCATCAGAGAGATTGCTCTCTGGGGTGGCGCTGGAGCATATTCATAGTTCCAAGGAGATTTCTGGTTGACTTCTAATTCTACTGAGCACTCCTCCTAGATCTGCTCTCCCTGTATTATAAGTTCACAGTGCTTCTTTTTCCTCTTTGTCCTATCACTCCTCCTATCAGATGGGACATTCTTCCCTGGTCCAAAAAGCCACAAAAAGCATAACACTTAGAATACAGAATACACTATTATGTCAGAGATTCAGTATCTGAAAAACTCTTAAGTGATTTATTCAGTTGCAGGAAAGAAAACGAAAAAGTTCAGACCACAACAGTATTGTCCCTGAATAGGCCAATTTAATTTTTGAGGGGTCGTGGTACTAGGGACTTGCTACATTCTCAATCCTTAGCTTTGTTTTATTTTTGTTTTCTGAGACAGAGTCTCACTCTGCAGCTTTAGCCTGGAACTTTCTATGTAGAACAGACTGGCCTTAATCTCAGAGATCAACTTGCTTCTGATTATGTTTAAAAGCATGCACCACCATTCTTGGCTAGTCTCCAGGTTTTTGAGTCAGGGTCTCACTAAGTTGCCCATGTTGCTGTTGAACACACTCTGAAGCCCAGGAAGCCTTGAACTTATGATACTCCTGTCTAAGTTAGCCTTCCTAGTAGCTGAGGTCAAAGGTCTACACTACTAGGTTTGATGTGATGATTTGGAAGAGAATGTTTCCCACAGACACATACATTTGAATGTTGTATTCTCAATTAGTGAAACTGTTTGGGAAGGATTAAAGTTTCTGGCCTTATTGTAGAAGCTAAGTCACTGTGGGTGGGCTTTGAGGTTTCAGAAGTCCAGGCCAGACCCAGTTTCAAGCTCTCTCTGTCTGCAGCCAGGCATAAGTTCTCAGATACTGCTTAGATGCCACTGTGCTCCTTGACATAATGTTCACAGATCAAATCTCTGAAACTGTAAGCAAGCTTCCCATTAAATGCCTTCATTTATAAGTTGCTTTGGTCATCGTGTTTCTACATAGCAACAGAAAAATAACTATTACATTTGTTCTACTTTTGTTCTAATAGGAAATTTATTTTTTTAGCCATGAATTTGTGTGTGTATGTGCAGGTGTACATGCCATGTTGTTGAATATTAATATTTACTATTGATTTATATTTTAGTTAAGCAGCTGTTATTCCTAAAGCAGCTGTATACCCAATCAACCCAGAGACTACAATTTATTTAATTAACCTAGAGCACAATGCTGGGCAATAGTTACTCCATCCTAAACCTCCAAGCCTACATGTTTTCCTACCATTCAAATTTCACAAATTATACTTGCTTTTAGTCATATCTTAGGTCTAGTTCATCTCTCCTCATAATTCAAAGTCCTCTTCTGCAAATCACTTTCTCCTCCTCCCCCCATTTGCTTCCTTCTTCTTACCTCTGGACCAGCATGTCCCACCCTATCCTCTCCATTGCTCAGCATTGTGGCTGGTTGTTTTACTGACAATACAGAGAATAAATGGTGGCATGTTTACACAAACTTGAGACAGACGATACCTAGAATAACCATCACAATGCCATGTCTGGATTGAAACTGGATAGTGGGTTAGAAAAATCAGCATTTGAATAAATAAGGGTAAATTGTATACATTCCAAAAGAACATTACATCAACAATGCCATAATACATGTGTGGATATCAGAGAACAAGTATGAAGAGTTGGTACTCTCTGAACATTTTTTGGGCTCTGGGGAAACCCTCAGGCATGCATGCAAGTGCCTTTAACCCAATGAACCATCTCACCATCCAGTAAAAGGAAAACTTTGTGGTTGTTGTTGTGTGAGACAAGGCTCTTTACATAGCTTTGGCTGTCCTGGAACTCACAACATAGACTAAACTGGCTACAACTCACAGAGACCCACCTGCCTCTACCACTTAAGTTGGGATTAAGGGCATTCACAATCACATTTGGGAACATGATGGTTTTTAATGCAAACATTCTAAGCCACATTTCCTATGAATACATATGACTTCAAAACATGACCTAATAAACAATTAACTGCCACTGAGTATCATTAAGTCTCATACAATGTATATTATAACAACAGAACTTAGAATCTCGAAATAGTCAGTATTCATTATGGACATTCTCCATGCAAAGTACCTTTCCAGGCCTAAAATCTGGAAAAATTTCTGTGACACATGGCAACAGCTTGGTGGCATCATGCTGCATAATCCCAGCCAATGGTAGAGTCAGCTTTCGATCTTTACATTCTTCCTGTGTTATTTCCTGAGCTCCCATCTCAGATTCTGAGTCAGAAGAACTACTGAAGTCCACTTTCGTTGAGGCCAAAGAGGAAGGGGCAATGACTGAGGACAGGATAATGCCTTCTCCATCTTTAGACACTGTAACAAGGAAGAGAAACCCCTTTGGCATGTAACTGTGAACTTATTTCCTCAAATTCAGCCAACAAACCCTTCTAAGATAATATGCATTGCTATGTGGTAGGGGATACAGACCCAAGCACCTAGATTGCTAGTATGCAGACCAGAAAACTCATCCAAATTGTTAATTCCCACCATCCCCAACTCAGCTTGGACCTGATGAGAGAAAACAAACACTATCACTACATTTACTACTTTCCATCAGTGACCAATACTCTGCCCAATATTGAAATTAAAAGCAAAATTATATTAATACTTTACATTAATCAGGTTCTGTTATGTTCAGATTAGAGATCTATAGGGTAGAGAATATTAAAAGCCCACAGAATAACAAAAGATAAATTCTATACACAAAGTTAAATAACATTTACTCTGAAAATTAAAGAAAATGGCTCAAAGTTCCAACTAGAGGAATTTAGGTTAAGATAGCCTCAGAATACAGAAGATCAAGGCCGGGCATGGTGGCATACACCATTGATCCCAGCACTCGGGAAGCAGAGGCAAACTAATCTCGGTGAGTTCAAGGCCAGCCAGCAATACACTGTGAGGCGCTGTTTCAATATATATATTGAACCATATATATATATTGAAATATATATATATATATATATATATATATATATATATATAGTTTTTCCCTACTGTCTGACCTATGACAGGATTAATACCATTACAGGGATAAAAATGGTGAAATGACAGCTCAAGACCTTATCAGTCTTTGAATATAAGCAATTCTGCATTCCAGAAGGTTGTTTGATTTTTGAGACAGTGCTTTGTTACATAGTCCTACGTAGCCTCTAAATTATCAGTCATCCTCCTGCCTTCAGAGTACTGGGAACATAAGTGTACACTACCATGCCCAGATAAAAAGCTTTTTTTAAAAAAACACATAATCTCCAAATACAAGTTTATAATTCAGTTGCATCAGAAAGTCTTGGTATAACAAAGAATGTGGTCGCTCATACATGTAATCCCAGCACTAAGAAGGCAGAAACAGAAGAATTGCTACTACAGGTTTGAAGGCAGTCTGGTCTATTATACAAAATTCCAGTGAGGGGCTTCATAGTAAGACCCTGTATAAAAAAAAAAGCTTCTTGTGAAAATCTTTTGACAAAAACTGCAGAAGGGCCAGGTATCTAGGTAAATGTGATAAGCAGCCTAATTTGAGAAGAACTCAGTTGATTTATTATTTCTTGACTGTCTCTTATTGAACATTTTAAAAGGAAAATTTCTATTCAGCATCAGCATTTGACAGTATATAATTTTTTCTATAAGTCCCATCATTTTCCATCATATTTTAAAAAGCCCTTTAAACATGCCAAAACCTGATTTTAAGAACAGAAACTCCTCCCTAAAGGGAACGTAAACTGTTTTTACTTACCACCAGTAATACCATCTTGGTCCTTCTCTTTCTTGGCTGGACCTGGGGGTGTAGGTGAGGGAGGCATCAGCTTGCAATCAGTATGTTCACAATCATCAACATAGTCATCTTCATCATAATCTGCCAAAACCAAGGTGATCTCTTTAGTATGAAGAATGATATATAATACCCAGGAGCTCCCTTCAACTCTCAAGAATTTAAAGCACCACAGAAGTGCTATGTACACTTTCAGAATACACAAAAGAGTCCTGTGTTTGTGTGTGTGTGTGTGTGTGTGTATGTGTGTGTGTGTGTGGAGTGCCCGCACATGTGTGCATGCTACTCACCTTTGATATCAGCACTAAGGAAGCAGAAGCAGATATATTTTAGTTTGAGGCCAACCAGGGCCACATATTAAGAACCCATCCCAAAAAGCAAACAAACAAAGCATAAAAACAATATAGAAGATGTAGATTCTGACTTCAGAATGACATGGTATAGCCAAATGTTCATCTCTATGGGGTTATGAGAGCTTCCAGGAACTGCTTGAATTTTTTTTTATTGTACTGGGTTTGTTTTGTATTGTTCAATCTACTTGAATATACTTTCCCAGCTTAAAAAAATAAATGAACCAAAAACTGGAATTTCTTCACAGTTCCCAAGTCCTTGATATACTTTGTCTATCACTGGCAGCTGATCATTCTTTTCAGTGTTTTAAACTATTGGCAATATTCAATAATTGGTCCTGAACAACATATTTTGTTTTGTTTTTTTCTTTTTTGAAAATAATTAATTTAATTCAATTCTCTATGTGTTGGCATGAAGGTGTCAGAATACATGGAGCTGGAGTTATAGATAGTTGTGAGCTGGGAGTTGAACCTGGGTCCTTTGGAAGTATAGCTAGTGTTCTTAATCACTGAGTCCTCTCCAGCCCCCTTGTTTTGGGTTTTCAAGACAAGGTTTCTATGTAATCCTGGCTCTCTTGGAACTTTCTCTGTACATGAGGGTGGCCATGAACTCAGAGATCCCCTTGCCTCTGCCTCCAAAGTGCTGGTATTAAAGGTGAGTACTACCACAATTGGGTAAAAGTCTCTTAATATTATATATATATATATATATATATATATATATATATATATGTGTGTGTGTGTGTGTGTGTGTGTGTGTGTGTGTGTGTGCTTTATCTGCATGTATAGCTGTACACCAAAAGAGGGCATTGGGTTCCATTATAGTTTGCCATATGGTTGCTGGAAATTAAACTTAGAACCTCTGGAAGAGCTCTTAACTGTTGAGTCATCTTTCCAGGCCCCCCATGTTCTATATTTAAAGTTTTGACACAAAGTTTCATGTAGCCTAAAGGTGGGATTACAGGCATGTAATACCTCACCTGCCCAAATATTCTTTTGTTTCAAATATTTCCCCTTTTCTATAACCACACTTACCAGCAAGTATGGTGAGCATGCTTGTAATCTCAACACTCGGGATGAGAGGCTGGATGGTGATGTGTTCAAGGCCATCCTTAACTACATGCCAAGTTGAAGGCTAGTCTAAATTATATGATATCACACCTCAAGACAGCAACCAAAAAGCTCCAAAGACCACTCTGGTCTACATAGTAAATTCCAGGCCCACCAGCTACACAATGAGACCCTACCCTGTCTCAAAACAACAAACACCACTGGCTAATTCATTTCCCCTTTACTTTCTTTGTTTGTTTGAGACAGGGTTTCACTACATAACTCTAACTAACCTGAAACTCACTACATAGAATTCCAGGTTGGTCTCAAACTTACAGAGATCAACCTGCCTCTGCCTCTAGAGTGCTGGTTAGAGTCAAATACCTTGCTTCCTTATTACTATCTTATTTCTCATTTTCTCAAATCTCTAGACAAGTCATATATTTACACCAAATGTCAGAGTCACTGTGTCTTTAATCCAAACACAAACGACACAGGAACAGAAGGACCAACCCTTCAAGTCATTCTCAGCTATATATTAAGCTTAGTGCCAGCTTGTGACACTTGACAACTTATCCCAAAACAGAAAACAAATGTTGGGTGATCTCTCCTAAACCTGTTTCTCCTTTCAAAATTCTGCTCAATAGCCTGACTTAGTGTCATATAACTTTGAACCCAGCACTCAAGGAGGCAAGGGGAGCTCTGTAACTTCAAGACCAGCCTGGTCCACAGAGGGAGTTCCAGGCATCCCAGATTACACAGGAAAACCCTGTCTTGAAAAGAGACAAACAAACAGATTTAGTAGCAGAATGATTTGAGCCAAAATACTTTTGCTCACTGACATGAGATTGTAAATTCAATCCTTCTTAATCTATAAACTCTTTAATGGCAAAGACTGGGGTGGTTTTAAATCTCTAACTTTGAAAAGACTCTAAGAATCATATCTCAAATCTACAAGCACTTAAATATATTAGATGACAAGAAATCATCACCCTTGTCATTAATCAAAAATTTGAGACTAAACATTACAAAAATAAAAGCCTGAGTTTGGTAAAAGAGGATACCTACTACTTGGAACTGAACTGAAATTGGAAATAGCAGGCAGAACAAATGTACAGGCAGTCAAGAACAATGGCAGAAATCAAGTATAGAAGTCAGAGCCCAAAACAGATTTAACAGAAGGAAAATGCACTACACCACAAATTTTACAACATTAATGAATGCTGAGCATCTATTTTTATTAATTTTTTATTTTTTATATTAGTTAAAGTTTATTCATTTCGTATCCCAGCAGTAGCCTCCTGCCTCGTTCCCTCCGAATCCCACTCTCCCTCTCTCATCTTCTCTCATGCCCCTCCCTAAATCCACTGATAGGGGAGGTCCTCCTCCCCTTCCATCTCACCCTGGCTTATCAGGTCTTGTCAGGACTGGCTACATTGTCTTCCTCTGTGGCCTGGCAAGGCTGCCCTGCTCAGGGGGGGGAGATGATCAAAGAGCAATCCACTGAGTTCATGTCAGAGACATTCCCTGTTCCACTTCTTAGGGCATTCAATTGGATACTGTGCTGCCATGAGCTACATCTGATCAGGGGTTCTATGTAATATCCATGAATGGTCCTTGGTTGGAGTATCAGTCTCAGAAAAGAACTCTGTGCCCAAATTTTTTTGGTTCTGTTTCTCTCCTTGTGGATATCCTTTCCTCTCCAGGTCATATTATCTCTGCCTTCTTTAATAAGATTCCTGGTACTCTGTCCAAAGATTGGTGGTGAGTCTCAACATCTGCTTTGATACACTGCTGGGTAAAGTGTTTCAGAAGCCCCTGTAGTAGGCTCCTGTTCTGTTTCCTGTTTTCTCCTTCTTCCAATGTCCATTTGCTTTTTGAGTGAGGGTTGATCATCTTATCCAGTGTCCTCCTTCTTGTTTAGCTTCTTTAGGTGTACAGATTTTCATACATTTATCCTATATTAAATGTCTAATATCCACTTATAAGTGAGTATGTACCATGTGTGTCTTTTTGCTTCATCTTTAATCACAGAACTTGGGAAACAGAGGCAGGTGGATCTCTACCAGCCTGACACTATATGACACACATAGTGAGTTAGAACAAGCAGGGCTATGTTGAGAGACCTTGGCAAAGGGGTTGCAAGCTGCCCATTGTCTGCTGATATCTTCAGCTTTCATCTTCTGCCTCTTCATTGATGTCTGAATAGTCCACAGCATCTTCTATAATCCTAATCCATCCAATGGATAAAAACCGGAGATAACTCAAGAAAAAGCAAGTAATTATCACTTTCTTAGCTAATCCTTACTTAAAAGTAAGTGTACAATAACTAGCTTCCTCCTCTGACCCACGCAATATTACCCATGGTCCATACTTCACCTTCATGATTTATCAAGGCACCAACAGTCCCAGCCAATTCTTCTTTCACAGTGAGGCCAATGATCAGGCTGCACAGACCCAAAGTCCCCAAGCCTGCAGCCTGCAAGATGTTTCTTACACTCCTGAAAAAGGGACAGCACAAGAGTCAAAAGTAACAACTAAACCTAAAGGTCCTACACAAGGTTTATTGTCCTGCCTCAAAACAAGGTCACAAATCCACTTGAGAAAGAATTGCACGATGTGGCCAAAGGAACATCACATTCAAAAACTGCATAGGAAATCCACTGTCCTTCATATAGTTCATATCCAAACAACACAGGTTCCACCCATAGTCCTGGCTGTGCAGCCATTCCAGATCAGCAAATGCCAGAAAAGCAGAGTTCCAAACGTCTTCAAAAAGGATCTCACACAGTAGTAGCTCTGAGAACTCTGCTAGGTTTAACTATTAGTTTTCCAACCAAGCAAGTAGAATGTTACTTTCAAACAAAACCTCAGCATCAATGACAAGCATTTAACCATTTTCCTCTTTTCTCTGCTTCCTTCCTGAGAGCTGGGCCCAGCCTGTCTCTCCAGTATTTCCCAAACCCAAGAGACTGTAGATCCTCTGTGCCCCCAGAATGGGCTAAAACACCCGCTACTACAGATTCCCAAAGAGCCTTCACTCTTCCACGTGTTGTCCCCAGCCTCACCACCATCCGCATCAGGCCCATGTCCACTTCTCACATCATCCAAGACTCTTGCCCTCCAGCAGCCTTGCTCCATTGATGTTGCCCAACAGGAAACCAGTTAAAGAAAATGGGCCTCCTCCAAAGGAATCTTCATCACTGTGTTTGTCATGATGGCGGCAGGTAAGCCAGCACTGGCCATGGGCAGTTGCAAGCCCAGCCTGGCTCCATGGGCGGGAAATAAATACATCTGTCGCAGGAAAGTGACTTACCAAGTTCCCTGACCTCCCAGATCCTTCCGGAAGTTGAAAAAGAAAATCAGAGAGAGCCAGACATCCTTCAAGAGCAGAGACTAAGGAATGCTACTTCACTAACTGTGATTGGTCCACCCAAACTGTTCAAAAAACTTCAGGGATTTCTAGGGGCTTCAGGGTTCCTAGGGTAACAGTGGAGGATTTTCTTCCAATAAGAAAGTTTTGATGCTCCATGACTTTTGCCCCCTGGAAACATAGGGTCACAGGTTACAATACATGGAAGTAAGGATTCAAAGTGGATTTCTCCAGTTTGTGCCATTTCCCCAACGGAACATTGCTTCGAGTTCTGCCAGAGGTAGATTGTTACTTACTTATTCTGAATTTACCCGAATAAAAGACCTAGAAATAAACCCACACACCTATGGAAACTTGATTTTTGCTAAAGAAACCAAATCCATTCAATGGAAAAAAGACAGCATCTTCAACAAATGGTGCTGGACCAACTGGATGTCTATACACAGAAAAAATGAAAATAGATCCA
>CM053742.1:111056452-111063952 GCA_028658305.1 Pachyuromys duprasi | reverse complement strand
TGTATTTAGCATTTTATTTTTTCCAGTTTTTATATTTATTTTTTATTAATTATACTTTATTCACTTTGTATCCCTCCTGTAGCTCTCTCTTCCCTCTCCTCCCAGTCCCTCCATTCCTTCCCTTTCTCCATGCATGCCCCTCCCCAACCAAGTCTACTGATAAGGGAGGTCTTCTTTTCCTTCCTTCTGATCCTAGTCTATTAGGAATCTTCAGGAGTGGATGTATTGTCTTCCTCTGTGGCCTGGTAAGGCTGCTTCCCACTCAGGGGGAGGTGATCTAAGAGCAAGCCAATCATTTCATGTCAGAGACAGTCCCTGAACCCATTACTATGGAACCCACTTGGACACTGAAATGCCATGGGCTACATTGGTGCAGGGGTTCTAGGTTATCTCCATGCATGGTCCTTGGTTGGAGTATCAGTCTCAGGAAAGACCCCTGTGCTCAGATTTTTTGGTTCTGTTACTCTCCTTGTGGAGCTCCTGTCCTCTCCAGTTCTTACTATTTCCCACTTTTTTCATATGATTCCCTGCACTCTGCCCAAAGGTTGGCCATAAGTCTTGGCATCTGCTTTGATAGTCTGCCGGGCAGAGCTTTTCAGAGACCCTTTGTGGCAGGCTCATACCTTGTTCCCTGTTTTCTCCTTCTTCTGATGTCCATCCTCTTTGCCTTTCTGGATGCGGATTGAGCATTTCAGCCAGAGCCCTCCCTCTTGATTAGTTTCTTTAGGTGTACAGATTTTCATAGATTTATCCTATATTATATGTCTATATGAGTGAGTATATACTGTGTGTGTCTTTCTCGTTCTGGGATAGCTCACCCAGGATGCTCCCTTCCAGTTCCCACCACTTACCTGCAAATAGGGCTAATATCCAGTATATAAAAAGAAATAAAGAAGTTGAAAAGCAACAAATCAAGTAATCCAATTTAAAAATGGGGAACAGAGTTAAACAGAGAATTCTCAACAGAGGAATATAGAACGACAGAAAAACACTTAAAGAAATGCTCAACATCATTAGCCATAAGGGAAATGCAAATCAAAAAGACCCTGTGATTTCCACTTACACCCATCAGAATGGCCAAGATCAAAAACTCAAGTAACAACACATGATGGAGAGGATGTGGAGAAAGGGAAACCCTCCTCAACTGTTGATGGGAATAAAAACTTGTACAACCACTCTGGAAATCAATCTGGCACTTTCTCAAACAACTAGGAATAGTCCTCAAGACCCAGCTATACCACTCCTAGACATATGTCCAAAAGAGGCTCAAGTACACCATAAGGACATTTGCTCAACTATGTTTGGAGCAGCTTGATTTGCAATAGCCAGTAGCTGGAAACAACCCAGATGCCCCTCAACTGAGTAATGGATTCAGAAATTGTGTTACATTTACACAATGACATATTACTCAGAAATGAAAAACAAGGAAATCATGAAATTTGAAGGTAAATTGTGGGAACTAGAAGGTATTTAGTATTTTAAAACTTCTCCAGCTGGAAATGTTGGTGTAGGTGCTGTCTCAAAAAGGGTGTGTGTGTTGTGGCTCCATGCAGATAAATAGCATCACCATAACATCCCCCGACCTGATCACATCCTGACGTCTACATCCACATTCACCTACTGATGCAGAAATTTGACTTGACCTTGTAGTACTCAGTTTCTAGTCCTCTCCCAGACCACTCTGCCTGATAGTCCCAGAGATTCTGGACACTCTTTCTGCAACATCTTGAACTCACACTCGTCAAATACTTGTGAATGGAGTTTAGTCTCCATGATTTTTGAAAGCCTCCACCAGACCAACCCTAAGGCCTCACAAACCTTCACTGTTCTCACCATCCCGAAGACATCCAGAATGCTACTGAGACCGGCTAATTCCTCTTACTGACTCCTTGTCCTCTTCCCTTGTTTTACTCATAATCATGCAGTGAGTGGGCCACTACACAAGAACCCTGCCAGCTCTACAGAGACATCTTCTTGAGTTTATCTGTTCAGGTGCTACTTGAATTCAGAGGATCTTGGAATCCCCAGAGAGCAGCAGTGTATGGGATGTTGAATAAGCTTTATCTCAGTTGAAAATCAGATGTTGAAGCCCTTCAGAGACTAATAAACACAACCAAGGACCTTGCCTGGAGAGGACCTAAAAGCCCTGCTCATATGTAGCCCATAGACTTAGTCTCCAAGGGGGTTCACTACTAAGGGGATCACAGAATGTCTTTGACATGAACTCAGTGGCAGGCTCCCTGATCACCTTCCTCTGGCAGGGTGCAACTCTACCAGACCACAGAGGAAGAAAATGCAGCCTGTCCTGATGAGATCTGACAGGCTACAGTCAGACAGAAAATGATGAGGACATCTGCTATCAGTGGACTAGGAGAGTGGAATATAAGGAGAAAATGAGGGAGGGTGGGAATGGGAGGAGACATGAGATTGGGCTACATCCAGGATACAGAGAATAAACTGTAATAAATAATAAATAAAATTTTTAAAGAAAAGAAAATCAGATGCTGAGAAGCAGCAGCAGAATGCAGACATAGGGAAACAAAATTCATGGTCACACTGCTCATGAAGGTGGCCAGTACTGATTGAAGGACAGAGGGAAGGATGGAGTGGTCAGAGTGTGAATCTCTGCCTTCTTTCCACTGGACATATGTCAGTACTCCATCTCAGAAGAAGCTTTGACTCAGCAGGACCTGAATGCTAAGAATGCATTCCTTGTTCTCAGTGTGAAATGCATGGTGAAAAAGCAGTTCCGCGTTGTCCAAGTCAGGTTCTCCACTTCTGTAACATGTTAAGAAGTACTTGGAAAGGGAATGGGTGAAGAGGTAAGACCAGCACCAGATGTGACTCAAATGACCAAAGTAACACTGTGCTTCTAGAACCACAAGGAGGCCTCATCCATTTCATTGCTTTGCTCAGAAACACACACATACTCATGACAGTGAATGTCTCAGTTCCTAATGGTGGACATGTAAAGCCTGTCTACAAACCTTCACTCACAGTCTGCCATTTTCAAACCACTTAGCACAGGGTACCAAAATGTAGGGAGGTAATACAGCAAAGGTCACAGAGAATGTATAGATCATGTACTTATGCTGATGCTCTTTCCCCTCCTCACAGGTAATCCATGAATCCATGTGAGCTAGAATCCTTATCCTCCTCAGGCCCAAGGTCTGTCCCAGGGCCTGGAGGTATAACAGGCACATAGAATCTCTTTTGGATTCTAAAGGAAAGAAAATAGCCTCAAATCTGCACTTGGACCCTGAAGGCAACTTCAAGAGAGCATGAAAGCCTGCTGTCTGAGCATTCCTTTCATCTCTAAAATCTTTTATATTTTTAGAGCACTGACTCACATTGTTTACCTGTGATAGTCACTCAAGGTCTGTCTGTACAAAGTAGCCATTTATACCCAAGTCTAGCTTTGCTCTCATTTGGTGAAGGCCCATGTGGAGTCATTGTCCAAAACCTGTAGTCACCTTGAGTTCTTTGAAGAGCAGAGCCTCAAGGCACAGGCAACCACCCACTCGCTTGAGAGCAGTTACCCATGATAACAAGGCCACACATCCTGTAGGCGCCAGATCCCTGTCCAGTAGAGGTAGCAACATAAAGACTTCTACAGGCAACCTGGCAGAACCAGGCCTGAGCAAGACAACCTCAGCTTGACCTTTGCCCAGGATGGTACATTACAGATATTCCCTGGCTGCTTTCCCCAGTTATTCCTCTCTTTAAGCTTAAACCTCATGTCATTATCAGGATAATGACCTTGGGAGCACCAATCCTTTATCTATTCTCTTCCCAACCTTGGCTGCATCACCTCTCATCTCTTCAAGTGGTACTGCACTGGATTTCTGAGGCAAGAAATTTGAAGGGGTTGTGGCTGCTGGGGTTATATTAAACCTCTTAGATTTACAGGGATGGTTGTATCTTCATTTCTCCCATGGAAGCTATACAATGAAGAATGAAGTCAGTTTTCAGGGCTAAATGAGTGCTGTGCTATACCAAGTATGTCCTCTCCAACTCCCCATTTTTAAAATCTTGCTATGCCTACCCCAACCCGAAGCTCCCTGGAATTGGAAGGCTGGAAGAATGTTTCTTGGATTGGGACATTCACATTACTTTTGACTCAAGAGCTTGTGACATGAGAGATAACCAGGTGGGTTGCTTGCAGGCAATATTCTCCAATCTCCTTGTCTCCCAGTATCCAAACTGTAAGTCACCTCTCTAGGGCTGGAATCAAACACCAGCTGTAGCTTTCTTTCCTGTGCCCACAATTCCACTGGATCTCACAGACCTTCTCCTCCAAAGTTCCCTCTCTTCACTGGTTGCTGTATCCAATTCCTGGAGCTAGAAGCTAACCCCTCCTAAAACACAGGACCCACCTGTCAGAAAACGAGGTAACAGGTAGGCTGCCTACAGACCATCTCTACTCTCTCTGCTCCATCACTCCCCCAGTCTCATCCCCAGCTCTGAAGCACAACACATTAGTTCCTTCCCAGCACCCACCCTGTTCCCATCTATTTGGGACCTCACAGGCAACCACCTACTGGACACTCCTTGCCCCATGCCAAAAATTGTTCATTGGTCCCAGACCCCAATCCCAGCAGGCACCCCCTACTAACAAAGGCCTTTTCCCTCCAGAACAACAAGTAGGCTGAAGGGAGACCCAAACATCCACTGTGTCTCCTGAGATCCAAGCCCCCAGTCTCTTCCCTATCTGTGTAGCAGGAAACCTGCTGTGGTCACCCTTTACTATCTGACTGCATCCCCAGTGGACCGCAAAGACATTCTCCTCCAACCTTATCTTCCCTCAACTCATCTCATCCAACACCAGCAGGCATTCCCTGTGAACACCCCAGCTGAACAGGCCATGAAATGAGACAACACACAGCTATCATTCTCTGAAAGCCAGAGAGGGAACATAAACCAAGGCATAAAACACCACTCAGTAAAGACCAGATAACAATATCTATAATTGCAGGTTTCCCACTCCCAAATGCCTAGACACCAGGGTAAAAACAATCAATGAGAGCAAGACCAGCCTCCTCCACTGGAGGCCAGCTATCCTACCACAGCAAGCCTCCTCACCAACAGTTATTGAAGGAAAGGGGACAGTGCTTTTAATGGGCTAGTAAGAGATCTGCATATTGGATATATTAGCAGGTGCTGTTGTTCCCACAGTTCCTATTCTGCATCCCACAGTTAGTACATAGTCCACATTAGGTCCACTGAATGTTACGAGGGGGTTGCCTGGTGGCTTAAATCAAACAAAAGGAAGTCTATGTTTGCGATGTCACACAGAGATTGTACTTTTGGATCTTGGTGCTAATGAAAACTTATGTGCACACAAAAACCTTCATTTCATTGTTCACATCAGTATTATTTCCACTAGCTTGCCAAAATCTGGAAACCAAAATGTCCAACAGGTGAGTGGTCAAAAGAACCTATGGCAGAGATCCAAGATGGCTGCCACGAGAGGACACGGTGTCTGAGGAGTAGGTCAGCAGAAACAACGCAGCGACCAGGAAACTGAACTCTGGGATCTAAAATGCCAGCATTTGTGATTGCCAGGTGAGCGGAACTCCTACGGTGAGAAAATCAAGTGGGAAAACCCTAGGGACACCCAGTTATTCGCCAGAAAATTCTCCTGGTGACCTGCAGCGCACAGCTCTGATCTGAGCGAGCAGCTGCGCAGGGAGCCAGCAGCCGCCATACTAGACTGGATCACACAGTCTCCAGGACAGACTGAGGAGGAACCGGGTACCATTTTGATTGACCTGCACACTGAGGGCACACACTGCTCAGACCCACCAGCAAAAACCTCAGTCCGTGTGTGAGTCCGAGGGACAGTCTGGAAAGGACCAGGGTTCTCCTTCAACCGCGGGCATAAGGCAGGCGCACACCTATGACTCCACCGGAACCACCTCAGACTGAGAGGGACAGGGGACCTTTTTGACCAGACCTCACACTGCGGGCGCTCACTACTCGGGTACACCAGTAAAAACCTCAGTCTGTGAGTGACTCCGCGGGATAGTCTGGGAAAGACCCGGGTTCTGCTTCAACCCGCGGGTATACGGCAGGCACACAATTACTGACTCTGCCGGAACCACCTCAGACTCCGCAGGAATCACCTCAGACTAAGAGCAACAGGGGGGACCATTATGACCAACTACACACTGTGGGCACACACTGATCGGGTCTGCCAGCAACCACCTTGGTCCCTGTGTGTCCACAACAGAGTTCAGCTGAGACAACAACACACACGAACAAACCACTGGAAATCCCTGATCTTCTTGAAGCATACTCCTGACACAAGAGATTGACAGTTCCAGACTGAAGTTCAGCCTTAAAGCACAAACAGCTCTTTGATTATATATAAACAAATGCCCAGAAATCAGCAAAAGAACTCACCCAACAAAAATCAGGACACCATGGCCCCACCAGAAACACCCAAAAGCAGTGGAGATTTTAATTCAGAGGAGACACAGGAAATTTATGTTAAAGCTTTGAATATGCAGATATTGAAGGAACAAAAAGAGAGACAAAAAGAGGAAATGAACAAGGCCCTCAAAGAAATAAAGAAGAAATTAACTGCCCACATAGAGGAACAATCAAAGACAAACAGAGAAGAAACAACCAAAATAGGAGACGGAGTCAATCAGTTGAAGGTAATGGTAAAAAGCATGAAAACAGAATTAGAATTTATAAAGAAGACACAAAGGGAGAAGAACCTGGAATTGGAGAACTTAGAGAAAAGATCAGGAACCACAAAGGTAAGCATCACCAATAGAATACAAGATATGGAAGAGAGAATCTCGGGAGCAGACGATACACTGGCTGAAATGGATTCGTCACTCAAGGAAAATAGAAAATCAGAAAAATTCCGAGCACAAAACATCCAAGAAATTAAGGATGCCATCAAAAGAAAAAACCTAAGAATAATTGGAATAGATGAAAAAGAAGACTCCAGGCTCCAAGGACCAGAAAATATTTTTAAGAAAATCATAGAAGAAAATTTTCCCAACTTAAAAAAAAATGTCCATAAACATACAAGAAGCCAACTGAACACCAAATAGACTAGACCAGAAAAGAAATACCTCTCCTCACATCATAGTCAAAACACTAAACCTACAAACAAAGAAAAATATTAAAGGCAGCAAGGGAAAAGGGTCAAGTAACATATAAAGGTAGACCGATCAGACTCACACCAGACTTCTCATCAGAAACTATGAAAGCCAGAAGGGCTTGGGCAGAAGTCATGCAGTCTTTAAGGGAACATAGATGCCAACCAAAACTACTATACTCAACGAAGCTTTCAATCAACATAGATGGAAAAAACAAAATTTTCCATGACAAAACAAAATTCATGCAATACCTACACAGCAACCCAGCCCTTCAGAAGGTACTAGAAGGAAAACTTCAGTCCAACAGAAACAACTACACCAAAGAAAATATGAGATAGAGATAATCTCCCAATGATGACAACAACAAAAAAGCAATGAATCA